>BLKR01000944.1:27061-187061 GCA_011170035.1 Teleogryllus occipitalis
CGCTCAACTCCCCCTACTCGCTCAACTCCCCCTACCCGCTCAACTGCCCTACTCTGTCAACTGCCCTACTTGGTCAACTCCATCACTCGCACAACTGCCTCACTCGCTCAACTCCCTCACTTGCTCAACTCGCCAGCTCCCTAATCTCGTCCAATCACACAACTCGCCCACTAGCCATCCTCGCTCACTCGCTCACCAAGTGTACTCGCTGAATTCGAACAGTCGTTGACTGGAAAATTGGAAAATTTGGAAAATGGAAAATTCTTCCATCTACGGAGCTACCGTAATGTATATCTCCTAGAAAAATTGTGTCTATTTAATTCAAACTTCGAACTATTGCATTTATATAATTCCAATTTACAATTTAACATTATAATTTATACAAGTCCAAGCTTTTTTGTGAGTTCAAGACGTTTGACTTCAAACTAAATAAATTCCCAGTTCACTATCATTAACCTAGTACCCAGCCTATAACGAAAAGCACCACTTACGTGTGCTCGCAACAATAATTTTTCTGAAATTAATCCATGCGTCCGTTCTAAAAATCACGACCATCCAACGTCCTTTTCACATCTTCTGCACATAATATGTTCGGGGCCATGTACATTTGCACAACGTTATCACCAAGCATGGAATATTAAACCTTGTTGATCCGTTGTCCTAATAACGCGTATTCTTTGACTTCCGAGTCTGAAAACAATTCCTGACGCTAGATGCTGATTTTATAATTAAACTAGAGGTGCTACAGAATGGCACAGACTTTCTCGTACCAAATTTTTCTAATTTCCTTGATGTGGTCTGGCTTTAAGGTCGTGCTCCATTCTTTGGCCAGCTATCATCCGTCGTCGCCAAAAATACATTTTTTGACAATTTCGCAACTGTTTGCTTTCTTAGTATTACAACGGAATAATTACTTTAAGAATATTAAAGAAATGTAAAAACTCGTCCTAAATAAAAGTTTTCGTTGAAAAATTCTTAGTCGTTTTTAAGCTTTTTAAGGCTATAACCACTGGTTTTATGCACTTTTCGCCACCAGAGCCCGGCAATGAATTATTTTTCGCCGAAAATCCGCCGTTTTTTCGCGCAGCATTACATAACTTTCTCTATACTACATATATTACTTCGTACATACGTAAGTATACGAGAAAGGAAAAATAATCCCAAGGTTATTATCTTATCAGAATATGTACTTTCGGGTAAAATATGTACTAAAAAGTCAAGGTTTTTTGACACTAACTGATATGAAACGTGAATATATCGTGGATTCGACTTGAGTTACGTTAGGCAAATATGTTAATATATAATTATCTGGGGTCCGGTATTATCAATAATGTGCAAATATGAAATAATCAAACTCTACATTTACTTTTATATTTCAAAAATATAAAATTTAATATAAAAACACAAAAGAAAAAATAATGATAATAAATAATATTAATAATAATTTACATAATAGGTTTATTAGAAACCACAAAACTCTAAAATGTGAACGTTTGAAATTTGAATTAATCGCCGATTTCACATCACTAGGTTCGCTACAGAGCAGTTGTCACCTATTAATAGTACGAGAAAGGTTCCAAGTGTCCTGTATTGTCTCTAGAGCATTTGACTTCAGCGACATGTGTTGCAGACTGAGCGAGTGGAGCCACTCGTGTCCGTTCGTGGTTCGCCTGAGCAGGGGCGGGGGACCGGGCCTTTGTTCGGTGACATACAGCGCGCTCGGGCCCCGCCGCTCCTTGGGCCGCGTAACCACCGACATTTGTAACGCGCGCCGCGCCGCGCCGCGCCACACGCTGTCTGAAAGCGCGCGCTCGCCCGCCCCGGTCGCGTTGATGTGGGCGCGACAAGATCCATGAGCCGCGCTTCCATATGCGGATAATAATTACGAAATATACGATACAGATAAATAACGGACGTGATGTACTTCGATGCGCCTATCGCGTCCATAACGCCCTGAGTGCGGGGCGGGGCGGGGCGGGGCGGGGGGAGGAGGAGGACGTGGGGCGTGGGTGACCGCCCGCAGGGAGCGCACAATACTCCGCCTCGCGACGTCGGCCGCGCCGCGCGCGCATGCGCACAACGGGCGGCTGAGAGTAAGTGGAGGACGTAGCCCATGGCCATAAGCATTTTCAACAAATGTCTCCTCTAGTGGCAGTACAGTTGCAATCAGTACATCTCAGGATGCAGGCCGTAAATACTGAGGAAATGTGAAGCTGCTGCTGCCTAAGTTCTGCCTGCTGGAAATGACTGTCCAAGAAATACTTGTAGCGCACAGGTCCACTGAATTCCGATCTCTAATATCGGTACTTCCGCTTCGCGTGTCGCATTCATCACAAATGGAATGAAGCCCAGCCCGTAAGATACTTTACACGAAGCCTTAACGTTTTCAACATTTTCTCAGAAATGGATCGACATTTTTTTCTTTACATTTTCTACTCATGTGTATCAAAGGATGGTAAAAAAAAGTATTAGTCTCATTTCCGGAGAGTTTTCTGTATTTTCGAAAATTGAAAGAATAATCAAAAAGTAAGTTCCAAAATTACGAAATTCGAAACGGAGATTTTTCTCTTAAACAAAATCTTTTCTAAGAACTTAAATCTTTAAAAAAAGCCTTATAGATTTTTTTTTTGAAAAACGAGTTGTTTTGCGTATTTTTTGCTTGAAAATAAAGTAATTTATAAAAATACATTTTCTCACTAACGGTTCCAAACTTTTTTCTTTACATGTTTTCCATCGATAGAACTACGGATGCTTAAAATAATTCTTGAACTAATACGAGAATTATGTGCTTTTGTAGCACAACTGGATTCAATTAATATTTTAGTAAAAAAGGAATTGTTTGATACTATATAACTAAAGACACCTCAAATTAATTATGAAATATATTTTAATTCCAATATTTCAATGCCTCTTTTCAGCCCTATAATACAGCGAGAATTACTTTATCAGATCCATTCACAATAGATTTGATTCATATTTAGGACACTAATTTTGACAACAATGGAATGTTCTGTCGATCGACTCTCTCACCGAGATCTGCGCATTTGGAAAGACACTGTAACGATAAAATAAAAAAATAAATAAATGTCTTTATTGGTGGCGAGGCTCAGGCCATTTAGCCTACTCTTCCGCCTGACCACAATGCTCTTCCCCATGACCACAACGATGTCTTGCTCCATCGTCTGAGAACTCCTTACGCTGGTATTTTTTAGTAACTCCAATAAGAAAAGGTGCTCATATGAGAAATCTTTGTTTGAACCGCACGCCCGTAGTTCACGCGTTGCATTTCCACAGTGCGAGAGAAGCGGCGCTCCGGGCCATGCGCGCGTTCAAAGGATAACGGCCGCTGGCCGCATGCGCCCGGCGGTCACAGCTCCGCGGGTCGCGCGCGCGGATCCGGGTTCGAGTTCGGGTTCGGGGTTCGGCTCCCGGCGCCGCATCTGGGCTGCGCATCTCGCGCGGGGCCTCTCGCGCGGGCCTCGCCGGGCGGGGCACAACCGGGCCGCCGAGCGCCCGCCAGATATGACTTTACGAGAGGGCGCTCTCCCCATAAATTGCCAGCGGTGGCGCGCCGGAATATGCGGCAATAAAAGTGCGGATATCTCTCCTCGGCGAGGCGCGGCGCGGCGCGGCTGGCCCGGCCTGGCGACACGGCCTGGCCCCTCGCGAGATTCACTGGATTCACTGCCTTCGCTTGTCATCCTCTCCACCTCCGTTTCTCGTTTATTCTCACCCCGTTGGTCACTGAACAACGAAAATTCGTTTCAATGTCTGTTTTATTATATGTGGGTATCTGTTTTATTATATTTTCTAGAGAAAAGTTACGCTTTTGCACGTACACGCCATTGACATGTGATGCTACGGAATACGGATTTACTCCTCAAGAGTTCATCAAACAGATAAACCCCACCAACTGTATATCATGCTATAAACGAATTGGCAGGCGATCCAACAAACAAAGTAACCCGAACACAAGTTATGCTGCAACATATGTTTAAATCGTGCATAAGGATGCGTTCTGGGCTCCTCAATTCCAGTGTTTCCTGTTCTTCACGAGTCGTAATACACATGCAAAACTCGGGTACTCAAAAGAGAAATTATTAAGAAGATAATGTACTATTTATATTTTTCAAGAGGAAATGATTATTTTAACAAAATAATCACTTTTTAATTTTAGTCGATTAAGAGTAAATATGTTTCAAAATGTAATATCATTTGTGTTAAAAATGGAAATACTAGATATTTTTTCTGAAACGTCAATAATTCGATTTTCCCTAGAAATCCGAACAAAATGCAGATTTTTAGATTATTATGTGTAGCACATTTTGCATTTTTTGTCACAAATGATCTAACGTTTTGTATGTAAGTTAAACAACACTGGATAAGACGTGCAAACATATACCTACAAATGCGCATAATTATTTATCACACCAGAGAAAATATATTTTTTTAAACGAGCTCTAAAACGGAGATAAATTGGTAAAAAGCACAGCGGAAGAGATGTGAATAAGACAGTGACGTAGGCTGAAAGCAAAAGCAAAGTATAGAAAGGGGCGACTTGAAGGGGGATAGATGTCTGCACGGCGTGAGCGCGCGGGGCGTGGCGAAGAGGCTCGGAGCGGAGATGGGCGGGGCGGAGTTGGACGGAGCGGGGCGGAGAAGCACCGCAACGCATTCACGTCTTGCGAAAGAGTACAGTCGGGGACGAGTGACAGGCGCCCTCTCATCAACCATTAATATCCGAGCGCAGACGACACAACAAGAAGGAAAAAGTTTGCAAGAAACTCTGGAACTTCCCCGAGAGCGACAGGGCGGTGACATGAAGACTAGATATTGGGAAGAACGTAATCGTCTCTTACGGTGCAAACGTATGATTCGAACAAAACATGAAAAGTAAGAAAGTGTAGATGGTTGAAAAAAAAAGTATTGCAAATAGTTTCTATAGCATTATAGTGATTTTTTTCTTATCAATTCTTGCTGAAAGTTCTTGTTCTGACCTGTCAATTCTTGCAGAAAGTTCTTGTTCTGACCTGTATCGTATAAATGTATAAATTCAACTTGATATGAATGAAAGGTAGGGAAGGGATTATGTAACAAAGTTGCACGTGTACTTCTCAGTCTTACCACGTCACACAGTTTTTAAATGTTTTTAATGTCAAATAATAATAATAATAATAATAATAATAATAACAATAATAACAACAACTTGTAGTACTTGCTCTTTAGTGAGGAAATTTCTGGGAAATAATGAGGGGTTCTGAATTCATTGTTTATAATTTAATTTGATATGTATATAGTTTTTAGCATATATATGAATTCATTGTTTATAACTTATTTTGATATGTATATAGTTTATTTTAGATGTCTTATTCATCTTACTATTTTGTTATATTGTTTACATGAAATAATTGATGGTTGTCATGCTTTGATAAAACATGTCTGTATGGCCGCCTTATGTATCAAGAAAACTGTGAATAAAGAGAATAATAATAATAATAATAATAATAATAATAATAATAATAATAATAATAATAATAAAAGACAAATATTTTGGGTATATTACTCCATAAAGTAGTAAAGAGACCCGAACGAAGCCTTGAGAGCGGCTGCAAGCGGCGCCTGCGCTTCCCGTGCAGACGGCGCTCATTTGTGAGAGAGTGCGTGCACCTGCAGGCGAGCGGCGCCACCGGTCGGCCAGTGGGAGCGGCGCGGCGGGCTCCGCGACAAGCGAGCGCCGTCCCTTGCATCCCGCGCCGGCGGCGGCGGCATCGTCATGGGCGTCGGCATCCTGCCAAATGGGCCGGTGAGGCCCGTGGGAACGCCGGCGGCGGTCGGCCCGGCCCGGCGGCGCGGTGCGGCGCGGCGAAGGAAAGCGGTCCTCGCGAGCGATGGAATCGTCGGCGGGCGACACAAGCATGTGGCCGAAATTAGTCAACTATTTGTTGCGGGGCGGCGGACGTCGGCCGATGTTCGGCGGAGCGCGGCGACATTTGAGGAGGCGCGGCGACATCTTGAAGACTGGCGCTCAAAGTGTGGGAGGCCGTGCCCGCTGCTCGTGGCGTTGCCTTGGCTGCCGTCGACCTACGTGTGCAACACGTTCGGTTCAAGACCGTTGAAATTTCTGTGCCCTTCCTCTGGCTCTTTCGATATTTTCATCCTCCCACATGTCCGCCTTTCGCTTATCCATCCTCTCCTGCTGACTTAGGTGACTCAGGGTATCCAATGGTCACTGTAGAATCTGACCTAGAGGTCCTACAGTTCGAATCCCGACAGTGGCAGGATTTTCGGCTTTAGCTGGATAGCTAGCGTATTCAGCCGCTGTCTAGTGGAAAATGCTAACGACCAGTTGCTCTGGTCGGTAATTTTACATGGTTTCTCCCATCAGTACCAGACGAATGACGGAGCAGTCCCTAACAAACGGGCCACGAATCGAAGGCGATCTTCCCATCCTCATTCTTGACCTATCCTCGCCCCTTCCTATACACACACGTTTACATGCCCTACACTACCACACATACCGGGAGGCCAGTCAGGACCTTAGAGCTTGCCCCGACTAGAACGGTGCGTCGCTGCTTGGAGAAAACCTCATAAGCTGATGTGTAGGTCGGCGCCGGATTTCACCGTCCAGCTGGGGAAGATCACTGCTACATCACGCGATAAAACCACATTCGTCATCTATCCCTTACTAGTTAATGTGCCTGAAAACACCATTCAAATGAATCATTTAATCAATCAACCCGCCCCCTTGTCCTCGTTAGTCTCCCTCTCTTCATACCCCCTGCGACGCCTTCCCAGTCGCCTCGCCCACTGCGCGCGGCGCGCCCTCGCCATTGCGCGAACAGAGCCAACTAGACGTTCATATGATTACACAAAAATGTGTGTGCGTGTGTCTATTGTACCACAGCTCTGAAACACATGGAGATTTCAATCACATTTTGCATGGGGATTTTATTTTTAAGTGGCCGAGTAAGTTTGGTTGAATGCAACCTGCAATGCATTAAGATACCAAGAAATTGCTGTGAAGTGCGGACAGGGGATGTCGGATGCGGCTGGATGGGTTAGGGGGGTGGCGCAAGGTAAAAAGAGGATGTCGTGAAGAGAGGCGTGTGAGGGATGTAAATAAAATAATTTCCATTTAATTCGATAAAAGGAAGTCATTCCTTCTCCTAAGAGGTAACTGAGACAAATAAATTTCCAGATAATGCAGGGTGGAAAGTATAAATTCAATAACGGTGTTACACCATTTTATTAATTAAATATATAACAATTTTCATGCAATGACCTTGAAATGAATTATATGAAATCAGATTCAATTTGCTCGACAATATAAGCTCAAAATGTCCTCATAAACTAGAAGAGCTAAGAAAGCAGAGAAGAACACAAAGTAAATGTAAAATATATTGACCTGAATATCTTCCTCTTCTTGACTACAACTGTCGCCTAAACTCTCCGATGCACGTGTGTAGCAAATGACAATTCGATTTTAGAATCTGTATAATTTATCTATTCAAAATTCAAAAGAATCGAAATGAAAACAAGCAGAACTTGCTTGCAACAAAATACCCTTAAAATTCGTATCTGAATTCCATATTATTCTCCTTGATTAAATAAAAGTGTCTCAGCATTTATAAATAGAAATGAGGTTTTCCTGTTGTAAGTGTATTATCACGTAATACTTTTTGTCGTTTGCAGAATTAACTGGAAATTAAAGGAAAAACATTGCGCTTAATTACATAAAGTATTTTCGATAAAGAATCATTTGAGCCTGCTAGAAATATAAAAAAATAGCTAAACTGGTTAAGTAGAATTAATATTAGAACATTGTTACTGAAAATGTGATTAAATTTATGGCATTCAATAAAAAATAAGCATGATCGTCTTCTTCCTAATTAAAATTCACTATTTCAATAAAACATTAATATACATTACATATACGTATAAATGATTGCCATGTCTGTGGATAAAGAAGATCAAGTCCGTCAATCACAAATATCAAATACTCTCATTCAATCATTTAAAACTAATATTGCTAGAGAATACCACTGCCTTTCTCTTATAAGTGAGTAACTCTGGCTTATAACGCAAATTACTTGGTCATGAGTCCCTAGTGTCGTGCATATTATATAGACCGGGAGGTGGTGGTGTTCCTCCACTGGCACATGCGATCCGGAACCAACCTACATGTGGGCATGCGGACATTCCCTCTCAACAGAAATCCCTCACATAGGACACAGCCCCAACCGGTAACAACCCTAAGCTGCCAAACGGTCTGCAGACATGTGTGGGCGTCTAGAGCTTGCAAATGTGAAAGGTCAGAAGATGGGTCAAGAAAGAGAAAGGAAAGATCGCGCGCCGTTCATGAACGGTTTGTCAGGGTACTACTTTGGCATTCGCCCGGTTCTGATCAGAGAAACCGCAGAAAATCGCCGATCAGAGCTAGCAGACGCTTGATAGAATTCTCCTCAAAACAGTGGCTGAATTCGATATAGCTACAGCCAAAAATCCACCGCCGTAGAAGCTCCCGGTGGTGAATTGTTAGATTAGGTATTTTGTAGACTTAGGCGTGTGTAGTGAAGTGCTGGAAGAGGAATGGCTAGCACTGACGCAGTGGCGCTGGGAGGGGCTGGCGGCGATCGCCGCGTTACTCAGCACATCCTCCCGCGGCGCCGCTCCGTCATTAGCTTTCCTCCGCGACTGTACCCGCGCATATAGCTGTCATCGCGACGGCATAGACGCGTCTGTTCCGAATCCGGCGTGAGGTAGAGCATGGCCAACGCGAGCAAAAGGAGCGGGCCGACGGCGACGGCTCGCCCGCCAGCCGGCCGGCCCCGCTCCGCCGGCCCCCTCTCCCCCCTCTCGCTCCCTCCTCCGCGCCCGGCCGCCTTTGATTCATACCCCACATACCTCTGCTCCACATTGTTGTGTCGTGGGCCTTAATTGACATCTGTTGGCGGGCGAGATCTCCAGATGCGAGCCCCTCGCCGCCGCCCCTCATTATTAATCATTGTCAAATTGCCCGTGGCAGGCCCCCGCCGCGCCGCACCGCGCCGCGCGTGATAAGGGCCCCACCGGCCGGCCGGCCGCCCGGTCGACGGCTGGCTCCGCACCGCGCCGCGCCGACTCGCAAGGACGCGTGTTCGACGACCGCCGGCGCCGATTCTCCGCTGCGCCGCGGATATATATGGCGAGCGGATCCGTATTTACGGCCTGACACAACGGAAAGATTGGTTATCCTTCTTTGTATGTTCATAAATTTTCATGTTGCCGCCTCATGCTGCTCTCTTTCGCGGGTGAGAGGGAACGCGCGCGGCCCTTTTTGCTTTTTCGGCGGCGGCGGCGGCGGCGGCGGCGGCGGCGGCGGCGTCGCGACGCGTCGGCGAAGGCCTTTTTTTCGCGCTCGCGAGGCGTGATAGTGACGTCGTTAGCATATCCCTGTCGGGCCCGGTGCCCCTCTCCGCTCCGCCCCGCTCTGCTCTGCTCTGCTCCTCGCGAGCGCTTGCAACGGGCGCCCGGGACTGGCGCAGGCGCACAGGGACGCTCTGGGTTCCTTTCCGCGCCGCACCGTGCCGCAGCTTCAGAGTGATTTATTGCTTAGTGTTTCCGGGTGCGTTAACTGCTAAGGTCATTCGTATCGTAAGTGTAGTGCTTGTGTCATCACGGGAGGTGCCGTGGTGATGTTTTCCCGCAAAATTGAAAGCTCTCGACTGCCTCTACCGTCGCCTTGCCCAGAAACATTTCAATAGACGCCAATGACTTGCTTTCTCTACTATTTATGTATAGAACACACACATGTAATACGTGACTATGTACAGAAAACAATTTAAAATGTATTCGATTCTCATCAGTTATCTTCCTTTCTCAAGTTCATTTTTAATGATTGAGCTACCTCGTTGTGTTCATAAGGATTTCGTCCACGCTGCGCCCACTGCAGTTGCACTCGCGTGAGCTTAGCGGATAAACTGATTGATTAGTGATTCCGGAAGTGTCCACTGGTAAGATAGTTCCTTCCGAATGTTGTGGAAGGAGTGTATGTTTTATCGCACGAGGAGGCGGTGATCTTTCCCCGCTGGATGGCGAGATCTGCCGCCGTGCCTACAGTGTTCAACATCAACACTAGCGAGTTAACGTATAATATGCATCGAATGAGTGCAGTCATAATGGTTATTTTGTGTCGCCAGACCGTGTCGTTGGATGCAAAAAGCAGACAAGTGTGCAATATTACTTCTGAAACATAAACTAGGTGCTCAACCGGCAGTGATCAGGTACGGAAGTAATGCACATAACTCATTTATTCCTTAAAGGTCCAATTTCTTGGTAGAGACGAAAGCGAAATATAAAAAGGAAAGTAATGTAGACTATCAAACAGAACCACTACACCATAAAGCTTCCAGAACATTCACGTTCTGAAAGTGCCTACATGTATGTAAACAATAAGCTGAAACTGACCGCATTTTTCTCAATTGTTATATATACTACTAAATGCTGAAAATGTAATTCAACGAACTGTTATATTTGATTCCACCGGTATCCCATCCCGGGAGCTTCTGTTTTCAAAACAGACCGTGTGTACTACGAAATCAAATATTGCATTTGTAGCAATTTAATAATCTTATGACTATCGTCGATCTTTGCATGAAAGATGAAGATAAATGAAATGGAATGGCGCGCTCACATTACAGGTTAACAAATGCAAGCGACGAAGATTGCCTTAAGAAACAATTTCGTATGGTAAAAATGCTCCCCAGCATGTCACTTAGCTGTAAATAATTCTTTCACCGTTTTGGTCTCGCAAGCACAGATTCTAGTAGAAAGTATTATATGTAATTTTCTAATTTCATCGCACCTGTATATCACCGGAGCATCGCAACTTGAATGTATGTGTGTATTCCAAGATTCAAAGCGCTGTTGCAGTCCCGGGAGGTCCAATTGCTTTTGCAAACAGCGACTAAACCGCAATTTTGGCCGCCGGCTGGTAGGACAAAGTTCTGCAGGTCTACTTTTGGGCCCGATCAAAGGGCCGCGAGCGATTTTAAAACCGCCCATTCACAAATTTCCGTTTTTTGCCTTTTGTATCAGTAAACTAGTGAAGCTACAACAGCACACAGTTCCTCGTATTATCTATAAATTTACTGTTTTCCAAAATTAAGAGAGTTCAACGAAAATGAGACCCGCTATTCTTTATTAAATTATTAAAAAATTATTCTTTTTTTTAATTGCCTATATTTCACACCAAATTGCACGAAAACTACTAATATTTTCTATAAAATATAACCAAACTACTAATATTTTCTATAAAATATTAGTAGTTAAACTAATAAATATTGAACATGGACCTATTTAAGATTAGACTTTAAGAAACAGATTTTATTATGGAAAAAATCTTTAACAACAGTTGTAGAAAGACACTCCAAAAAATTGCACTTTTGCAATTTTAAAAAAATGTGGGAATTCAACACACACAAGACCTGCACCATTCTCTTAAGACGGTTTGATAAAAAAATGTGGTGTCATTTTTGGAAATGTTTTTGATAAACGTTTTGCCATCAATCGATTTTTTGGTATAAAGATTTAAAAAAATCCCCCATGCATTCTGGCTACACCACCTCTTAGAGGATTTTTTTCTATATTTAATAATATGATTTATCCACATTTTCGTTGCCAGGTCCCAGCAATAAACGTTTTTCTGCCGAAAATTCGCTATTTTCGGGGTGCATAATTACATAACTTTCTCTTCTTACAACGTACCTTCGTTAAGAACGAGAGAGTAAAAATAGTAGAGTAACTCATCTGCCCTACTTAGAACAATTCATAGAGCTTTAATTCACTAAAAAAAGAATATCGAAAAAGCAAAATCGTCAAGAAGCTGATACGCAGTTTCGAAGCGCTTCTCCGCAAAGTGACATTAGCAATATTTGTTTATCTCAACCAGGAGAAGACCTTGGTATGTTTTCTTGCTGGATGATATGACTCGCTCTGTAATACAGACTTATCGAACTTCGAAACTCCTACCGGCTTAGGTGGCTCAAGGCATCAACTGATGTGACTACAGTGCCTCTGTCAGGGAGGTCCTAGGTTTCGAGTCCCGACGGTGGCAGGACTTTCGAAACTAGCTAGATATTTAGGTCGAATTCCTTTACTGTCAGGAGATGAACCCTAGCACTCAGCTGCTTGGGGTTTTCCGTGGTCAACGGACCACACACCGCGCGCGACTTTCTTCCTTCGTCTTGTCCTATCGTCACCCCACCACTTGTACCATATCTGCTTTTTAATATCAATTACTATACCAGGGACCTTTTTAGATCCCAATCTCTTTTGACAACTGGAATTGGAAAACCTGAATGTGTACGGCAATATATTGAGTGTAAATAATCGTTTTTATATAAGGATTCCTTTTATAAGCTATTTTCAGTAACATAAATATAATTTTATCATATTAAATATTTCATAAAGTGAATAACCTCTAGCATATTTAGCCTCCATGCTTAATACATAATGCTTCATAAATATTTTTAGGAGTTTGTGGAAATTATTTTGACATAGATCTAATATTGACGGTATCAGATACATTTTTTGTTCACCATGTCAAGTTCACGACAAGATGTTTCAAATGATAATGAAATCTTTAAAATTAGAAGTTAATTATACGAACTGTGGCGGCGGCGGCGGTTGCACTGCCCGTTGTTGCCAGCGCGATTTCGTTAAAATTGACGATTCGTTGGGCATATACATTTCACAACCCACAAATCCTGATAATGCTGGCAACCAAATGCAAATGGCTCTAAAATGTATAATAGTAATTCTTAAATACTACAATATTGCTCAAATCTGCTCGTTTTAATGTTCTTCAAATCTCCTCGTTTTAATACGAATTACACGTGACATTCCGTCTCAACAGGCAATGCTAAATGCTCCATTCGTTTTCCCACAAGGGTAGCTGTCTACCTGAGAAAATGCTTTTAGAATTTGGATCTATTTTGTTTTCCCTTATGCATTTGATTTCTTTATGCTTTTAGAGATCAAATAATTTAAAGAATTTGTTCCTATTTGTTTATAAATAATTGCCAAAAATACGGGTTTTTACTTACTGTATGAATATGCTGAAAATTCCCAATCCGGGAAAATGCATCTGTAGTTCACTCATGGGTTTGACAGTTGAACGACGTTTGAACAGAAAAATATTATTTTCTCAAAAACTAAGAAACGTAGAAAAACGGTTTGAAGCATTTAAAAGAGAATAAAACAGAGTGTACGACCCAATAAAAATTGAAAAACATGAAATTTCAACATTTTTCATAATTCTCAGGTAGACAGCTACCTTAAGACAATTCTCTCAAAAATCGCGAGAACTACTCATATTTCAAACGGTTAAGTAATGCAAGTTCTGCCAATTGTACGGCAAGTGCTGCCAATTGTAACATATCTATCATTACTTGCAAAACTCATTAAAAATCGTAGAACAATAGTGCAAGTAACTCTTTTAAAGGTAATGTATCATTAAAAATTCGACAATATAAAAAATGCATTTCGTACAGCTATAACATCTGCCAACAATGGGAAGGAATTCTCAGAATTTTACTCAATTTTCTTTCTTAGGAAGTAAAGCAAAGAAGAAAATATTACGGACGTAGGAGTGCCGCAAGGATCCCCGCTTTCTCTCTCTTTAACCTTTATGTTGCAGACGATGGCGCCATGGAAATAACAAATGTCGCAGGCTTCGCTGATGATTCAGAACTATTCACAATAAAGATATCTTGCCATCAAGAAAAATACTACAAAAATCTTTAGATGATTTTGTTCTTTGATGCTTAGAATTGCGAATAAAAATAAACCCCAGAAAATGTCAATCCAAAAGATTCACGTTACATAAACCTAAATTTCCCGGCCCACTTAAAATTAAAAATAATACTTAAAGTGAAATAAAAAAGATCAAGGTACTACTCCATTAGAAACTCACCAGGGAATATAATAAAGAAATGACCAATAAAGCCTAAGTAAAAATAGTAGAATTATATCCCCGATAAGTAGCCACTGAAGACTTAACGTGGAATGAGAAATGATAATAATTGGATCATTTACTTAAACTCGCCCAGACTGGGGAGGTGCAGCAAGAAGTAATATTGATCAAATACAAATTGTGCAAAACAATTTTTTAAGGCGTGTCATAAGAGTCTCTTGGTGTGTTTAAAATAAACAAATTAAAAATCAACTATAAATAGAAACCTTACATAATTATATTAGAAAATTATCAGAAAAAATTATTACAAATATTAAATTAAAAAATTATTAAAAATAGAGGATCAAAAATTTAACTCTGAGATAAAACATAAAAATTGATTCAAGGGGCCCAAAAGATAAATTACACTCAACTTACTTATAAATTAAAATGCAATGATCTCTAGACAAATTATTCACTTAATTAAAACGACCTGATATACAAATTCAAATTATAATTTTAAAAAATAATTAAGCCAAACTCATTAGAAGTTAGAGAGAGCTTCGCATAAAATGAACTCCCCACCGGTCAGTACTCTATCCCCGTTATTGTATACATTACAAAACTCTACAAAATTTATGATTGGCTAGGTAGTACACATATATCTTTGGAAAGATGAGAAGTTGTGCTTCCACAATCATAGCTTTAGTTTGAAATTCAAACTCACCAGCTGCTTGCAACAGAAGTGACTTTTCCTCAGCGGTAAAGATGTTGCGCATTTTTCTATGGGCTGGTCGGGTGTACATCTTCACAGGAGTCTGAAAGAAATAATTTAGTATTATTCCAAAAAGTTAACTAACAATAGGTGAGCCTGATGTACATTGTAATATCACAATGGAATGTTATTTTAAGAAGTGTGTATACTGTTGATTAATTCCAAACTAGAAGTTGTTTTGATTAAAAGTTTCTTTAGTTTTCTTGCTCAACATCAGATAAATAAAATTGCTCATGAAATCCAAAATAAAATGCTTTTGGTCATAAGTTTCAGTTTACAAAATATATATTTATATATTCGGAGTTATGAATTAATATTAATTTATTTATTACAATATTTATTAATTTTCAACATAGCAGGGTCAGATGTATCGCACAAAGAAAGCAAAGGAGTCTCTGAAGGCGACACTTTAGGTCGCATAGGCGGTCAGTAAACTCGGAACGCGATGGACGCTGTGGGGGGGGGGGCTGTGGGCGGCGAGAGACGAGTGGTTTCGGGAGGCGGGTGGTGGAGGGAACGGGTGATGGTGGTGGGCGGGTGGTGGCGGGTGGTGGTGGTGGTGGGCAGTGGATGGTGGTGGGCGGAGGGCGGTGGGTGGTGGTGGGCGGTTGTGGGCGGTGGGTCGTGGTGGGCGGTGGGTCGTGGTGGGTGGTGGGTCGTGGTGGGCGGTGGGTCGTGGTGGGCGGTGGGTCGTGGTGGGCGGTGGGTCGTGGTGGGCGGTGGGTAGTGGTGGGCAGTGGGTAGTGGTGGGCAGTGGGTAGTGGCGGTAGGCGGGTGGTGGCGGTAGGCGGGTAGTGGTTGTCGGCGGGTGGTGGTGGGCGGCGGGCAGTGGCGGACCGCGGGCAGTGGCGGGCGGCGGGCGGCGGGCGGCGGGCGGCGGGCGGCGGGCGGCGCGGGCGGCCGGGCCCCGGGCGCCGCCCACCCGGCCACGCCGAACCGCGCCGCGCCGCCCGGACAATATGGAGCCTAATTACGCGGGTGGCGACGCGGCGGCGAGGCCGGGGCCCGGGCGCGGCCCATGGAAATGCTATCGATAATAAATTATTGCCCGAAACGAGCTCCATATCGACGGTAAAAACTTGAATGGCGTGCGGCCACGAGCTGTCGCCGTCGCGGGCGCGCCCCGCCCCGCCCCGCCCCGCTCCGCCCCGCCCCGCCCCGCCCCCGCGCCGCCCGCCGGCCCGCCGCCTTGCATGACTAATGGCGGGGAATCATTTAAGAAGCTTCACAGCACAGAATAGCTTAATGAGCCGAATAAAAGGGAGAGTGCCGAGGGAGAAAAAGAGCCGCTGCCTTTAATATTTGTCATTGTCAATATAGCGGATTTCGCAGAAATGATATATGCGTGCCGAGAGAAGTATAATCAAATATTTGTATCAAAACATGGAACCGGTAAGTAATTAAACTTCTCCCCGAGCAAATGCATCATGCGGCGCCGCTCTTGTTGATACACGCGCCCGTAGCTCAGGGCGCTGCCATCGGAGTGGAGCCCATACAGAGCTGCCGGCGAGGGCACGGGCGCGGGAGTGAGCATCGCAGATACGTGCGAGCATTCACCCTAAGTCTCCTCCTTAATTAAACACAAGAAACGGAAAATTTGAAATTTTTGAAGAGGTAACCACAATTGCAACATGTAGCTTCACTGTGCGCACGTTTCTAGCTCTCCTTTTGCTTGTATTGGTAGGTGTAGAGCTGGGGGTGAGTTACTGCTTTGTTACCAGAGCAATCAAATCTGCAGTTCGTTTACCGATGCAAATAAGTTTTCTATAACTCGCGAAAGAAACTGTTCAGATTTTCAAATGTTACTAACCTCGTGCTTTTTAAATTTTACTATTTTTTTTTATTTCGGTTTGTTTTATTTTTAAACTTTTATTCATATTTCAACTATTTATAGTTAAAATGTTGGGAAGGGATTCTGAAGCTCAACAAATCGAGTACAGATGATCTTCTGCTCTAAACATCATATACAATTTTTACTGTTTTTTGCGACTAAATAAATCCAAATCAAAACATTATTATAAAATATTTTCTAGGAGATGAATCTTCACCAAGGGAGTATATGGCACCTTTTGAAGTATCCGGCAAAGACAACGTGAGTAAAAATTATTATTATTATTATTATTATTATTATTATTATTATTATTATTATTATTGTTATTATTATTGGATAATAAATAGACCAGGTCGTGCATTGATCAATAAGGAGAGTTTCGAAGAAAAACACAACACTCTAACCAAACCAACAATAGTGCAAACAAGGTAAAGGGAGGAAATGCGTATCTTGATGGTAGTAGTGTAATGACAAACTAGTAGATCTGGCAATGGAAACCATCGTGGGTACTATATAATAATAATAATAATAATAATAATAATAATAATAATAATAATAATAAGTTTAAAGAGATTGAATACAGTAATAAAGACTTTGATAACCTGAAGCATCAAGACCGCGTGAATATCTGGCAAAGAAAGGAACTTCATGGTAGATTTCTTGCAAATTAAATTCGGGGAATATTGATTAGAAAAACTCAGTGGAGTGGCTTCGAACCGGGCACCTCTTCGGTGAGACGGAAGGATTTATTTTCTCCATTCAAGACCAAGTAGTCAAAACCAGATCTTATAAAAAATTCATCATGGGGCAGTCAGCCGGTGTCGCCTATGTAAATCCACCAACGAGTCAATCCAGCATATTTGCTGTGGATGCCTCGCATTAGCACAAACAGAATACGTTAAGATACACAACTGCGTCGCCAAAGTAATCCACCAAGCCCTTGCCAAGAGATACGACCTCGTAGAGAGTGAACAACCGTATTATAAGTGCAAACCTGAGCAAAGTAATCCCCAATGATCGAGCTCGATTCTGTGTAATCTTCACTGACCGAACAGTGGAAGCAAATAGACCAGATATTGCTCTGTTTGATAAAATATCTAAAACATAATGCATCATTGATGTTGCCTTTCTACAGATGACCGGCTTGTAACAACTGTTGCTGAGAAAAAGAGGAAATACCAACCCCTAGCTGTTGAATTGAAGGATATGTATGGATTGCGCGCTGTGGAAGTGCTTCCAGTAGTGGTGTCAGCGAATGGATTGGTCACCAAGGAATGGCAAGAGATCGCTAAGAAGTTAGAATTGACCGAAAAGCATATACGGACAATTCAAAAAGCCGCATTATTGGGAACAGCAAATATAGTCCGTAAATTCTTAAACCTGATTTGCCGGATATAAAAAACAAAATATATTCTTGTTCCACTTTAAGTACAAACCATTGTTACCTTAGGTGATTTTGAGAACCCCGGCATCAGTATATATAATAATAAGTAAATAGGAAATAATAATAATAATAATAATAATAATAATAATAAATTTGAAAGACAAATTTAGAACATTTCTCATAGGCCAGAGAAGAATTTTTAAATTTGAAATAAAACTAGTATAAAATTAAGAAAAATATATAATAACGATAACATTTTTTTGATGCTTGTAAATATCCTATTTATATTATGATAAATAAGTATAATTTTCTTATCGAGTTCATGCCTTCAATGTACCGGAAAATAAAATTCATTTGACATTATTTCGTCTTGCTCACAAATGCAAACAAAATGCTCGTACCTTCAGTGTATGTCAGGAAACCATAAGAGATAGAGTTGAAATACTGAGTCTCTTTGAAAGGACATGCCAAATAAAAGTGGTGATAATCATTTAACAATATTTCTTTTTGAGAAATTGAGAGCCTGTTCTGTTGCTGGTTACAATACAGAAGAGTATGTCGTACGTTTTGTAAGCAATGTTGGAGTTCTACATACAACAGTTCAACAGATCTGAGTTAGATTCTTGATCCTTCGAGATTGTTATGAATCATGCAATGAGAATATATTAATTAAACCATGCAAACACACGCATATATACAATAGGAAGTATTGAAGATTAAGATTATTTATCACACGAATGTAAATCACGTATCAAAATATATTACAATCAACTTGAATTTTCTACTTTCATATAAATATAAAAAGGAATGATACGGTTTAGATAAAGCTTTTTATTCATCACTTATAAATTGGCTCTGACATTCTACATATTAATGTTTACAATTTATATGCAAATATTTTAAAATGTTCAGATCATTTTTAAATACATTGATCTTGTAAGTTATTTTAACATCGTCCACAAAAATGCCGTTTACTGTAAGAAACAGCTAAGAGTGTACTATGCAATCCGATTCATAAAGTTTATTATTGATGTATTAATTGTGGTAAAATGCAATAGTATATGAATAATGCCTGAAAACACACGGATAAACGAAACATTTATTAAATTATTCTCAAATGTGTTTGAGCTTCTACTGTCTCGCGAACTGCGCATCCCATATAAACATTATGTTTCTCTCCTCTGTGTATGTATTTCCCGGAACAGAAAAAATCGTGCGATTCAAATACACTATAAAAAATAAAGATGTGAGAAACTTTTGCACAATTAAAAAGCTTTGGTGCAATGAATCTTTCCTCATAACATGTCGTGACGCAAAGTAGAACCTTGAAAACAACGTATAAATGACGCGTACTATTTCCATGAAACACTTTTTATCGTATGGAAGAATATTAAACTTTACCCAAATAATTCAACATAGGAATTAAGAGTTTTCGGATACCGTTTAACATAGAAGACGCGTCATTTTTGAACCCAATATAAGTTGCATGTTTGAGAAACAACATTATGCGAAAATATAGAAACAGTAATAAGAGTCATCACTTCGGAAATAAGTTCTTCAAATGCGCGCAGATCATAAACGTACAGAATGTAAATTCTGCCCCATTTGGATGCAATGCATGCGCCTCCGCAGCTCTCTGTGCAGCCGTAGGGGGCAGCACCTCCCGCGTCACTCCGGCGCCAGGACCCTCACCTCCTCGCTCTCCACCCACACCCACGTCCACTAACCCCACTTCCCCAGCCACACCACCCCGCCGTCTCCCTCTCGCCCATTCTTCCCTACTCTCTCACTCCTTACCCCGTCGTTCCACACCTCCGCCCTCACCTACTCTTCACCTCTCTCCCCACCACTCGTCCACGCCCCCTTGGCCTTTCACCCGTTCGCTTCCTCACCTCGTTGCCCCCACCTCATCAGGCGCTCTCCAACCCCTTTTCCACTCTCGCCCCCTTCACCTGTCATCCGCTCTCCTCCTCACCCCCTAGTTCCCCGCATCACACCATGCGCTCCCCGACCCCCTTCCCACCTTCAACCCCTTCGCTTCCCGCCCCCTCTCCATTACCCCCTCACTACTCCTTCCGTCGCTCCCCGCCCCTCCCACGCCCCCTTCGCCTCTCACCCCCTCTCCCTTACCCACTCACTGCACCTTCCGTTCTTCCCCGCCCTTCCCACGCTCCCTCTCCCTTACCCACTCACTGCTCCTTCCGTCACTCCCCGCCCCTCCCACGCCCCCTTCGCCTCTCGCCCCCTCTCCCTTACCCACTCACTGCTCCTTCCGTCGCTCCCCGCCCCTCCCACGCCCCCGTCGCCTCTCGCCCCGGCGGCGCCGCATCGCCCGTGACCCTCAACGCAGCTCTCACCGGCGACGCCGACGCCGACGCCGACGCCGACGCCGCGTCGCGCCGCGAGCGTTCGCCTATCGTTTTGTTGTGCGTCTCACATTTTAATGGCGGTATCATTTAGGCGGCGCTGCCCGTACCAACTACGGTTATATTGCCCGGGAATTACTTTAATTCATGCGTGCGCTATATCCTCGAGTATCTAGGCTCTTCCGCCGACCTTACCTCCTTTCTTTGGCGCTGCCCAAGTGAACATGGCGATTTATTCGTCGAGGGGAAAAAAAGGTCGGCGTTTTATGACTCCCGCGTCACATGATTTTATTGCAATGCTTTAAATGCATTGTTATGTATTACAATATGAAAGAGATGGGCAGAAAGTCATATTTTAAGCCTTTATGGACAGTCAATTCAAATCGCGTGCTTTTTACTGCCGCGGTGGGAGTCGCGCGATATCCGCGTGCGCCGGGAGGCCCTCGCCACGCGGCCGCGCGCCGCCCGCCGCCCACGCGCCGCCCCAGCACGCCCAGCGCGAGCGGAGGCCGGCGACTCGTGGCACCGCAGAGCATCTGACCGCGGGGTCCCAGGGCGTCAAGTTCCAATGCTGGCAGAATTTTCCACACTAGCTACATATCGAGCTACACTCGCTACTATCGATGTATATTAGTCTATTGACAGAAGAGCTTACTTGGACAAACTCGGCTATTCGTATTTTCTACTTATTACTCCATTACGAGTATTTTCTACTTATTACTCCATTAGAAACTTGATGGAATGCAGAAGCTGTTGCACTGTTTTATATAATTTAGGGCATGAAATGATGTCACTGCAGTGCCTCTGGCCGGAAGGTTCTAGGCGTAGAGTCCCAACGATGGCAGACTTTTCCACACTAGCTACAAATCGAGCTACACTAGCTACAATTGATAACTGCGAATGAAAGCATGTTTATCATGTAGCGTCGATCTTTACTGCATTTCGGATTAAGTCTATTGACAGTAGAACTAACTTGGACAAACTCGGCTATTCGTATCTATTTTCTACTTATTACTCCATTAGAAACTTGATGGCATGCAGTAGCTGTTGCACCGTTTTATATGACTTAGGGAATCAAATGATGTCTCTGCAGTGCCTCTGACCGAGAGGTCCTAGGATTCGAGTCCCGACGCTGGCTGACTTTTCGACAATAGCTTCCTAGCTAGGTCAAGTTCAGTCACTGTTTGGAGGAGAATTGTACCGGCCGGCTTCTCTGATCGGTAATTTTCATTAGTTTCTCCGATCAACACCAGGCGAATCCCGGTGTCGTACCTGAATAAACGTGTCGCAGACCGATTTTTCCTTCCTCTTCCTTGCCCTATCCTCACCTCTTACGTACACACATTATAGTTTGCCTTGGATGAGGCGGTGCCCGCTGGTGGGAGATAACTGATTGGGGGAAAATCCCGCTAGCCGACGTGTAGATCTGCGCCGGATCTCACCATCCAGCGGGGAAAGATCATTGCCACCGCCCGAGGAAAGCACATTTTCTACACTTACGGGACTAATAATCTTAGCAGTTGACGCGGCCGGAAGAATTAACCAATCAATCAATCAACCAACCATGCCGTCGCGCGCCGCACGAGGACGCCCAGCGTGAGAGGAGACGGGGCGACGAGCGCTGATCAAATGACGAACGATTAACATCGAGACTTTGCTGTGCTGTCCGTCTGTGACTCCGTGAGTGTGCATGTCACGATGAAATCAAAGTCCACAAAACAGCAATGAGACGACAATACCGCGAGACGACGAATCGACAAGACAGCGGGGCGTCAAGAAGGCGAATCGTCGAGACAGGGAAGAAGAGACGGAAAAATGGCAAGGCAAGACGGTGAAGCTATTAAATATTTTTTAATGTGTCTAAATACCGTAATTTCCAAATACCTTCCCTTTTTTTTCAAAAAATTGTCAACAAAAAATGGAGCTGGTTAATACACGAAAATCTGAAACGAAACGAAATATTTTTGTCAAATATTGTCTTTTATTTTTAAAACAATGTTACAAATAGACAGATATTGCGCCTGCATTCTTTTAGGGCCTACTGACAATCAAAACTGCAGGGAATTAGCATTTTTTAAACATTGCATCGGATAATATACAAAGTACATAGCTACTTGTCTCTCAGGGCGACACCGCGTCCTAGGCACAGATGCCAATGTTTTAGCAGTCATTCTTCAACCTTCCTCAGGGCGAAACGCAAGGCATACCGCATAGGGCATCTCGCCCAGAGGAAGGTCGGAGGTTGTCGGCCGAAACATTGATACTTGTACCTAGGACACGCCGGCGTCTCCCGGAGAACCCAGTACCTACTGACTCCGGGCCCGGAAGCCTACGTTCTCACAGGAAATGCATACCAAATCATTTCCATTTTTTTCCTCTAAAAACTGAAGGGTACCCATATTCCAGAAATTACGGTATTGTTGTGGTGTTGTGACGAAAGCCTGGGGCTGTTGAATTGGGCAGCGCGTCTGGAAGTGCGGTGGCGGTGGCGGTGGCGGTGGCAGTGTCGCGTCGCATCGCGTCGCGTCGCGTCGCATCGCGTCGCATCGCGTCGCATTGCGTCGCATCGCATCGCGTCGCGTCGCGTCGCGTCGCGGCGCGTCGCGTCTCGTTTCGTCTCGTTTCGTCTCGTCTCGTCGCGACGTCGCGTTGCGTTGCGTTGGCGCAGGAGACAGCAGCAGTGGGATGACGCCTTTTATGTGACGCATTCGCTCCGCCGCTGCGAACGGGCGAGCGTGCAGTGCACGATTTCGTACCAGCATCCGCGCCGGCTGTTTATGTTCTCCTTACGACGTCCTATAATGTATCTTCCCAGAAGGCCTTTAACTTCTTTGATCTTCCTCAACGTGTTGTAGTGGCGCGTCTATTCAAGAAAATATTAAGACTTATAGTGGTAAGGGTGGTGAATGTGCAGCACTCTGAGTATAAGAATCAAATTCTAGATAAAAAGCTCAGAGTATTCCTAGCAAAACGTGATAATTTTGGCAGATAGTTTTCTTCGTAAACTCTCAATACCCTGTACAGCATCCGGTGGTCGTTTTCTTTCCTTTATGAAAATTTCATTATTTTGATATAAGAACCAATATGGTTGTTATTCTATTCGAAAGGAAGAGCAAAATGTAGGCAATATAACGATGGTTTTTGTCGTCGAATGCAGTCTAATTCAGATGTATGCACTTGGCCTTC
The DNA here is from genome assembly GCA_011170035.1 of Teleogryllus occipitalis. NCBI lineage: Eukaryota > Metazoa > Arthropoda > Insecta > Orthoptera > Gryllidae > Teleogryllus > Teleogryllus occipitalis. The sequence goes on from BLKR01000944.1 coordinate 50,537, forward strand.
TGTTGGGGATGTATAAAATAAAGTACTCAGAGGAGGAGTAAATGTTTTTTAAATGTTCACTTTTTCACAAAGTTTGTTGAAAAGAAATTGTTTACCTTTCAACAATTTCACTTTCTACTTTTAAAAGGTTTTTTCACTGATGATTAATTCTAATATGAATTGTGGCCTCTCTGTCACGCTTCCAATATCATCACTTTTCCATATCTCATTGTGAACAATCAGAGATATTGTTTACAACACAAATATAATACACAATAATCAAACGTGCTCAAATGACCAACACTTTTATTAATTATATTAGCAGCAAGCGTTGGGTTCAGTCATCAGATCTGCTGAATGGAAACCAGAAATAAGAGTTAGAATTTCGGGCTTTTAGACAGTGTATCTCATTACGGCGGCTAAGCCGTCGAAAGAAACGAATAGAATAAATAAAAATATTTGTAATGACGTCTTTTATTCAAATAAACGCAATAGTCTTTCCAGATCAAAACCTTCTGGGCACAGTAGACTTGAGGATCTTTCGATTCACTCTTATTTCCATTTTAGAGAGTTTTAAGGACTATTACAAGTACAAATACTTTGTCATTGTGATACAATATTTAGGATATGGCGCGTTTGTTTTTGTAACAAGATTACACAACGGATCACTTTCATCCATTTAACATTACATTTTCTTAACATGTATGAACATGCAATTTTCTATGACAATTTTATAGATTCTGATATTTTCCTGGAGGTCCTGGCAGTTCGTGGCGGTCTCAGACTCACCAACGTCCTCAGGGTATTTATAAACTTCTGGTGTAAGTGAACAACAGTTATTCAAATATCTTTTTTCATGTGAAATACAAGACAAACATGCAAGTTTTTATAAATGTTTGAAGATAATCCCTTTTAAATTATCCCGATGCAGCATCTCACATTCTTTCAAACGGTGCTGTAAGCCCTATGCAACATATTGGCAGGAACAGTATTCATGACAGCTCTTATCCGATTTTACAAATCCAAAATTGGGACAGTGAAGAACCTCTAGCTTGACCTACCCCCAGAAGAAGTGTGCAGCTAACATATTCGGAAACCGTCAAGGCCGAGCAATGTTCCCATATCTAGTAAATCAGCTTTTTATTTTCGAAATTTCTACCGCAAAAATCCTAAGGATAATTTTGCCAAGCGCCTTCACGTCCTCGTGTTAAAACCACATGTACTTCACATTAAACATCTTCAATTGAGGAAGAAGAAACGTAATGCAATGACGTTCAATCTTGACTATCACAGCACGACTATCATTGATTCCCTACAAAAAGACTTGGGACTCCGAAAGTAGCAACTCCACGTCACGAGAAACAGGTGGGATTCGAAACGGGCGGGATGAAAGGCTACCTGGTGTGGTAATGCTCCCAGTGTACGTCCTTTCAATGAGTGCACTATGCTTGTTTTTAAACTTCACTTATGTCTGCGCACTTCAAGTAGATTATCACAAAATAATATGGTCATAAGGTTTAATAACTTACTTTAAATTGAAAGAGCAAAAATCTAGGACACGGTCTTGTATTTTTATTTTTTGATACTTTTAGAACAGACTGTTGTGTAAATAAAAAATACAGACTGTGTCTTGAAATTTTGTTATTTCAATTTTAATTCTGTCATTGAACCTAATGGCCTTATACTTTGTGAGAATTATACTGGTTTACAGAACAGTTTAAGACGAAGGCATATATATATATATATATATATATATATATATATATATATATATATATATATATATATATATATGAGATCCAGCCGTCTGCCAAATGTATGGATTCTGATGGTGATGCAGCATGATCGCGCCGAACTGTTTATATGCTAGCAAGTCCTGGGGTTAATTTTTGTATACTATTTGAAATGTATATGTCTGCAGCTTTGTTTGCGCCTTCAATTACGCTTTCTCTCCATTTTCATTTACGATTTCAGGCAAATGCAATGATTCCAATGCAAGGTTGTTCATGACGCCGCACTTTAAATCATTGATCTTGAAATAAGTCTCTACTGCTATGTTCGTTGCGTTGACTGCGCACGTTCATGCAAACACAATGGCATTTCACTGACGGACGAGCTCCATCGTAATTTGATGCGCATAACCCATTACGTTACCACATTAAGCGACTCCAAACACGCCAAGAACTTGTCATACACTATACTAAGCAGCGCTTTCGTTATCGCGAGGGAGACCCTAGCTGAACTTGGAACCCCGAGCTCCGTCCACCCGTTCTTGCACCGAGGGCGAGGAGTGGCTGGAGAGGAGGGCGTGGAGGGGGCGGGATGGGGCAGGAAGGTGGAGTGGACCGGGAAGGGGGCGAGGCAGGTCGATGCGAGGAGGGTCGAGGCGGGGCGAGGAAGGGCGGGCGGGGCGGGGCGGGAAAGGGCTGGTGGGTCGAGCGGACAGGTGAAGAGTCAGTGGGAAGGAGGTGTGTCGAACAGTGAAGGCGGGGTGGGATGGGAACGAACAGGCGGGACGGGACGGGCGGGGCGGGTACGGCGCGCTGGGCGGGGCGAGTCGTGGCGGAGTGGGCGGGGTGGGTGGGCGGTGCTGGCCGAGGCGGGTTAGGGAAAGTTGGGCGGGGCGAGAGGGCGAGGGGTGGGCAAGGTGCGCGGGCAGGGCGTGGGGGCGGGGCGGGGTGGGGAAGGGCCGGCGGGACGAAGCGGGGCGGGCAGGGCGGAGGTGGTGTGGGCGCAAAGGGCGGTGCGGGCCGGACGGGGTGGGTTGGGTCGCACGCTGTTTGGCGAGGCGCTGTTGTCATGGAAATGCAAGATCTGTCAAAGTCAAAGCAGCTGCGGCCGCTGCACCGCCCTCCTCGGCCAGCAACGAATACCGCGCCATGCCAACATCTCTTCGTTGCACTGCACAAGCACTGCAAGGGAGCCGAGTTTCTTACAAAACCCCTTTGCCACGAGTGACTTCCAACGCTACCTACCAGATGAGCGTCAAAAAACGTACAAGAAGGATTCCGAGTCCTCAACTCACATTAATTGAGAGAGAGTGATATGTCATTACGAGATGACGAGACCTACGCAGTTTTCAACGTTTCATCATTGCCAAAAACAATGTCTTTGCACAAAAAATAAATAGGCTAACTAAAAATGCCTGAATATAACATTGTGAAATAAAAGATCTGCGACCCCGTATCTCTATCATCATAACTTACAAATAGAAATTAAAATGGTGTTTCGCGATGCTTCTTGACAATTTTTTCAGGGTTTAATATCTTTGACGATAAGTAAATTACTTAGTAAATAAATGAGACATGTACTACGAAATATTCCCGTCGAAGTTTCGAGAGGAGATTTTGATGAAAAGGAAATCTAACCTCAAACACAACTATTGAAAATCACCTTCAGTAAAATCATAGTTGACGAATGAAGTGATTTTCTGACAAACAAATGTTACTAAATCAGATTAAATAAATGAATCCGCTTGTTAAACATGGTGAACATAACGAGTTCAAAAGTAAAATAAATAAAATTGGCTTAATCATCATACATACAAAATCAACCATTTTGGCATTCTGCCTCTATCTAAGGACATTTCCACGAAAGAATATCTGCCTTTACAAATTTAATTAGTAGAAGTTTTATAATTTATTTATTCTGTATCAACCTACTGTTGATATTAATACTTAAAACGTTTACTTCAATTATTGATTATGTGTTTGGTGTGTAAAAGTAATTTTATTGTATTGCAATGAACATGAAGATAGGGGTGCTGCATCTCCAGAAACATCGTTGAATATTCCCAAGAATGTGTTTGATGTTGACTTTCACTTGATATGCAATAAATAAATTAAAAATTTCTACTGTTTAAAACTTTAAAGGAACCTGTTCTTTCGAGAAAATACAATACGAGACAGTATTCAATTTTATATAACTAACTATAATCCTCTGCCTCAATGAACTCGAGGCTTTCGTGTGTCGGTTTCACTGTGCCGCAGGGCGAAGAATCCGGGCGGGGAGCGGTGTGAAAGGGCGGGGCGGATGGGGCGGAGCGAGGCGAAGCGAGGAGCGGAGCGGGCGGGCGAAAGGTGTTGCGGCGAGGCCCGGGCGGGTGAGTGGTAGGCGCGGGCGGGCGAGAGGCGCGGGCGAGTGGCGCGGGCGAGTGGCGCGGGCGAGTGGCGCGGGCGAGTGGGGTGGGCGAGTGGGGTGGGCGGGCGGGCGGGCCGGCGAGCGAGAGGCGACGGCAGGGGCGGTGGCGGGCGGGCGAGCGAGAGGCGCAGGCGGGGCGTGCCAGCCGGGCGATTCGTCACAAGCGATTTTTCTCCGCGTTCCTCGCCCGCCCGTCCGCCCGCCGGCAAGCGGCCGACCTCTCTCGCGCCGTCCAGGCTCACACTGCGGCGACAAACTCGTCACCTGCGGCTGGCGCGGCACGGCGCGGCGGCGGGGCACGCGTTGCAAGGCGGTGAGGTAATGTCCCGTACTCGCGCCGGCTACACACGCGCACGGAGGCCTAGGGTTCTGTTCTTTCACCTCACTCCCTACATGCTGATAATTCTAACAAGATAAAGTGCAAAATGAGATGTATTCTTTAAGAGGCAGGTAGTGTTTTGCTTCTGGACATAAATGTAACTTCAATATCTGTACACGTCTTGTAGAGTTCAGTGGGTAATGTAGTTGTTCAAATTATTATTCAAGTCGATTCTTTCACTAAGGGCCCGACGAGGAATAATAGCCCAAATTTATTGCTGAGTTGCCTTTGTATAGCTTTTATCACGCGAGCGTGAATAATTTCTATCAATTCTTGCCAAAAATACAAATTTCCATCTATACTCAGAATTCAAATTGTATATGGGTTAGGGTAGGTATCGCAGAATTTAAGACATGTTGATTGCCGCGTAATACCATATGGTCTCATGGTTATCACAATAAATATGATACCAAAGTAACATCTTAATGAAGTTCTTGTAATTCATTTTAAACAATTTCATTTACAAATTAGATGCTCTAATTGATGAAAATATGTTCAAGGTTTTTCTATAAGCAACAAATCGTCCTCAAAATATTCTTAGTACGGTTCTAATATAGTCTTAGTCTTTCCACCGTTTGTAGTATGTACTACTAAACTGAATATAACAGTTGTAAATATAATTGTTCTTGTAAATTTTCAATGGTTAACACGATTAATTTTATGACTTTGGAATTTATCTAGTTTCCTACAGGCAAAGTAGGCTCAGGGCATCAACTGATTTCACTACAATGCCTCCGACCTTCAGGTTCAAGAGTACGAGTCCCGACGGTGGCAGGATTTTCGACACTAGCTTTTTAGCTGGGTCGATTTCAGCTGCTATCTGGAGGATAATTCTAACGGCCGGCTCCTCTGAATGGTAAAGTTTCGTGGTTTCTCCGATCAACACCAGGCGAATGCCGGAGCAGTACCCTACCATGGACCGCGCGCGATATTTCCTTCCTCTTCCTTGTCCTATATTCTAACTTTACTTACACGTACTTACACGCACATGCACTATACTTGTTGCGAGACATGTTGGGAGCTTAGATCTTGTCCCGGCTGGGGCGGTGCACCGCTGATGGGAGATACCTAATTGGGTAGAATCCCCGCTAGCCGACGGATCTCGCTAGCCAGCTGGGGAAGATCACTGCCATCTCCCGCGATGAAAACATGAGAAACAGCACTACACTTACGGCCATAGCACTAATGACCATAGCAATTAGTGCGGCCAGAGGTACTCATCATTCAGTCATTTATCTAGTTTCTCGCTCTTTCAAAGCGCGAGTTTTGCAATGATACTTTTGGCGCGCAAATTTCGAACGTATATCAGTATTGTTGCAATCCTTGTTTGTGTCTCCTCAGAAGCGAATAAACAAAGTAAACGTTTTTCAGTTTAGTAAAAGATATTATTAGTGAAATGCGGCTGGTCCAAGAAAGAGATATCTGATTTAATAACACATCTTGTGCACTTTGTTTGGTTATTGTAAGAATGTAGTTATTCATTTAGATTTAAATTAGAATCTAATAAAGAAATATTGAAGATCTTTAAATCAAATTATTCACGCATTGCCTCTTCTTGCAACCAAATAATAATATTTCAGTTGAAAGACTAATGTCCTTTCGGAATTTTTATGTAAACGCGTGAGACCAAATGGTCTCACAGATAACTGTTCATCTTATTAATCTAAGCGTGAGATCGTATGGTCTCACATAAGTTAAATTAATGAGATGAAGAAAGTCCCTTTTAGTACCTTAGTTATCTAAAAATTATTTATTTTTGCGAAGAAGTAGCTATTTTTTTGTTGACATCAGTTTATGAAAAAGAGCTTGGCAGTCAACGTGTTAAAAATATGCGTAGTAAATCACATATTTTTTGCGTTAAATAAATAAATGAATTCAGGTAGTAAATTTTTTGTAAAGTAACTATTTTGTTCGTAGTAATTTTATAATACGGGGCAAAATGAGAGCGCACCTTTTAACAGTCTCAATGCAAGACAATAAATCCACCACACCCACCAAACATAAATGTAGTAGGAGTACAGGTTGTTTCATAATTATAAAATCCAGATCATATGCAAAGAAGGCATACGACATGTACCCCATAAAGCTTTGAACTTGAAAAATCATTGTAAAATATTTGTAACGATATAGAATTAGTTCACTAAATGTGTGAAAATCGTCATTTTGAAAACGCTCACTGTGAACAGAGAGGTCCACCAGTGACCACTGCTGATGTTCAAAGAGAATCGCGGCCCTGCGGAAATGTGCGTCGTAGGAATTTGAGAATCTGGTCACCAAAATAGTGAACAACACATTTTTTCTACCCCACAAGTTTTATAGCTTTGTTTGTTTTATAATAAGCAAAAATTGTAGTTTTATATGATATCGTTTCTCCTGAAATACTTTTTGAAAAAACTGACATGAATAACATTATTGTATAATTTGTTTTATCCCTAATGATCCCTTACTAGAGTTTGTCCTGTGTAAGTCGGTACATTACTAAATGCGAGGCTGTCCCACACACTAGGAGAAATGAGGCGAGGGAAAACCTTGCAAGCCGATGTACAGGTCGGCGCTTGATCTCCATTCCAGTGGGGGAGGAACACCGCCATCTGGCGGGTTATTACACGCACTACAATCGCGACACTAATGATCACAGTTGACGGGTTAGGATAACTTACGAGTCAATACTCGCTCACACTCACTCTAAGGAGATGTCGCGGCTCAGACATGTACAGCAAAATTACCAGTGTGCTGTGAAATTAATTTAATAAGGAAAATATGAACAGGTTAAAATTGGAAACTACGACTTTACAATTGTACTGCAAGCTACCAATTTAAATTAAAATTATTATTTATTTTCCTACTTCATCTTCTCTTGGAGAAAGTGCAGCCGGGTGTCCAGGTTGGATCGTATTAAAAACAAAACAATAAGACAGTTGATGAATGTGGAGAGCAGCACCTTGGATTCAATTGGCACAAAACGTTTGAATTGGTAAAGATATCTCCAACGTATGGGAAGCAATAGGTGTCCTAAGAAGATCTGGGCATGGACACCTCCTGAGCAGAAGAAGCGTGGAAGTCCACTAAGAAGTTGGAGAACGGACATCTAAGAAGAAATGGAGGCAAGAGGCCTCAAGGATGGAGACTGGGAAGATCAGAAGAGGTGGAAACTGAGAAGCGAGAAGCGGCGTTAGCCCCAAAAAAACTTCGCAGTGGTATTTTCCTGTCTCTACGTTTTTCAATATATCAGACTGTGTTTTGTCCTTTATTTTTTTTTACAGAAAACATTTTTTTAGTATATCACATATAATATGTATATTGATATAAAACAGTTACTCTAAATAAATGTTTTCTGTCTTAAAAATAAAGGACAAAAAACAGTCTGATATACCAACTTAAATATCAATAATTATTGTAAGGTACTGAGAAATGTGATGTAATTTACTTGTAGACAATAGTTCGATCCGGGGGGAATTGCAAGCAAACACAACCGTAATCCTTCATAGACAGACTAAGTCACTCGCATATTTTATTTTCTCACCCTTGTTTCGCAAGAAGAGAAAGTATTGTAATCGTAGCGGAAAACAACAAATTTTCCACACGAAAACTTATACATATTTGATTTTACATTATTTATACATATATACAGTACAATGTTTACAATAGATAGGAGATTATTTTAATAGTACAAAAACTTGAGACCCAATCATGGCTGGTATGATAATATGTACAGGAAGTTCCTTATATGGATAAATCTTGTTCTTACAGTAAATTAATACCTCTCACATGTTGTGTAGTCAGAATCCATATTTTGAAAGTCCTTGATACCTAAAAATTGATTGATGGGAAAACGCCAGCCCGTCTGTCTGACTGACCGTCTGTCTGACTGACCGTCTGTCTGACTGACCGTCTGTCTGACTGACCGTCTGTCTGACAGACAGTCTGTCTGACTGACAGTCTGTCTGTCTGTCTGTCTGTCTGTCTGTCTGTCTGTCTGTCTGACTGACTGACCGACCAGCTGTCTGTGAGTCTGTAAGACTGTCTGCCTGTCTGCCTGTATGTGAGTCTGTCTGCCTGTATGTGAGTCTCTCTGCCTATATGCGAGTCTGTCTCTCTGTCTGTGAGTGTCTGCCTGTCAGTGAATCTCTCTTTCTGTCTGAGTCTATCTCGGAGTTTGAAATGGGCATTTTGATTTTTGAGGGTACTTTAAATGAAACCTCAACATGAAACTTTTCTCAAAAATGACTCCAAATGTTTTTATTAAACTTTCCTCGGATAGTGTAAAGAATGCTCAGGAGAATGCTGCATGTCTTTTTTTGTAGGTAGCCCTAATTTTTTGAAAATTCCGAAAGTTCGACATCTTCCAACTACAATATTGAAGTTTTTTTTCAATTTTTTAAGATTTTGAATATTGGAGATTTTTTTCTGAATGAAATATTTTCTTTAAAGGCAAATCTTAAAATACAATAGTATCAGGTAAAAGTTTTCGAAAGTATGAATAGTTCTCACATAATTCTGTGCGAAATATAGTTTTTTTAAATTAAATTGTAATCGAAAGGGTGCTGGTGTCATTTGATTAAATGCATTGTGATATATCCGTACAAAAAAAATAAAGAAAAATGTCAATACACATTCATTTGAAAAATGTGGAGCTAAGAAAATCTTGTTTTAAATTGTTTGGGAAATCGTCAGGATTTGATTCTAAATTATTCGAAAACTAGTAACAATTTCTGCATTAATTAGTCTTGCCAATCTTCAACGCAGGATGTTTTACAAACACTGAAGATTTAAATGATACTAAATAATTTCATTATTGATACTTTTATTATATCTACACTTTAGAAACTCCAAGAGAATTCTCAATTTTCATTAAATTCACTCCATTTAACGTCTACTGTCGAAGACAAATGCAATGAAGAGAAATTAAATGGAACAGTTCAGCCTATATTTATGTACTTCATGTTTCTCTGCAAATTATCACCAGACGGATAAAATGATCTCAAGACAAGATCTCGTGTTTTATAAAAGATATCAATTGCGCGCAAGAGAAGAAAGCATCATTCCCACAAATGAGGCGCGCAGCTTGCGTCGTTTCGGTCAGGAAATCGTTTGCCGTATTTCTAGAGTTGGTAATTGAAGAAAATCGTGAATATAAAATTCTCGGAGCGGTGCGGCGTGCAACACTTGATATATCGGCGGCGCGTGGTTAATTTATTGCAGATCAGCGGAGCGATCTGGCTGCCTCTCACTGGCCAGGCTCTCCTCGCCCGCGCTCTCGCCCACGCGCCCGCCCCTGCCGCCCGTGCGGCCCCGCCCCCCTCCTCTCCTCAACCACCGCAGCCACAGAGAGCCCCAGGGGGAGGTAAGGCGGAACGAGATGAACACCCACATTGTTCAAATCGTATTTTTTATTCCGTAATTTTCGAGCTAATTACGCGCTATTTTAGTCCTAAATCAAAATTGTTCAGCTGTAATAGACATTGTGAAAATTGAAGTGAAAGAAAGATTTTGATTTTATGTTGAACATTATTTTGCTACACGAGTACGTTATAACGAACTCTTTTCAACTAAATTCTACTACTGCTAATTTCAACACCAAATTAATTTTTTTCTCCAAAGCAATCATGCAAAAAATAAAGATATTTTAAGCATGGTAATTCCAATGTCTTCTATATAATTTGATAAAGATCTACCAGTTTCTTTAGATATTTTAAAATATGCGTAATTTAAATCATCCATATTCCAAATTGAAATATTGACTGTGAATAAATAAATAGGAATAGCGTAAATATGTTTTATCGTTTCAAATAATATCGCAATAGTGTGTTAATTTCAAGAACTGTAATTTTAATTTATGAAAACTAAAGATTTTATACAAATTATATGGGAGGATGCATTGACGTAGCAAGGACACATGAATGTGATCATTTAAGAGCAATACTAAAATCTAAAACCCACACTCCTCTCTAGAGTTATGAATGTCATTTGGTAATGTAAAATCCTTAACAGCCACTGGTCGTTACGAATACCTTTTCGTTCTCCGTTTTGTTTCGTTAGGTCGATTTAATAGAAAAGTATTACAAATACGATTTTAACTTCCATAACAGTATTTTAACGTATGCTGTTAGGATCGGGGGCTTATTTGTTGTTCCTGTTATTCGTTTCTTTGTGTCTATTTGTTGAATACTAGTCTAGTCGGGTATTTATTTGCGTGAACAAAAAAAATAAAAATTACAATTAGTTTCTATCAAAATGTAGTAATTATCACTTTTCACGTGTATTATGAAATACACAGCTGCTCAATTCTGAATATTATGACTATGAGGGCTTAGTAAAGGGACGAGAGAAAGTTGCAGATTTCATTCTTGATGTCACGATCAAACACATGGATGTCGTCACGCATTTTTTCTGGTGATCGGGTCGGCGGTTTCGACGACAGGTAAGCAAAAACCTAAATACTTGCGTCATGTATATGACATATTGATGTATGATGTGCACATGACAGCGTGAAGTGTTTGCACGGGTTTGCGTTTCAGTCAATCCTTCAATGCCTATTCTATGAACAAGCACATCACCACGTAAAATAATTATCCCAACTCTATTGCATGTCTTGTGAATCTACTAGAGCAAACATAATTAACCCCACGTCATCCACGCTCGGCTGCTAGATTACCCTGGCAACTTACACTCCACGCCTCATAATGCGAGGTAGGGGTGTCAGGTTATCGCGGGTCTCTTAAAAGCATATATCCGAAACTCTTCGTATAATGAGGCGCTTGGCAATAGATAATAATAAGCCACCTTAAGAGTCTTTAAGGTGCTTTATTATTATCTTACTATATTGAGGGGCAATTAAAAGTTCGAGAAATACCGTAAATCAGGTTATCAATGCAAAAAGCACTGTATTATAATACTTCCCAGACTTTTCGGATATAGCTGAGATGAATGGTTTTGTTCGATGTGGGATGATGATAATATTAATGGAAAAGAAGTGGTTTGAATGAGGACAGAGTAATGGTGGAATGAGAGTGAGAGGAAACGGGTGCATTGTTGGCCACAAATTGCAGATTGTTTAACCGGGATTGGAACCCGGGTCCCAGAGGCGGAAGATCTTTTACAGTACGGGCCCTTTGCTTTCACTGAACTGAATACCATTCGCTCTTACATATTCACACATGAGGAGTGTGCCGGCCCTGGCAAAGGCGTGTTGCAGGTACTCGGCCAGGGCCGGGCCGGTGCGGGGATGGGGTGGGTCACCAGTTGGGGCGGTGCGGGTGATGGTGAGGGGGTGAAGCGAAGCGGGGAAGGGAAGCATGGTAGAGCGGGGCGGGTCTTTGGACGACAAGGCAATGGACGGCGAAGGACGTGGAGGGGAGGGCCATGGTAAGCGGGCTGGAGTGGAAGGATTGTGGGAAAGGGGGAAAGCGTGGGCGGAGTGCGAACCGGCGAGGGGGACGTGGCGTGAGGCGTGGTGTGGGTGGGGCGGGATGGGGCAGTGTGGAGCTTCGTAGGACTGGGCGATGTAGGGTGGCGAAAGACGCGATGGTGAAGCCTGAGTTGGAGAGGGGTTGGGCTGGCGGGTCGGAGTGCGGTAGAGGGGGGCGGAGAGAGGGGTAAATAGCTGGGCGGGGTGCGGTCCGGCGGGGCAGGTGTATGGCGTGGTGTGGGTGGGGCGGGGTTGGGCGGGGGAGGCGGTGGCATTACAATATTGAAAATAGAGGTGGTTTTAAGTGAAATTTGTTCTTCACAATTAGTTCTTTAATTAACGTTTGGCATTTTGGTTTGAATATATTAGCATTTTTTCAGTAATTTTGAGTGAAATATTGGCAATAACATAAAATATTAAAAACAAGATTTTCTCAAAAAAACTGGAGGAGATTTCGGCTGCTCTCTCTCATCTCTCTCAATCTCTCTCTCTCAATCTCTCTCTCTCAATCTCTCTCTCTCAATTTCTCTCTCTCAATTTCTCTCTCAATCTCTCTCTCTCAATCTCTCTCTCTCAATCTCTCTCTCTCAATCTCTCTCTCTCAATCTCTCTCTCTCAATCTCTCTCTCAATCTCTCTCTCAATCTCTCTCTCTCAATCTCTATCTCAATCTCTCTCCCTCAATCTCTCTCAATCTCTCTCTCAATCTCTCTCCCTCAATCTCTCTCAATCTCTCAATCTCGCTCTCAATCTCGCTCTCAATCTCTCTCAATCTCTCTCTCCCTGAATCTCTCTCAATCTGTCAATCTCTCTCAATCTCTCTCCCTCTCTCAATCTCTCTCCCTCTCTCTCCCCCTCTCTCCCTCTCTCTCCCCCTCCCTCTCTCCCTCTCCCGCTACCTCTCGGGTGGTGCCCCACTCGTGCGAGAGACCTGGAAGGGGAAACACCACAAACCTGACGGCATCAAATCTCACCATTCAACAGAGGAAGATCACCTCTACCTCCCGCGACAAAAAGCATTCACTATACTTACGGGAATAATAACCATTAAAATTGACGCGTCAGAATCACTAACCAAAATTCAGTCGGTTTCGGTCAGGTGGGTCACGGAATATTAATTTTGAAGAAAATCGTCTGAACGTTTTAGGCGCTAGTTTTGACTGTAGTCTTCTGTAGACAGAAGGACGAAGGGATACGACGGAGCATAGTTACAGATTCAGAGAAACAAAGACAGACACAGGTTCAGCCACAATCTGAAGTTTTGACATAAATCAATTTTTGAATAGCAAGGACCCTCAGCTCAGTGCATTATGGCAATATAGCCTCTTATAGGAATTTATTACATATAAGAATCATTCTTATGTGTATTAAATATATAGTAATATGATGGTGTCTAATGGTTGGAGAGATCAAATATGGGAAGTGCATTCATAGAGTTGTATAATTTCTGCGCCGCGATTAAGACGTATGTGAAATAGACGAATTTATACATCGGGAAGGGAAAGAATATGAAAACAAAGTTAGTAGAACTTGTATAAGATAAGTGCGGATGATTGAAACAAAATGCCTGTGTAATTTTGTGTTGTGAGCTGCGGTGGGTAACAAGGAATGATCATTACGGTATATTTAGTAAGTGGATGGAAGATGGCATTTGCTAGAAACGCCATAAATTAATTTTCGAAAATTCGAAACATGTTCCAAGATAAGCAGTGAAGAACAAAGACACGTAGATGAAGGCGGTTGGCTTGGCGGTATTGGCGTTTGCATCAGCAAAGGTGGTGGAAAGGGTGTGGGCAGTGACGGCGGCGCCTGCGAGGCGGGGTGTGGCGCGACGTGGAGGCGGACGACCGTTTTTCGTCAATTATTCAAATCCTCGAATTGTGTCAACGTTCTTATAAATGGCTCTGCCGCCACCGCCTTCTGCCCTGCGCGCCGCTCCCTGTCGTGAGCAAGGAGCCTCAAGGACACAGCAGGGAACTCAGTCGAAATACAGTAAACCCTCGTTAACACCAATTTCCAGGGACCGAAATTATCGGAGTTCGTGTTATACAATTCGTGTTATCCGAGTATTATAAACGTCCATATTACCACAATCCCTTCTCGAGACCAACGTTTTATTCCTATTACAGCGAAACTCCTGTTAAGCGAGTTCGTTCTAACGAGGGTTTACTGTAATTCAGAATTCTAATTTTCAATTGAATTGGAAAACGAATTGACAATTTAAAACTGAATTTAAAAATTTTAATGCTGGGACATTTTCAATTACAAACCGAACCATTAAAAACTGGAACAGTTTGCAAGGAACAATCTTAGAACCCTTTCCTCAAAGCTTGAGCAAGTTTAAAAATAAATTAGTTTTCTAGCTAATTATATTTTAGGTCAATGCATCAGTGTTAAGTTTCCACTATTAAATTAGTAGTATTTCCTATTAAGTAAGTTGTTTAATTGTTAGTGTATAAGCAGTTGTAGTAGCATTGTTATTATTAGTATTATTATTGTTATCATTGTATTACCATTTATGTAGTGCAATGCAGTGCAGTGAAGTTGAGTAAGGCTTGCACGGTACTATTTATTATTATTTATTGTTTTTTAATTAACTACTTTTTTGTAACTCATTGTCAGTCAATGTAAGCTTAATGCATGTTAAGTTAAGATACTCTACCACTAAGTCACGACACTTAATTGCAGAATTAATAATAAAATCAATTAATATAATATTAAATAAATCGATGCAGATTTATTTCAACAAAAAATTTACAACGAAAATGAGACCTGCGCTTTTTTCTTTTAAGTGTCTTTTACGCTATTGAGGGCAAAGTTTAATAAAGAAATTTCGAGCCATTTTATAGAAAAATTTTAAAAGATTGTTGAGACTTCATGTAAAGTAATCCTCAAAATCGCATCGCCAACCAGTCTTTCATTTTCCATAACTCTGGTCGTTTGCGCAGAACATTTTCCCCTCAATCTCTTCAAAACTTCTCAGTATAACTGTCAATGACAGTCTGACCAGGTAGAACAAATCTATGCACAATTCCCGAATGTCGAAAATAATGAACAGCATTGACTTGATGTTGCTGCAAACTTGTCGAGCTTTGTTCGACATTGGAGAAGATACCATCGTCCATTGTGAATATTACTGTTTCGTTTCAGGGTCCTAACTGTAGACCCAAGATTTATCACTTGTTATGGCCCAGGATAAGAAGTTTGGACACTCAAGCTGTTTGTTGCAAGCCAGTGCACGTTTGAATCCTGAAGTTTTGGTGGTCCATGCTGAGAAGGCGAGGGACAAACTTCGCTGCAATTCGTTTCATGTTGAGCTCATCGGCTAGAATTCGCTGACATGTACCGTACAACAACCCCAGTCTATTACAAACATCGTGATTTGTCTGTCCCGTCTTCGTGAATCGCATCACGCACTTTCACGATAATTTCCGGTGTTGTGCATGTTGAAGGTCAACAGTCGCCCTCCTTGAAAGAGTTGAACCACTCAAATGTTCTTGCTTGACTCAATGCACTCTCACTCTGTCAGCATCCGGTGGGTTCAGCTGCAGTTTTCTTCAACGTGAAACAGAATTTGATGCAAATCCATTGCTCCTTCACGTTATCCATTTGGCAATTCGCAAGGACACTGAAACACGTCCTGGCATGCACCTCTATAATTCACAACTTAAAATGCTAAAAATGACGCTAATTTGCATCACAGTAACAAAAACATGCACCTAGAGATATCTAACGGCGCAATGTCGTACTGCTACTAGTACAATGAAATTCTCGGATATTTTGGGTAACACCTCGTTTAGGTGCCACCGATGACCACAGACTGACGAACGTACGGAGAAGCGTATTGCCGTCAGTCAATTGTTTGGCATCAAGGACTCACGAAATGAGAATTTTGACTAAACAGAGTGTTAGAGGAAATAATTTACTACAGATGGGAACAAGATTTATGCATTATTTCGTTACCGGGGCCCCAAAAAATCAGTTTCGTGTCGAAAAATTGTAGATTTTTGTCGTAACATTACAATATTTTCTTAAGCACGTAAGTAGTAAGACGAGATAATAAAAATTAATGCGACGTTCCATACGGTAACACCAGATGATACACCCGTAAAAGTAAGGTTGTTGAATAAGTACTGCCACAGATTTCCGCAAGCTGGTGATAGAAATTTAATTAATCTACGTAGGATTAAGAATTAGAGGAAAGGAGTATATTTATGCCACATGTGCTATGACGGAAAAAATTGATAAAACAAACCAACAATAATCACGTTTTAACACAAGAGAAACAATACACGAACATAATCGTAGATATGAAAATTTCTTTCGTGAAAAGAAGAGAAAATCCGATAGTATGCGTGTGTACAAAAACGAGCAGATAATTAAATAATAATTATACTTAAGAACTTCAGTACAACAGCAGCAATCCAATTCTCGAAAATGTGCGTTAAATCGAAGGCTCTACTGATTTTAGAATTAGCTGAATTAGTTAGTGCTCGCCGCAAACTAAAATTTAAATAGTTTTCATATCATCATCGGACACACTATTTCATTGAATATCATAAATTCCACAAATATAACATTTTGTCCCTCCCCACCATTTCTCATCACAAGGAATCCCATCACCAGTCTGGGTTATCGAAATTGATAGTACTTCAATTTCATGCACTTAAGTGCGCATTTCTCCCTTACTTCCAAAAGGAACTGCAGCGAGAGTCCCAAGCACTGTGTGAGCAACTGTCGCCTCATGACGAAATGATAATATAATTTTGTTCGATTTGTAAGAACTCGTGAAAAGATGTAGCGTCGGTTACCATGGACGCGAGTTTGTTGAGGAGCCTGGAGAGAGTTCGCTAATGAATGGACGCCTGAATATGGTCCGGGAATATTAATGTTACGTACTGGTTTTAAGACCCAATTAGTAGCGACTTCAAGATATTGGAAGTTTGTCGAAACTTTAAGGAGGATATTTCAGTAAATTAATCGGTGGTTCTGTAGTAAAAACAAGGTATCTCTGGTTTGATTGTGGTTGTATGAATTCACGAATAATTTATGATTTGTGATTGACTTAGTGTTCTTATTTGAATTACCTCAAGAGAGACCATCGGATAGCGACGTTTGGTGAGTGGCAATGCAGCTGTAGCTGAATTAATTGGCGATCAAACGATCGCTATTTACGTGTGCATATGTTGTTGTGGTAACACTGAACATTTAGTAGATTCGTAACTGAAACCCTACTCTACCCCAATTCCATTCTGTTATGAACACAATCCTCCTTTACTTTCCAAAGGATCTGCAGCGCCAGTCCGAAGCAGTGTGTGAGCCGGAGAGGAGTCCACGACCGCCGCCGTCGCCCCTTGGCACAGCGCATCCACACCACCTTTGTCGCGCAGCACGGCGTGGCGCGGCGCGGCGCGGCGCGGCATAAAGCGAGGCCGCGCGGGGTTAACGCCGACGTGACGCGGGGCCGACGCGGCGCGTTCGTCGCGGCGCGCTGATGGCAGCGTCGCGGGCGGGGACGGCGTCGCCGCTTGACGAGCACGACTGCGGATGCGGCGGCGCGGGCGACGGCGCGGGATTCATGACGGAAGAGCAGCGAGCTCTGCCATGTACTGACTACACCAGCTGAGAAGTCACAAGCACACTCACAGCGGCTTAGGTGACTCAGGGCATCAATTGATGTGCCTATGGCCGGGAGGTCCTAAGGTTTGAGTCCCGACGGTAGCAGGAACATTAGGTAGTGTTCTCGAATTGTGGGTCGAATTCAGCCGCGTTCTGGCGGCGAATTCTAGCGGCCGGCTGCTCTGATGGGTAGTTTTCCTTGCTTTCTCTGATCTACAACAAGTGAATGCCGGAGCAGAATCCTAACAAACGGTCACGGACCGCACGTGATATTTCTTTCCTCTTCCTTAGCCTATTCTAACCCCTTACTAACACATACATACACTTATATGCATTACACTATCACACGTCGGAAGACCAGTCGGAAGATACCCGGTTGAGGAAAACCCCGCAAGTCGACGAGTAGGTCGTTGCCTGATCTTGCCTTCTAGCAGGGGAAGTTCACTACCAACTCCCGTGAAACCAATACACAGTTAGCAGTTGACGCGCCCGGAAACAATAATCAATCAAAAGCTCGCACTTCGGAAAAGACGGCAGGGTAAGGACGTGTTCTACCTACAAGATAAAAATGTACTAGTAAGCCAAAACTGGTGATGTGGTGTAAAAAATTATCTACCTTCTAAGATAAAAATATATCAATAAGCCAAAACAACACACAGGGCAAGCACCCCTACAAACGAACTTGCTCTTATAGATATGTTGTAGGTATGCGGATTCTAAAGAATTCGAGTAATATCAAACGGTTGTGGTGATCGTATTGATAACATAAATGGCTTCATGGATTGCGATGGCGATCTCGCTGACCGGAATAAGCAGGGCAAATGCAAGGAATGACTGAAGGGGAGCGAGTGCGGGGGTGGAGGGGACGGAGGTGAAACCGCAAGAGCTGGATGGTGTGCCCTGGGCGTCGAGGCGAGGCAACGACAACGGCAAAATGACGTCGAGGGGGAGCGAATGGGAGGGGGGAGGGGGGAGGGAAGTGGGATGGGACGCGGGTGCGCGGAGGGGACGAGGTCGTCTCGTGGACCACACGCGCCGTGCAGCCATCTGGCGCCCGCCTCATCGTCGCCATCGGGGACCTTCGTCTTCAGAACACCAGCTTACAACTTTTCGGAACGTCTCCCAGTTACAGATTTCCACATTTGCTTCCGTTGCATTAATTTTCGTTGTAATGAAATGATCGATAAAAAATGAAGATAGTAGGAAACGGTGTGTGATTTACGATATTCTCGAAAGCAAAAGAAATCACACGCGTAGCTCCATTGTAGTTATTTAATGCAGCACAAAGCTTTTTTGGGCCACATTGCTGCCATCTTTAATTAATAAATAAATAACAATTTGGTAATACATATATTTTCGTTTCTATTTATTTATTGTAGCACACACAATGCAGCCAAAATAGCATTTTAATTATATAGTAATTGGGATGGAAATGAAAAGTAGATTTATTTTTTCAAAAACCTTATGAATGATGAAAATATTCACGAACGAACGATCATTATTACTCTTAGCCGGCCACTTGGGCACCGGCGTCAAGACCGGATAACAATTTGATCGGCTAGAACTCTTTCTTAAAATTGTGATGAGTCAGCCCGGTGGCCGAGATCACTAAGGCAGTAGTGTCTTAGAGATCTCGGACCGAAGGGTCGCGGGTTCGAGTCCCGCCTCGGATATGGTTGTATTTGTGTTCGTTCTTTCTCCCCTTATCATCACCACTTCGTTTCGCCTTCATAGTTACCATAACGTTAATGCCAATAGTGGTCGCTAATGACCTAGGTGTTAATGCGACCTTAAATAACCAAAAAAATTGTGATGAAAGGTTTCTTAAAACTCTAGCCTTTAAATTGTGATGAAACCGGACAGCGCGCGTTGCGGCCGTATGACCGATGTCGAATTCACCTGGCGATACAGGAGCGCCAGTCCAAACGCCTGGGAAGCTTTGATTGATTATTTCATGTTTTGGGCGCGTCAATTGCTAAAGTTATTAATCCCGTAAGTGTAGCGCCTGTTTTCCTCGGGAGGTGGCGATGGTCTTCTCCAAATAGATGGTGTGATCTGGCGCCGACCTTCATGTCGGCTAGCGAGGTTTTTCCTAAACAGGTATCTCCTACCAACGGGGCACCGCCCCACACAGACACGCTCTAACCTCCCCACTTTTCTTCCAAAATGTGCGGTAGCGTAGTGCATGTAGATGTAAGTGTGGTAAGTAAGGGTTGAAGAAAGAATAAGTAAAAGAATGGAAAGATAGCACGTGGTCTGTGGGCCCTTTGTTAGGATATGCCTGCGTCATTCGCCTGGTGTTGATTGCAGAAACAACGTAAAACTACTGATCAGAGCAGCCGCCCGATAGAATTCTCCTCCAGACAGCGGCTGGATTCGACCTAGCTGTGTAGCTGGTAACGAAAATCTAGCCACCGTCGGGACTCGAACCCTAGAGCGTTCCACAGCAATGACATCAGCTGATGCCCTCAGTCATCTCAGCCGGTTTCTATGCCGGAGACGTACTAGTCGTCCTAATCCTCTTCATGTGGCTGCATCTCTTTTCGTATTTGGACTGACTGTCCGCGTGTGTCTTCCGCCCCGCCAGCCTGTGGCGCATGACTGGCTGTGACTCAGATGGAAACGCTGGAGCATACTACTTGCCAGCGTAACGCCTAATTCTCTTCTTAGTGTTGTTGCTCTGGTACTCAACAGGAACAACAACACTTCCATCCTTCCTCTTTAACAAAGACGACTCGTCGCAAAAGAAAACTTCTTCCGTTTCGCGATTTAACTGTACGTGGGCGTGTTCTTTTAAAACTTCAAAATATTGCCCATTTGGAAATTAACTGTAGTGTACTACTACAATGAAATTTGACATTTGGACAAATATGCTGCAGCATTAAGAATGCAGTTACTAAAAATGTCTCTTAATTAAATCGACAAAAAATCATGCAGACTTTTCGTTACTGGAAGAACTTCATTCCTATTGTTTTTTCATTAAACATTATTCGTGTTCAGAAAACTCGTCTTCTATTCTGCTTGGAGGCATGTTTTACACATACTCCGCGCTGCGCCGCTTATACTTAAAGGGAAGCGTTGTCTTGAGGGGTGGAAGAGCGGCAAGGTCGGCAATGATAAGCCGGCTTCGGAGGCGAAACCCTTGTTGCCTGTAGCTCTCAATTTCGCGGATATTGCTATTTTCATTCTGTTTTTGTATTGTTCTCTGTATTCTGTATTTGTTATCTACGTCGTATTTTCTTTTGTAAATTCACAATGAGAAGTTGAGTAACAGCAAATAATAAAAAAAAACTATCTTTAATTTAATGAATTCTCTGGAGAAAATCATTAACTTTGCATTCGCCTTCCTTTTATACGAAATGTTTTTCAAATGTTGGCTTGTTCTTATAGCCATTCGACAAGCTCTATTCTTGTTAAGTTTGAAAATGACCTTTGTTAGTATTTCCTTATACCACCAATTTCTTATTATCGTCCATTTCAATAATCGATTTCTTGGAGGCGGGGCGGAGCGGGGCCAGACTGGTCGGTGGCTGGACGTAATCAAATGGCGGCGACTTCCTCAAAATCAACCTACTTTGTATATCTTGCCAGCTCAGTGATGCTCAATACACACAGAGAGAAACATGGTCATGTAGCAAAAATAACAGAAATAGCGACACGAAAATATCAATACTCCCAGTAGTGATCCAGGGAGTTGAAGCAGTTTCTTAGAAGACATTCACAGCAAGTGCACTCAATCGGTCACCTGCTACCTGTGGAGGATGTGGAAGGGCGGAGCGGGGCCGGTCTGCGCCTGGGCGTAATCAATTTTCGGCGGCCGGGGCCGTGACGCGGAAGTGGCGGCGGGGGCAGAGCCGGGGGCGGCGCCACGTGCTAATTACCCTGGAAACGAGCGAGCGCGAGCAAAGCACTCGAATTCCCACAAAAATCGTACACATCGCAAAGAAGAGGAGAGCGCGAATAAGGATAAAACGACCTTCAAAGCGCAAGCGGGGTAGAAGGAAAACGCGGAGGTCCCGGAGGAAAAAGAAAAGCCAGTTATTATCGCGGGGCCATCGCAGCTGGCGGCCCGCGCCGCGCCGCTCTCCGACAACGCCCCGGTATCTCCGGCCCAATCGATCAGGCTGGCGGAGCCCGATTGCCCTCGCCTCCACCTCCCCTCTCGCTCTCCCCTTTCTACTTCTCTCACTGCACTTGCCCTCGTCAATGTTCCCCCCGCTCTCTAACTTGCTCTCTACCTCAAATCCCATCCAATATTTTTTAAGCCAATAATACGAATATTGTTCTTCTAAGTTTTGTTCTTCACTCGGTACGTAAAACATATCCTTGCCGGTCTGAATAACCGAGGTCGCTAAGGCTGAAGGGCTGTGGATGCGTCATCTCGAAGTGTAGGGGGTTCCAATCCCGTACAGGGCATGGATCTTTGTGTGTGTTCATGTTGTCCTTACGGGTTCCCCTTACAGTGGTGGCTTTGTGACCAAGCAGTCAAAAAGTGACTAAAAATTAAAAAGACATACCCTTACGTATCAGTATATTTCGTTCTGAAATCACTAAGTATCTATTTCCTCGTGTTAGGCTCCAAGTCACTGCTCTCACAGTCATCTTTATCATCAACATTTCGAGAATTAAATTTGCTCAGAAATTTCTGTCTTTGAATTAAATTTTCACCGATTTTCTAGACCTCATGTGTCCACTGGCAATCATCCCAAATTTATGTGATTGGCTTTCCGAAATTTTGTGTTTGGCTTTTTTCTACATCCCTTCGGGTAAACCGTAATTCTGAACTTTCGAACCCAGAATACTTCTAACCCAGTACCTCTAATCGCAATATTTTCTATCGGACAATCTTCTTTTGCGCTGATTGATTTCAGGTGCTGAGGAGGTAAAAGACTGGAAGGAGAATGCGTGACGTCCGCGCTAGGTAATAAAGAGTTTGGTAGATTCGCATATGCTCGTTCTCTGACGATAGGTTTTTCCCTCATCAGGGCTTTTTCCTTAACCGTACCATATGGTTGCTTTTCCGCGATTTTGTTGCGATGAAGAGACCATCTGGGTTGAATACAAGAATTTGAAAGGTTAGAGCGCTTGAGGATTTAGGAATTGTAAGGGTTTAAAAGCTTTCAGCCTCGCCACATAGAACCAGTTCACGCAATTTATATATGTAATAACTACCTATTATATAAAAAATTAACTTTTCCATAACTCTTATCTAAGTTGATAGTACACGCCCTACCCTAATTACCCTTACCTCAATCGTCTTATCACCATCGTCCTTCTCCCTAGTCGCTCTCTGATTCCCTACCCTAGCGCCGCCTACATCCTGACCTCCACTTACCCCCTCTTGCCATCCTCGGTCATCAGTCCCGCCGCCGGGCGCGTTCCCCCGAGCCCTGCTGCTCTGCCGAGGCGCGGTCGGCCATTTCCACTGATGAAGTCGAAAGGCGGAGGAATTAAAAATTGTGGAAATAGTAATTGATTGTTTCCACCTGAAGGAGCGCATTGTGCGGCGGGAGGTTTCCTGCCTTCCGCCCGCTCTCTTCCCTTGCGCCCGCGCGCCGCCGCTTCGCGGATCCAGCCGCGGCGCATCACGATCCATCGCGGGGCACGAGAGAACAAACCTCCACATTGTGACGTCCAAATTTATTTAATAATCGATTTATTATCATTATAAGATTGTTACGAACAATGACAACGCAGAACGCTCTTCATGTCCGCTTTGTCGGAGCCGCTCGCCGGGGCGGGCCCCTCATCGACAAGCAGGAGGATGAGGGGGGTGTTCTACGGACGAGGGAGGCATGAGAAAATAGAAGGAGAGGTGGAGAAAGGGACAAGGATGAGAACTGCGGGCGCGTTAGGAGGAAAATAAAAAGAAGGCGAATAAGGAATTCGATTCGCGATCGACTCACAATCCAACGAGATCCGACACGACACGATGTTTCGCGAGACTATTCGAAGTTATTCCTTTGGCTGAGGCTGCGCGATGGAAGTCGATACGCCTCTTTAAAAGTTGATTGGCAGAACAACCAAACTCCTTGTCGTGGTCCGTTAGCTAGTTATTAATTGTAGAATTCCACGCATCAGTGACCCGAATAAGACAACGGTAGCTTACATTCTTTCGTATCGAAACCGGAACTTGATTTTACGCTTGAGAGAGTGACTCTTGACATCACGCGTATGAGCACCGTGGCAGGTGGAAACGTTCGTCATCTCAAACTCTTGAGATGTCAGTTCATTTACTATATTGTGGCAGTTTTCTTGAATAGTTTTGCCCTGACATAAATTAATGATACGTGACATGGCCGAGTAAACAGACAATGCTGCAAGAATAAACAGAAAATTGCACCAAACTATTTTTGGATTGACAACACCATAATAATAAAAACCGAAAAATATACATTAAGAATCAACCCAACAAAAATATCCGAAATATTGAACTTTAATTTGTAATCAGGGTAGAACAAAAATTATATTTTGTGGAAGTGAGTTCACCTACATAAACAATGAAAATTAATTATCTCTTTAGCGAGTTCAATGCCCCATAATTTTGGAAAATGCACTAAAGAAGGTACCGTTAGCTCATAGGTAAATGTTACGATAGAAAGCAGAGGATCGATCGTCACTCGTTGATCTGGTAGAGTGAGCTGAGGCAGTGACCAATCAGCCGGCTCCCAGCCGATCGGTTCTTGGCGGAGGCGCTCAAAAGCCACGAAATCAGTTCCGCTTCCTGTCAGCCGTCTGCATCCACAAGGGCGCAGGCGGCGCAGATGCGATCGCCGGCGGATAGCCATCTACGGGGCCGGGCGATCCGCGACGGCGGGGTCAAGATGCTCCACGCCACGCCACGCCGCGCCGCTCCGCTCCGCTCCGGCGGAGGGTGAGCCGGGTCAGTTCCGGATGGCGCGGGGCGAGACGAAGTTGAGCGAGGAGGGGCACGGGCGAGAGGGGTTTTTGGTTGGGGGAGGGCGGGGAAATGAGTAGTTGGGTAGGGGAGAGATGGGGAGAGGCGTGGTTAGGCAGGGGAGAGGCGGGGAGAGGAGTGGTTGAGTGGGGTAAAGGCGGGGACAGGGTGTTTGGGTGGCGGAGGGCGGGGAAATGAGTAGTTCGGTAGGGGAGAGATGGGAAGAGGCATGGTTGGGTAGGGGAGAGGCGGGGAGAGGAGTGGTTGGGTGGAGTAGAGGCGGGGGAGGAGTGGTTGAGTAGGGGAGAGGCGGGGACAGGAGTGTTTGGGTGGGGGAGGCGGGGAGAGGAGTGTTTGGGTGGGGGAGGGCGGGGAAATGAGTAGTTGGGTAGGGGAGAGATGGGGAGAGGCGTGGTTAGGTAGAGGAGAGACAGGGAGAGGAGGGGTTGGGTGGGGTAGAGGCGGGGAGAGGAGTGGTTGGGTAGGGGAGGGCGGGGACAGGAGTGTTTGGGTGTGGGAGAGCCGGGGAGAGGAGTGGTTGAGTAGGGGAGAAGCGGGGACAGGAGGGGTTTGGGTGGGGAAGAGGAGGGAGAGAGTGGTTGGGTTGGGCGTTGGATGGAGGAGAAAGGAGCGGTTGTGTGGGGAGGAGGGCCTAGAAGGGAGGGGTTGCGTGGGAGGAGATACATTGGAGGTACCACGAAGCACACTCTGGTTTGGATTGGCAGCGGTAGGACATTTCATGACTAACCACATTCACGATGTGCAACACAACCACCTCACAGAGTGTGTGTCTATGTATAAGGGAGAAAAGGGCCAATTACCCCTTTTCCAGTGTGCCCTATGTGAAGGAATCGACTTCCTCCGGCGAGAATTTCGCAAACGGGTTTTTGAATAACTATTCCCCCACTG
Source organism: Teleogryllus occipitalis (assembly GCA_011170035.1). Lineage (NCBI taxonomy): Eukaryota > Metazoa > Arthropoda > Insecta > Orthoptera > Gryllidae > Teleogryllus > Teleogryllus occipitalis. The sequence goes on from BLKR01000944.1 coordinate 75,868, forward strand.
ATCTCTAGAAAATATGCATAGAGAGTGAAGCTACATGTTCAAGAACAAAACAAGTGGCTACCTCAAGATTTCCTCAAGAGATCAGGGAAACTGGACGAAAACCTGATCGAGATGGATGACATTGATCATGAAATTGATGTATAATACATGTTATAACTTAAAAAATACATTTGTTATTCTTGTTAACTATTTCCTCGACAATTCATTGAACCTCTTCCATAATTTTATATAGGAGTTTGTAGCATTTGTCTTCCATATTCTAGATATCTTTTTTTTTATCTGCGTTGAAAATCATACGTTTTGTTCTTGAATTCGATTTTCTTATCATCCACTATTTGAAGCTCGATATTCACGATGCTCATGATGGAAATAAGGGGCCGCAATGAAGAAGTATTTCGAAAGTGTTAATTATTTTATAACTTTTTCGTCCGTATTCCAGTATTTGCAGACAGAATACCATACCACATGGAAAACTTCTTAGAAATAAGGGACAAAGAAACAACCTGTTTTATATAATAGAGAGAACGTAAAAACCTCCTACGCTAGATGTATGTAAGGTATATAAAAAGTAAATAAAGAACAGAAAGTTACTGCACTCCCACTGCGACTCAAAAGCTTGAGTTTCCGGAATTCGGCACGTTTTTTCCAGTTCAATCATCGCCAAGTGCTCCCCACAGCAACAAATGCCATTATTCAATATTATCAATCTATAATGTCAATCTACTAGATACTATATGTTTCAAATGAAATTTGTTTTTTCCAATCGATCCTTTAATAAATGTATATTTTATTCAACATATTAGTGACGTCTGCGCAATTGTGAGTGAAATGTAGGCAATATTAAAAACATATTCTAAAAATGATCTTAAAAATGGCCACAATTCTTTCTATTTTTCCCCATTTTCATGTCAGCCACTGTACTCGTACGAGAATGTTTAAAATAATTTCAAACTTTTGATTTTTTTGAAAATTCAGGAGGTGGCAGTAGAAATTGGACCCATGCCATTTTACTTTCTCGCTTTAGCGCGAAAAAACACTAATTTCATCATGAACGCTTGAGTGCCTTGCGGCTACTTGTCCGAGGCTTGCGCCTTCTTCACCTGTGCTGTCGCCTTATTGTCCCAGACCGGCCGGGGAGTTCCCCAAGGCTGCGGAATTTTCGGCAAAAAAAACTCTCATTACAGGGCCCTGGTAACGAAAAAGGGGATAAATCTAGTTGTTAAATTTGGGGGGGGGGGGAAACTCTAACACGTAGTGTAGCCAGAATCCATGTTTTATGGGTACTTGATACTGAAAAATCGGTTGACGGCAAAACGTCTATCTCACCGTCTGTGAACAATGCTAACGGCTAAATCGTTTAGCCGTTTTTTTTTAAATTGATATTCCTCAATCGCGCTGGCTGATATCGCGGCCCCTTGAACTTGAAACCGATATTTTAATTTTGAAGGGTACTTTACATGAAGCCCCTTGAACATTTTCAAAATAAAAAAATAGTGTCATCGGTTTTGATTAAATTTTGTTGTTGGATAGTCTGAAGAACGTTTAAGAGAATAGCGTAGGGTGATGGTTGAAAACACTGATTTTTCGAAAATTGAAAACATTCAAATTTTTTCGGCATCTTCCTGCAACTACACTTATGAAGATACATTTTTTCTTAATAAAATGTGTTCATCAAAAACAGATCTTCAAAGGTCACGTTAAATTCTTCGAAAATACGAGTATTTTTTGATGAATCGGGCATCAAACTTAGTCGCCTGCTCTGAAAATCCTACGCTTCGTGATCGTACTTTTACATGTGTTTTAAGGCATTTGGATTCTGAGTTAGAATGTGTTATTTTTTCATATCTCTTCGTTAGTTTCTTACATTGGATCTTTTGTTACATGTTTACAACTCGTTTTAGAAATTGTTTAAAACCTATTTGAAATATGCGAAATAAAAATTGCTAGCTTTCAGGGAATATCAAATTGGAATGCAACAAAGACTTGACAACAATGACTCGGGAGTTAATTTTTGTGAATTACTTCTTATTGTTGGGACACCATTTACCTGTATGAAAAGCAGTTATAATTGTCAAATTTGTGTTGACATTTGATTAAAAATATTTAGTTTTTGCATCATATGTTGGACGATTTGTAATGAACGTGGTTTCACAGTATTTAAATACTTGCATTTGAAATACGTATTTTAAATACATTTTGTATTTGAAGAACTAAATTTTGAGTTTCTTTGGCATGTATTTTGGCGGAATATTTAAATACTTAAAGTATGTGTATTTAAAAAAATAAATACTGAAAATACTTCAAATGCAGACGAAAAGAAGATAGTATAGAACGAGGATAATTTCTTTTTGTTTGATTCTGCTAGTGAATGCCATTTTCGAATATTTTGAGATTTCAATGAAAATGAGACATTCCCCTTTTAAAATAATTGTTTTTAGATCTTTCCGAGAAAAAATTAAACAAAAAATGTGGATCAGTTTTTGAGAAAATTTTGAAATGTTGAGATTTTGTGTTAAAGATCCCCTAAAATCGAAATGTCCTTTTCAAATTTAAGGGGCCGCAACATCATCCGGGGAATATCGATTTTGGTTAATATCCTGCCAACGATTTAGCCGCCAGCTTTGTTCACAGACGGACATACGAAAGGACAGCAGTTTTGACATAAACTAATTTTTCAGTACCAAGGAATCAAAAACCTTGATTCTTACTACTCAACTTGTTAAAAGATGTAATTTACAACATATTTGAACAATGCTCTTTTTCGGTACCAGGCCGTAACTACAGATTTTTCTGGCAAAAATCGCCGATATTTTGGCGCTGCATTACAATTTTTCCTATATATTACGTATGTAATATGCGAAAAAGTAAAAATACTAGAAGAAAAAATGGGCCACCCAAAACATCATGGGAATAAATTTTAGAAGCAGAGATTTATTTTCTCAGATCTTGTCCATGAAATAAACAGTAATAACTGAAAAGGTTTCAGAGATGTACAGGAAGCTATAGTAGTACCGCTTGTAGCAGGAAATTATTCAGATCTGTCACCTTAATGTAGAATACACGAAAAGATAAAGAATATTTCCCATCTCAGGAGACATATATTGAGTGCCTCTTTTTGAACAAGTTGGCTAGCCAAGAGAATGAGTAGCTAGAGCGGTCTATTGTGTTTGTTTTCTTTTCCCGAGGCCCCTATTATCACTGCCGGCGGGCAGTCACGTCGCAGCCACGGGAAGCGGAGCGGGGCGTGCGGAGAGGACTGGGGCGGCACGAGCGCTTGAACTACGGCCCGGACGCCACCCCTGCGGCACGCCGCAAGCCTGCGCGCGAGGCCCGGGTTCGCAGCCCGCCAGGTCAGCGATGGTGCGTGAGAACATGCCGGCCTCCCTCCCCCCCTCCCCCTCGTTCATCGTTCGATGCGTGGTGCCGCCCGCAAAACCCGTTGCCACGCGAACACCCACTCGACTTTACGAATGCTATAAATCACACTTGGTCGGAGGATGCACACAACAACTGCTTTGAAGGAAAACTGAAGTTTGACGTTGCGATAGCACTAAGAGCTGGAGAACGTAAATGAGGAAAAAGCATCGATGATCCTACGAAGAGACAGGGAAATCAGACATGTATACAGTAAATCCGCGTCTCGGTTAACCCCACTTAACCGAGGCAGTCGTCAGGCGGTAGGACGAGGCAGAGCGGGGAGGCGGGAGGCGGGATGTGGAGAGATGATTTTGAGCGAGGAGAAGAGAGGAGAGGCGAAGTGAGTTGCAGTGAGTGGACGTAGCGGGGCGGGGTAGGATGGCTAAGGAATGGGAAAGGAGGGGCCAGCCTTGAGCGCAGGGCTGTGGACGAGGCTGGAGCCCTGACACTGTGCGTGTAACACGTGTCGCTGCTTCCGCCGTTCTCGACAACACCCCCTTCCCTCACCACGCAAGGCCGCTGACTCTTCTTGTTGGCGCGTGCAATTCCTGTTGCGGTCGTCTTTCAAGAGTTCGTAACCTCGGCTGGCTCGTGTAACGGCTTGCACATACGCACGCTTTCCACCACCGGAACCTGGGTTCGACCGCCCGCCTATACATGTGGAATTTAACCGGCTGATTCAGACAGCATTCCCATTGTCTCTGCAGCGGCTCCGACCCGGAAGTCCTAGGATCGCCTGCTCTCGATTGTTTTCCATGGTTTCCCCTTACCAATACCACGTGAATGCTGGAACAGTACCTTTACAAATGTGTCGCAGACTGCGCGCGATCTTTCCCTCCTCATCCTTGTCCCCTCCTCTCCCCTTACATACACATTTATACTTACATGCAGTAAGCCACCACACATGTCGAGACATTAGTCGGAAGCTTAGAGTTTGTCGTGGATGGGACGGTGCTCTGCTGGTGGAGATACCTAGAGGTTTTAAACCGAGACATAATAGTTCCTGGGAATAACGTGCCTTTCACTAACGTGACTAATGACTTGAGGAGTTGACGCGTCCGAAGACATCTATCAAGCTTTTGGAATTTGTGGTGGATAACGCGAGCTCTTGGCAGTTTTTCTCGTTTTTTTTCCGTTCATCTCATTCCAGCATTGTTTCATTCTCATTCACCCCATTATCATTATCACTACAATATACACATTAAATCAACACTCTTAACTAAACCTCAGCAGTTGAAAGCTCCGTGTCAGTTAAATAAATACAATTATATAAAATAAAACTCACGAAATCACTCCTTCCTAAGCACACTCATAAGATTTTAGAAATAAATCCGAGCTCTATTAACATCTTCAGAGACTCTGCAAAACAAACATTAAACTTTCCAATATCACATCAATATTGGCATTGAAGTTCTCAGTACCTTCAGATGTGCTCTATCGATTTTTAAGAAACGTCTACAGCATACATTACACTTACTTTAAAAATAGATATTTTGATCAATCAACAAACTTCTTTCTTTGGTACAAAAGTGGAGGATCGGGAAAGGAACTTTAAGTCTACGGTGAAATTTAGGACCTTCCTACCTTCGCTTAGTTATGTAAAAAGCGAGAATGTCGAGAAAAATAAATTAGCCCAGAAAGCTCATTTATTCCATTAAAATAATTTGAGTATTTTGGATCACTTTTAATACAAAAGAAGCAATACTCCATTACTCCACTACTGCACTAATCAATTACTTTCCAAGTTCTCTTCCTCTTCGATGGCACATAAGTCCCTTCTTTTAATGTACTTGAATTCACATCAAAATCTATATTTTGATAAAGAACCGTCATTTGAATATGTTTCTGGTAATATTCACACACAAAGAAAATATGTGACTTGTTTAAAAGCTGTATTCAATTCTTAAGGCACAAATATGTTAGAACTTTGGATCATTTTAACTTGAGGGTAGGGGTTTGCAGTTAGCTCTTTAATACTCTACGCATGGAAGTTTTATTAAAAGTCAAAAGTCGCAAGTAATCTAAGTCGCCGTCTGTCAAAAGTTGCAAATAATCGGAAGTGAAGCTTTTATTCCATTGTGTTTGTAACAGATGTACTGAATTGTTTAAAGGAACTAAACTTTTTATTAAAATAGTTAAATCGATATGAATATATTTGAATTCTCCCTTTTGTATAGTCTTCTGCTAAATACTCCATTAACATTGAATACACTTCCTGATAGTGATGTAAATATATAATTTACATCACTATCAGGAAGTGTATTAAATGTATACAACTGAGATCAAAACAAATTCCGTTTTAATACTAATAATTAACATCGTCACATTATGTTCACTCCCATATTATAAAATGTAATATTATTTGCTATTACGAGTACTTTCCACCTATAGCAAGTTTTATACTCTCATTGCATCCACTATCAATCAAATAACACGTTCCTTCAGGCAGAATGAACACTTAAACGTAGCAATAGCAGTTATGGTAGGTTGCATATCATTAAAGGCACCACTACATTTCTAAATCTTATGACAATTACGTGATATACAATGAATATTGTTGAATGAGTTTAAATGTTGATGACTGGTGAATGGTTTTGAAATATGAGTGGGTATGTTGAATTCGATAACGAGAAATATATCTCAAGAAGTATCAAGATCTCACTAAATAATAAAACAATGAGACATCTAAATGTTGCAATAATTATACAGTGTACTTTCTTCCCTCGCGGCAATGAAGGGTAAGTTAACATTGACAAAATAAATATAGAAACTAAATAATTGTTCTAGTTCACGTTTTCTGTTTCATTAGTGTTTTATCAAACATTCCTAACCACTATTGGAATTCATTCAGACGACACAAATTGCTTTGCTTTCAGAGCAGTCATTCATATAATACAACATACCTCAGTAACAATCGTAACATTTCTTGTTAAAATATTTCGGAAAGTTCAGACCAACGTTTCTCGATTCGATAGGAGTCTTAAGCTCCCTTCACTTTCTTTCTCGACAGCGGTACACAATGTTAAATAAAAATCGATTCAATTCTGCTCTGCAAAAGGTAAAGGAGCATTATCGAATGCTATGAGCAAATGCAGCGATCGAGATGGCTGTCGGACTTGAAAGTGGTGAAAGAACCTTGGCCGGAATGCATTATGTGAGGGTTGCCTAACAAATAACAACTGGTTTTTCCAACCTCCCAGTTAGCATTACTATTTAGCATAATACTCAGTAGTATCCAATTTCATTCGCAATTTTCATAACTAGAGGAGTACTGTACACAAAATTATTTGGAAGAGAAGAAATTTCAAACAATTGTTTAGCAATGAGCCAAGAAGTATAGAAACTATACAAGGAAGCTCTTAAATGTGTCAAGACTACTGAATGCATTGCATCGATCGTAAAAAAGTAAAACGAAAATTCAGAAAATTGTTATTATTATGTCAATTCATTTCATGAATGAAATTCTGGTAAAAATAAGACTAAAACCTCATTTAAATGTGAATAATCAATTATAAATTATTTATGTGCTGTTTTATAAACTGCAAGTGAATTCCTGATATTAACGATGTTTAGCTCCAAACTTTGTTTCTAGTACAGATTTTCAATTTTGTTAGCCTTTTTCCTGTCGAGTTTTATCAGCTATATTTTTGTTTTGTATTTTCTTACATTGAACTTATAGAAGATGTAGCATATTTTATACAACCCTACTATACAATCAAGTGCAGAAGAAAGTTTGACATCGAATTCATAAAACTTCGATGTTTTGAATGTTTATTGCCCTTGCAGTTGGCGAAGAAGCAGTGACTTACGGGATTTCAACTTTACAAGAAAATGATTAAAAACTTCATTTTGCGAATACCTGGTAAGACAATGAACTTCTCAATTAAAGATTTCGAAATCTGATCTGAAATTCTAGTACTTCCTCTAACAATTGATACTTGAACGCGGGATACGCGTTGCCGCGCGGCTGTGGTGTGCTCCGCTTCCAGCAGGTAGCAGCACCTCACAAAACAAGAATACGACCTACGAATGCTCTGGTTGAATCATACACTACGTGGTCTGTTCGAAGCAATTGGCCAAGCATTTTTCTGCCTTTACAAATGTACTTTAATTATTTTCTGCCTGCAAATACTTGGAACTAATCACTTCAAAAAGCAATTTCAATTATCAACCGGTGCAATAAGCAACTTTGATGACTGGTTAAAATGATGTCCCCCTTAGTCGAAAATAAAGTTTAATTGCACTATTTATATTGAGTACAATTAATAATATGAACATCTTTTATAAATCTTTCTCCTTACAATTCAAGTATATTTCCTATATTTAAAAGCGTACGAGGAATAGCGAAGTACGAAGCGTACGTAGTTTTCTGATAATGCACAAATCATATATTTGAATTACCATATTTTTAAACAAATTAATTATTTCCAATATTCCTTGGTACACATACCACAACGTCTAATCCAAGAAGTCCATGTTTGGTCCAAGTAGTTCATATTTCGTCAGACGAAATACGAACGCAATAAACTAACTTCCCAGATACCCTTTGAGAAGAGAATTTAATTAATCAACCAAGAATGAAATGCTGTAAATTCCAAGTATCCAATAACTTTCTCCGTTGTGATTAATTAAATAGAAAAGCAAAAAAGACGCCTATGGAATCTTTTTATTCATTAGAGTAAATGCCGTTATTTTAAATTCATTTACTGAGAGAACCAACACATTTTTTTAAATCTTATCAAAGTAAATTTATAAGCTATTTTACACAAAATAAATCCGTAAATACAAGTAACACAAGCAATTTAATACATTGCACAGGGCATAGTGGGTACGTCAACAAGCTATGTCTTCCTTGGCAATTCTGTTTGATTGGCGTGGCAGCGTGGTCCGGTGGGTGGTCTCAGGGCGAGGGCGAGGTCGAGGTCGAGAGCGTGCGAGAGCACGCGCCCGCTCTCCATTTGGAGCGCTGCCCCGCCTCCGCCCTTCCTCGTGCAGGAGGCCAATCCAGTTCCGCCCTTCTTCCTGATCTCTCAACGTACCTACCATTTCCTAACTACAGTTTTCTCCGTATGTTTTGTTTTTAGCCTCTCTTGCCTCTACTTGTTTCCTTTCTCCTCCGTTCCGCGTTCTTCACGCAAGGTCCTTCTACACAGTTTTTATCGATTCTTATTTTGGTTCTTACTTTGATACCATTCATTGTCTCCTTCCCTTCTTACAACATTATAAAAAAGTAAGAAAACACACCCCACACAGAAAATATTAACTGGTACACCATCATTTCAGAATCCCATTCCATTTTGTATCCAATTTTCATTTAGCATATTCATTTTTCTTCACTGAAATGAACAGGGAGCTAAGTAAACAACGTAAACAAAGAAGGTCATAATTCACGATAAATTACCAATTTGGAAACTTTTTCTATTTTTTTTTAACTCAACATAACACTGCCTCATGTATTATCCGGTTCAAATAATTTTCTTCTCCTTAAGACTGTACACCATAAATTCCCTCAAAATTGCCTTCATGGAAAGATTACTCATAGTCACAAGAAACATATAATTCACTCGCAAAAATTTTATTAATACAAGTATACAGTGAATTATACGACCATTGCGTACACAAGCGCATTCAAATCTTTGTGTAATAAAAATGCAAATCTAAAACAAAATGACGTAAAACCGTGTTCGGATACACTCCATTTCTTTTTCTATATTTTTCGCAAGAAAGAAAGAAAAATGTATTGTCTGTTTCTCTCTGAATATCTTACACTCATAAATGTTTATAGCATATATTGCAATCCATCAACTATGCCTCTCTCTTTATCTTTTTATTTTACTTACAACACACTTCCATTAGAATACGATTATCCAACAAACATTTGTATTTCCCAGTTAATGAAAAAATTATAATAGCGGATTGAGGAAGCTCACCCATAAGGAACCATGAATTTAAGAGTACTTCTCAATGGCCATCGATTATAATTTGGTACTTGAATTAAAAAGGGAGCAATCCATTTCATACGAAAGTTGGGTACTCGTTTTGTGTTCACATTCAATATCAATTATTGTAATTAAACATTATTACTCTCTTTTCATCTAACATTACAATAATCACATGAGGATAAAAATCGGAACTAAATTAAACATTTCATCCACCCTTTCATCACTTGATACTAACAAACATTCATGATTACATTGATTTTATCGAGCTTTTAAAAATAAGTATAACAGATCTTCATACTGTGATGTTCCTCTTATGTGAATGCAACGTGTGTCGAAAAACCGCCGATTCCCGGGGCACGATACAATTCGTTCTTTTCTTACGAAGTAAGGCGAGAAAGTAAAAAAGAACTTCGGTACGTATGACTGCATTCTTCACACCAACATCAGCCATCTCCTCCGAGGCTTGTTTTCTCCAATGGCTGCAGTGCAAGTTGCTGCAATCTACAGCGCGTGTGGGCCGGCGCGCTGCGGGCGTCCAGATGGGACGAGGGACCAACGGCCACTGGCGCCGGGCCAAAGCCCGCATGGCGCCCTTTGTCACGGGGCGAGAGCGTGCGACGGCGTGGGCGGCGCGTGTTATCGCCCGTCGCCTCGTGTCCACACGCCGCGCCGCCACAATGCGCAGCCATATCGACCCATCGAGCACGAGGCGACGACGGCGGCGGAGGCGGCGCGGCGAGATAACGAGCAGGCGGGCTCATGAAAGCCGACGTGAAGTTTCTTTCATGGGAATAGACACACTGCAAAATCCATATCAGTCACACAGGGGTCCGGTTCACAACCTCGAGTATTACTGAAAACACGACCCTCTTTTCACCACTGTTTCATAATGGAGATAGTCCAATATTACTACTTTATTCTTCTCTAACGCTGCCGTGGTCAAAGTCTATCAACGTGGGTTTTCGACCAGGAGAGATCTGAAGGAGGCGCCCGTGAACGGTAAAGTAATAAAATAGGTTATGAAGTTGTGATGTAATGTCGGAGGATGACGTTAACTCTATTACCTTTAATGACTCGACATGAAGGTTAGTTCACTAATGAAAACACCAGAAACTTTGAAATGTACGTGGCATCGCGTTCTTTACGAAAATATGAAGAGAGCAAACTCCAGTTTTGAAATCAATGCACGCACCCAGCAGACAACTTCAGAGGTTCAACTTGAAACGGAAAGTCGGAGGAGGGAAAGCGCTTGACTATACGGAAGCGACATCGACGACGATGTTTTCAAAATATCAGTGTTTTTATAACAACATCGATGTTTTTAACATCGATATTTTGAAGCCGATGTTTTTTCACATCGATGTTGTCTGTGTGTGAGTGTGTTTTTACGTGGTTGATATTTTTAAATAATAAGTACCATCATAATAAAATTCTATAATTATTTTCAAATACCCATAAAATGAATAATCTTCAGACCAAACTGACCAAGGGTAAAAAAAGAACTAGTTTTTGTCAATAAAGATACTTATATTATTTTTTAATGATCGAATAAATAATCAGAGTCTTCTTAATTATCTTGATTTTTTTTACTTTGTTTTGTCAGAAAAATCTTAATTAAAAATTAATAAGTGTGACCTTCAAATTAATTCTACCCCCTCCCCACGTGAATTTCAATTGTTACTTATCTAGTTTTAAAAACATCGATGTTTAATAACAATTGACATCGATATTTTAATTTTTAGCACAGATGTTAAGAAACACCGATGTTTTGAAGTCGATGTCGCATCCTTAGTTTACAGGTGGAAAGGAATTATATCCCTGTCCGGGCAGGAAGCACGGAGGGCGATGAAGACAGGTGATGCGAGGAGGCAAGGGGCGATGACAAGGTAACAAGCTTATTAGAGCTCACGGGAACTGCTTCCAGAGAAATTGGCGCGGGATTTAAAAATAAGGGTTGACAAATGCTACGGAATGGCAGTACGTCACTGGATACCTTGCCCATGACAGTCTTTGGGAGAAGTTACTTGACAGTTATTGTCACAATTTGAGATATATTAATTCCCATTTTCTATTTAAGGCCAAGAAATGATCCATTAAAACGAAATAATACATCAGTCTGATTTCAACTTCTCAATTGAGAGTAAAACTTTAAAAAAATGAATCAAAAGAATCTTTGTTTTTTAATCCTGTTTACTTCAAAGTGCTATAAAAGCATGAACTTCCTACGTTCATGTAGAAGGTTTAACAGACAAATATTATTTTCTGTTAAAAGCAGTATCCGTCCTTAAGAGAATTGTTAACGTATAGAGACTTGTTAGTTTATTTCATATCATTGCTAAATACAATAAATAACTGAATGATTTAATTACACAAAACAAAACGAAAACTAGAAAATAATTTGCCGTTCCAACATATTCCACTTATCAAAGATGTTTATATAAGTGAAAATTTAGTAAGAAAATAAACAATAAATAGTAATAAGACATGAAGAATATGAACATAATACAATTCTCGGTTAAACGAGAGAAAAGAATCTGGCAAACATATTTTCGTACGAAGCCACTATTCACCACCTCGTGCCGCTTCAGCTTGCCAATGTAGTACATCCCTTTCTGGGTTTTACGGAGACATGAGAATGGAGTCAAGGAAGTTGCCCATACCTGCAGGAACGCCGGGCTCCCCAGGCGGGCAAGTAGCTCGTGGGGGCGCGGTTTGACGTGCTGTTCTAGCGTTTAGTAGCAATGTCACATAAGCGATTACGTTTAGAGAAGCATGTGGCAGCCCGGCCCCGGAGGCCGGGCGTCGGGGGTCGCGTAGGGGCCGCTTGGCCAAGACAGCGTCGCGCTCTGGCCTACGAAACCAGCGTCGCGTTAGGCCTATGTCACACGAACGTTACGTTGACGCGCGATAAGTAACGCTACTCGTAGATTATCACTATCTTCTGCGGATCGGTGAAAGCGCTCGGGTGCCGTTTCGCATAAGATGCAGATTTATTCTACGACGCGAGTTACTTATCGCGCGACAACCCATCGCTCGTATGCAGGGTCTCTTAAGGTGTCGTGGATTCCAAACAACCGGCTTCCGAAGGCTGGGTTACGGTTTTCAACCCTCGTCCGCCTGTGACCCGACATCAGTGCTGCGTTACTTATCAGGAATAATTCTCATATATTTGTTTCACTTGTCGACTATTATTAGAACAATTATATTTTCAACGAAACTACATATATAACTACTTCATTATGTAACAATACAGCGAGTTACATAGCATAAAACTATTCTGTTATTTTGAAGGTTCTACTTTAGCGTTCTTAGAAAATAAAGTTTACCGTTTTATAGCGTAAAGCGTTATGTGTTATAGCATAAAATTGTTATGTCGCATTGTTCCCATTGTTTGGCAACGCCGCGTGAAAAATTATATTAAATAACTCCTGATAAATTAGTAACTATATTTTTAATAACACCTTATGATTTAATAACTTCTGAAAAATTCTGGCAAAATAAATGCAAGAAATTGAAGTTCAAAAATTGCCTGTGTTCCATGCAAAATTTTGCAAAACTACTCACATTTTAGAAAAAACACAAGTAAAATATTAACACAAGTAAATATATTACTCTTGAATTCATGTAACCAGAATCAATCGGTAAATATTACCTTCGCTGCTTCCACGGATTCACTTCACGGATGTTCCCTACCACGGAATCACTTATTAATTTTCTCAATGTTTCGCCAAACTTCCAGTGCCTTGAAGTTGCTGCTAATTGGGTTTTTAAAACCAGTAAGTCACATTCCCGGCCTTAATTCAGTCATCCATCCTCTAGCAAACTCTCTCCAGTCTCCTCCTCAACAACCTTCCGTTCATAGTAACCGACTCTGTACCTCTCAATTGTAATTTTCCTACGAGTTCATTTAAATTTTATATTTTCATTGCGTAACGTGAAGTACCCCCAAAAATCAAAATATGCGTTTCAAATTCAAGGAGCCACGACATCAGCTAATTGATTAGGGAATATCAATTTTGATGTAAAATCCTGTTTACGGTTTAGCCACTAGTGTTGTTCACAAAGAGACTGATAGACGTTTTGCCGTCAATCGATTTTTCGGTGTCAAGGAATCACCACACGTGGATTTTTATTATACGAGTATATTATATGTTACATGTCAGATGAAGTAAATGACAGTGTACACGAACAAAATTTATCCACTTTTTCTTTATCAGGGCGCGGCTATAAGAGCTTTTCAGAGGAAAATTTGCGTAGGCGAGAAAGGAAACATATGCAAAAGGAACACACATTTCCCTTTCATTCTAGTCCGTCTTCCTTGCATCAATGTATGTCATCCCACTGTGTACTCTTCGAAAGAACAATATTGAATGAAAAATGAAAGCTTATGTTGTAGGTGGTAATTCAACAAGTATGGGAAAAATACCCCTCGAAGTATTAGGGATTATTATTATCGAACCCGAATTTTATCTTAATATTAAAATTATTTTTCAGGTAGAAAAATACTGAAACATAACTCATAATAATGTTTGCAATAATACTAAGTCATCAGCAGTTACCGTACAAGTACCTGCAGTTAAACTTGTTTAGGCTCTGTAGATCGATTACCTACCTAATACCTCTGATTGGGGCTGCTGTAGCTTTGTAGCCAAAGCGCTATTTTCCCACGTATGGATGCCAAGGACTCACCTTTCTAGGGATGACAAAGCGAAGCTCCTGCACATATCACTTTTCTTTGTCCTTCCTCTCATTCTATTAAGTTCCCCCGTCGTTTTCATTTCCGTTACCGAATATTCTACAAATCGTAAGACTTCAATAACTCTGGAAAGAAAACCCAAGTGCATGATGCGAAAATTCCTTAACCCCTTCTCATATAAAGTGTGAAGTTTTTGACATTCCATGGGCCCTTCCTACAAAGAAAGGATGATTCGTTTCTTTGTTCTCCGGGGGATGAAAGGCAAACGCCCCCTTTTCCCTCGCCCTGGGCGGAGGGCGGCGGATGCTTGGCAAGTGTCGCGAGCGCCGCGCGCAGGTGTCAAGAACATATTCAAATGCGCACGCGCGTGTTGACGCACGACGCCTGGCCGTGGGGCAGGCCGGGGCGCCCCGCCCCGCCCCACGGCCCTCCATAAATATTATCATTCATGTCCGGAGGTGGCCAGGGCAGCGACGCAGCGGAGCGGGGTCGGGTGGGGCGGGGAGGGGTGGGGCGGGGCGGGGAGGGGCGGGGCGGGGCGGGGAGAGGACGCCGGCCGGGCCTGGGACAATATTGACCCGACGCCGCTGTCCCCGCCGGGGACGCCCCAGGAAATGTCACCAGTCAACAGAGAAGGCCCCGTCCTAGGCAAACAGTGCCCGCCAAGGAATCTCCCCGCGCCCCCCATGCGTCGCCTTTTGTTTTTCCCCCGCGCTCGAGTCACCTCGCCCACTTGCTCACCCCTTTCATCGCCTCCCCTCATCTACGCTTCTTTGTTACGTCTTGACGTCTTTGCTAAACTTAGTAGTGGCTTTGCAGACCCATTGTCGAGAATGAACAGAAATACTGTCAGGAAAGGTAATTTGAACTAATTGTACAGAACTGCGGTTTTTTCGCGCCGACTTTTCTTTTCGAGTCAATTGATAGCTAAAACTGAATTTCAGTAATTATGTTGTTAACTGACGCTGCTTGTTAAAATTATTCCTATTTTCCAAACGATGTTAGACATAGAATGTAGTGCTACGATGTGAGTAAATATTTCATAACAATCAGATTTGGTCCGGTACACCCGAATTTTATCAAGCAATAATGAAAATTCTGAATAAAACAATTTGGTAGTAGGAATAAAGCCGGTTTATAGTATTAGTCATGTGAGATATGACATAAAAATCGTTCGACAATAATTAAATAAACAAAATAATTTTCTAATGTAGTCTGCAACAATTTAGTGATCAATTATCAACGAATATCAAATAAAAATGGTAAGCGAAATATAAGATTATTATTAATCTTGTACTATTGTAAAGTAAAAATAACCAAGATTTCAAGTCTTTCATTCATATCTCAGTTTAACTCTTTCTCCTCGTTCTTTTACAAACTTTTATTCAAAGATTTTTAGTACATGTGATATTTTGCACAATTTTTTCCAGGCTCTTCAAAATCTTTTTCCTTCTCAACATAAAACCAATCTGCTAACCCGAAATCCTAAGAACTCGACTATTTTGTCTTTATGGCATATTCCAAAACTATTTTAATGTAGGCATGAAAGCATTGATGTACGTTGAATACATTGTGGTTTTCTACAACACTGATAATGTTTGTTAATCTTTTAATAAACTGTTCAATTGAAATTAAACAGAAGTGAATGTTGGGATCGCTGAATAGCAATTATTTAAACTACTCACCCACAGCGATTTCTTTGTGCGGAGATTGTTGATGCTATTTCACATGCCTTTCGCCTGGAAAATTAAAATGCAAAATGTCTGAGCATAATTTATATTATATGGGATTAATTATTAGTAAGATAAAACTAGTTCTTTCGACAGATATACTTTTAGTTCAGTGAACATTGAAATAGAAAAAAATTAAAATATAATTGTTTTAGTAACGTATGGAATTACTGATGAAAAAAAGTATTCTGAAACATGATCATTGTTTTCAAACTGAATATCAAATTGAACTGCATTCCTCCACTTCTTGTCCAACAATGGTGCCAAATTTGAATATGAGATTCTCCTCTTAGATCGTTCGCCAAAAAATGGTAACAAGGGATTTTCACAATATTTTAACACTACTTAATAATCACCTACATTATTGCAGAATAGACAGTTTTCAGCAATCAAACTCAACCAATCTGAGCAAATTAATCGTAAAAAGTATGTGTAAGTAAGTATAAGTGTGTGTAAGTAAAGGGTGAGGATATGGCAAGGACAGGGAAGACAAGATCGTGCGAGGTCCGTGGCTCGTTTGTTAGGGTCCTGCTCCGGTATTCGCCTGGTGTTGATCGAAGAAACCACGGAAAACAATCGATCAGGACAACCGGCCGCTAGAGTTCCCCTTCAGACAATGACAGAACTCGACCTAGTTCTCTGGCTAGTGTCGAAAATCTTGTCACTATAAGGTCTTGAACCTAGTACCTCCCGGTCAGAGGCAGTGGTAGCCGGTCAGAGGCACTGCAGTTGATGCCCTGAGTCACCTCCACGGTGGTCTGCTAGAATTTGTTTACTTTAATTCTTTACATAAATACGCTGGTATTTTAAATTTAATATATTATATGTCGCTTTATAACTGATTGGTCATTAATGGTTTAACGTCCAATGTTGTTTGTTTCTGAATACGATGCTTGCACGCTGGGAAAAGTGCAACTACATGATGCCAAGAGATATGTGAGCTCCTCCGATGCACCGATGTTTGCTCATTCTGCGCAGCACCAAGTACATCACGGATCACGTGACCACAAATGGGTACTTCGTTTTAAAAGCCAGGCCAGCTGCAGCTGGACACCATGCTGCAGGGCAAGTGAGAAGTATTGAGAAGCATTTTGAAAGGGACAATTTTCAACGGTGATCAACCAAAAATAACATGATGAACACTTAGTTGAAGTGAAACATGCATTTTTTTATGCTTCATGTACATGTTCTAATGACTTATTACAAGGTGATAATTGTTGGTATCTGACTTCATTTAAAATTCCCGCCAATATTGTGACGCAAACTGATGCATGAAGTTCATTGGCTGAAGCGCGATAGGTTACGCAGCAGCTCATCCTTGTCTTTGCATCTTACTATTGAAGAATTACTATAAGATGGGGCCACTTTGACAGGTCAAGAAATAAATGAACGTCCTGCAGGACGACAACATTGCAAGATATAGTGATAAAGCCATTCAGAAATGAGCTAACTGTAAACGAACGCACAGACAAAATGATTTCATGGACGTAACTTGGAGTTATATTGCCATCAATGGCCAAGCAGAAGCTGTCAATGGGTTCCCTTCTTATAATAATATCTCTATACTCTCTTGTACTAGAGAAGGCCGTACATTGAGTGGGTGAGGTGGGGCGAGGTGAGGTGAGGTGAGGTGGGGTGAGGTGAGGTGAGGTGAGGTGGGGTGAGGTGAGGTGAGGTGGGGTGAGGTGAGGTGAGGTGAGGTGAGGTGAGGTGAGGTGAGGTGAGGTGGGGTGAGGTGGGGTGAGGTGGGGTGAGGTGAGGTGAGGTGAGGTGAGGGGAGGTGAGGTGAGGTGAGGTGAGGTGAGGTAAGGTGAGGCGGGCTGCTCAGGCGGAGCGTTGCGGCGGCCGCGAGAAGTCAAACAGCGAGTGACGTTTCCTTCCCCTGCCAACGCTCTCTGCGCCCGTTCAAATTCATGAGACGGCAATAATGTATAATGAAAAACGCAATCGACAGATTTTCTCATTCACCATGTCGTAAGGTTAATACTACAGTGAACACTAGAGAAACATTTCTTTAAATGAATTGTCAAGCACTGTGTCTAGCACGGTCCGCAGAACATCTTTGATAGATTACTGATCAGTCATTTGCTCAATAGCGTCAATTGCTATGGTCATTAGTCCAGTATGTGTAGTGCATGTTTATATTACGTGAGATTGCGGAATTCTTCGTCCGCTGGATAGAGATATCGGCGTGCGCGGTGGCGGAATCTCCCAACAGAAGGACCGCCCCGAGCTCTAGACTGGTCTTCCTACATTTGTGGTTGTGTAAGCATGTAAGTGTGTGTAAGTAAAGGGGGAGGATAGGACAAGGAATAGGAAAGAAATATCGTGTAGACCGCGGCCCGTTGATTAGGGTACTGCTCCGCGGTTGATCGGAGAAACCACGGAAAACTACCGAACAGGATAAAAGAATTCTCCTTCAAACAGCGGCTGAATTCGATCCAGCTATCTAACTAGTGTAAAAAATCCTGCCGCAATCGGGAGTCGAACGGCAGAATCTCCCTGCCAGACGTACAGCAGAGACATCAATTGATGTCCTGAGGCACCTAACCTAGTCAGAACATCAGTGATTCCGTCCTTTTAGCCCGCAGAAGGTACGAGACTGAAGATTTTTTCTTCTCAGGGAGATTTACACTTACCACTTGACAGACTTGGTTGAAAATTTCTCTCGTTTTGTACACCCTTGGTTGCAAATTTCATCCATTTTGGACTTGAAAGTTTATCTCACCTTGCCTGATATAAGAAACTAGCATTTTTTGCGTCGTCTCACCTCCTGATCATCAGGCTCCGTCTTACAGTACGAAGAAAGAGAGGGCCGCTTCCCCCTACTTGCGTCCCTGAATAGTCCCTGTACGCTGACCTGCGCTAGAGTCCCTAGATGGAGTGAGTAACGCATTCCATTGTCCCAACGATCCCGCCATTTCAAATCCAGTTGCCAGGAGAATTGGAACTGTGCGGAATTCTACGTATTGAGGACCATGAATCTATCCTAAACCAATATTAATATTCTTGAAAATAACCATAATGCCACCAATTGTTATAATTTTGCTTCAACTCCTGTTTGCCACCTCGCGGGGCTATCGCGTGAGAAGGCATTAAATAGCGGCAGTTGCGCTACTCTCTATATCTAGGGACTCTAACCTGCGCTGCCATTCCTTTTTCAGTCGCCGACACCGCCCCCCTTCGCTGGCTCGGGCGAGATGTTGTATCTCCAAGCCTGCGGTGCTGCAGCTAATATCACTGATTACTTTTATTCGTCTGTCTCAATAACACAGTCTATTATCGCGCGGCGCCGTTCTTCAGCACCCGTCATTCAGCGGAACACACCTCTAAGTCCGATATTGCTCAACAGTAGAGAGCGGATTTTGATGACCTCAAACATGACCAAAAATGACCAAAAAATGCTTTTAAAAAGTTTTAAGATGCCCTAAAAGCAAAGAAAAATGACAAAAAATTGATGAAAAACAGTTCAGATGAGTAACCCAATCTGTTGGATATGTTACTAATGTAATCGAGGCTTCTTCCTTTAGTTCAAATGAACTCAGCTTGCAAACTTTTGGCTTGGACTGAATCAGGAAATTTTTGTCTTTAGTTATTGTGAAATCCGCCGAGCCGACAATGGTTTTGAAGGCGTCACAGGAATCTTAGATTGCATACTCACAACTATTGACATAATTTCTGAGCGAAGAAATTGAATATGCTTCAAGAATTCTGTGAAGAACAATTGTTGCATCTCGTAAATATTATTTGTAGAAAGTACCATTAAAATGACATTAAAATAGATTAAGTCACCGAAAAATTCTTTAAAAATGACGGGAAGGGGTAAAAATGACTTATTAGCTGAAATCGACGAAAAATGCAAAAAAAGACATAAAATGGATCATTTCGTTTTGCCATAATATAAAATGTATTCCCTCACTAAACGGCATTGTTCTAAAGTGAAAAGAAGAACAATGACATTTCATTAAAATCCGCCCCTACTCATCATTGTGACAGGCAACCGCGCAATATGCTTGTCGAACTGCGACGGCACTCTGTGGAGTCACGAGATGTTTCAGAGCTAAAAGCGGAAATCAGCTCAATGCTACTATCCCACCATGAGCATCCACATGGGCCTGCCAGCATGCTCATACATCGACACGTTATGTAAAACAAGGGTGTTCAAATACTCAAGTCGTGAAGTACTGGTAACATTTTCTTTCCGTCACCTAACATTTCAGTTCCGTACTTCTCACTTAATTGCATGTCGCATCTCCACCTCCTACTCGCAAGTTGTAATTGGTGGAGGCGTCGCTACGATCCGGTCACATGTCTAATCTGACTGGTCCGTTTCTTTTGTCCGTCAGTCTGGTTGAGAGCGTAGCCCTTGTGTTGAGCGAGAAACCGCTTTGTCTATCGTTCAATGTCGCACTTTTGTTCGAACAAAAGAGGATCAGTCTCGTATCTGGAACGTGTCCATGTCCTAAGTGATAAATCTGAAGTATCTGATGGCTCACCCTCCATCATTGTGTTTCGCCATAGCCGATTACAACGCACCACCCTTCCCCAAAGGACCAGAAGAGGGTCGGCAGGTCGCCCTTTCTTCGAAGAAGCTATAAACTCTTCTTCTCCCCCCTCGGGTCTGTCTTTACAACTCTGTCTCGCAAAAGGATTTTGTTTCTTCATTCGTTCCAGCGCGCGCCGCATGTAACGCGAGCTCGATGAACCTTTTTTACGTAGTTAAATGTTCATTTTAATGAAGATGATGTGTCAACACCGTATAGAGTCGCAAAATAGTTCAGTTCTGCAAAATTCCATACATTTTGATGAGCATTTTACGCATTCATACAAAGTATAAGACCACAAACCAAAAGAAAAAACTACTTTCATATATCTGGACAAAACTCCATTTTAAAAGGAGATGGAAAAGATATAAATCATTAAATGTTTTTAAATCAATATTATTTTACATGAAATTTTTCATTTATTAAAATATATTAGTTAAAGTTTGTATTCTGTAAAAGGTATGGTTGACAATTTCGGGTTAAGAATGAGACATCGATATCAATGTATTCAAAATATCAATTTTTTTTATAGAAGCATCGATATATTAGAGCCGACGTTTTTAACATCGGTGTTTTAGGCTCGATGATTTCACGTTTAAATTTTTTTTTTGTGAATAAAAAACGTTCATATCGCAATTTTGTAAAAGTTAAAATATGAAATAATAACTTATGGAACCATTGTCAGCTTATGTGTTCAAACTAAACGAATACTGTTTGTACTATCTTCATCAAACACGAGTACTCTCGCCTGAGATCACCTCGATACCACCCTAGAAGTCGTACATCTTTCCTCTTAATTCGCACACGAAGAGTCTGAACGCATGCGCTACAGCCGTAGGAGTTAAAATATGAAATAATATTCCCATTTCTTTCTTCCCTTCTTCCCATTTCCTTCTTCGACGAACTGAGGACTGGTCCCTCGAGACGAAGCTGGGCGCTCAGACTTACTTTCGCCCATTGTTCTTTTTAATTTTCCTCCACTTTATCTATTCAACTAACTGGTATGAATCTAAAATCAAGGGATCAACTGACTGAAAATGAAACCATTATGTATTCCTTCATGTCATTGAACTTTCCATATAAAGTAGAGCGGCCGCTCAATCATTGATGATGGAAAACAAGATGGAATGAATAATGAGAAGCAGAAGAAACTGGTGGAAGAGAGGGGCTCGAGAGAGCCTGCTTCAAATCTACACGGACCGACGTTCTTCCGAATAGCAAAACCCGAGCAGAGAATGCACTATCCCACAGCTCTTCCTCGAATCGCGAAGCGTCTCGTGGGAGGGAGCCCCTCTGAATGATGGATTGATTGGTGATTCCGGGCGCGTCAACTGCTAAGGTCATTAGCCCCGGAAGTGTAGGGCATGATTTTCTTAAGAGGTGGGGATGATTTTTCCACGGAGGATGACGAGATCCGGTTCTGACCTACATGTCGTCTGACGAGGTTTTCCCCAACCGGATATTTCCTAAAAGCGGGGACTGCTCCAGCCAGGGCACTCTCTAAGCTCTCGAATGATCTCCTAGCATGTGTGGTAGTGTAGTGCATGTAAGTGAAACTGTGTCTAAGTAAGAGGTAAAGAGAGGGTAGAGAAGAAGGAAAAATCGTGCGCGTTCCGTGGCCTTTTCTTAGAATACTGCTCCAACATTCGCCAGGTATTGATCGGTGAAACTCTAGAAAATCCGATCCGATCATAGCGGCTGGTCGCTAGAACAGACACTACAACAGAACTCAATCTACCTTTCTGGCTAGTGTCGAAAATCCTGCCACCGTCCGGACTCAAATCTAGGACCTCTCGGTCACAGGCGCTGCAGGGACATCAGTTGATGCCCTGCCCCACCTCTCCTGGTTCCTCTGAATGAGCTGTGCAGGTGCGGAGAAATAACGAAGTGTTGGCGGGGCGGGGCGGGGTGGGGTGGGGCGGAGCGGGGCGGAGCGGGGCGGGGCGGGGCGGGACGTGCGGCGTCCGCAGCCGTAGGCGGAAGGTCGCTAAATTATTTTCCGGACGCGGGCGGCGGCGGCAGCGACGGTGACGGTGATGGCGGTGGCGGTGGCGGTGGCGGAGCAATGCATAATGCATGAGGCGACAGACCGTGCGTGCGCTGGCGGTGGAGGTAGAGGCAGGCCCGCCTGGAAAGGACGAAAACCAAGACGGTCGCCGCCTCGACGCCCGGGAGTAATCGGTCGCGAACATTAACAAGGCTGCGACGACGCCGAGCACGCGCGCCGAGAGGGAGGGGGAGGCGGTGAGGTGCTGGTGGGGGGGAGAGAAACCTCATGCGGCAGATGTTCTCGTGGAAGCGTAGCTCACATTTCACACCCACCCGCCATATAAGATGAACAAATGCGAAAACTCTTGGGAGAAGGTGGTATCTGAATGTAACATCAAAGTGAAACAAATGCTTTAGTCATCGACATGACTGGTAGACTGATGGACAAATTTCCCCCGAATGCTTAAATTTCAGATCAAAATGACAAATTAAAACTTACTTGGCTATCCGGGAGACGCCGCGTCCAGGGCGTCTCCCGGATAGCCAAGTAAGTTCTAATTCCGGCCGCGGAAGTCTACGCTCTCAAAATGACAAATTATTTTCGACTCTTCTTCTTCTTCTTCTTGTTATTATTATTATTATTATTATTATTATTATTATTATTATTATTAAAGTCTCTCGCCCGGCTAGGTGTTCTACAGCAGTCACTGGGACCTTTTGAGGAACAAGGTGCCTGCTTCGTTTGCAAACTCGGCCGGTCAGAACTCGACTGTAGCTAAATCATTAAAACCTTCAAATGCAACGCTCAGGAGAACAGCCTTTTGCATTGTCTGAATATTCCAGTGTTTAAGGCCAAACCTTGCAGACGAAGTTATTTCAGCAGAGATTAGTCCACTTGCAGAGAAATGTTGCAGTCACCACATAGCCTGATATTTCCACTTCTCGGAAATAGAAGCAGTTGTATTTCGGTATAAAGGATCGACAATGCGTCAACTATATCGACAATCATTCCTTTCCGTGAAATCTTATTCGCCCGTGTTATGACTGGTCTGATGACCTGGAACCTGCGATACGTGGTGACTGCAACATTTCACAAGAGCTTCCACTGTTTCGTCTCCAAAACTGAATCCGGCTTGAACATGTAGGTTGGGATATCTTTCTTTACCATGCCTGACTCTGAAGTCAGGGCCTGAAGGACTACAGCAGCAACGACGTTGTGCGGACTCACGTATTCTGTTTATTTCAAAGCAGAGATCCCGCTTTGGGTTTCACAGGGTTGATTGCAAAGGTGGCAGCGGTCCTCTACACTCAGGTTCCCAATCCCAATCCTAATTGCGAGTGTAAGTTATTTCCTCCTGAATGGAAATGGTGAAGCCTTCTGTGTAAGCAAAGTAGCCAGATTTTGTTACACAGGAGACTGACGATACTAGATTCACAGAGTTCCCTTTGAGCTCAGCAGGAAACGCTTGCGGGTCCACTCACTCAGCCTTCTTCTCATCTTTGGTAATATATGGTCTCTCTAAGTTCGCTTGATTTTGTTTCAATGGGGTAAAATTCATGACCGTGGCACAATTTGGTTCAGGCACAATTGTCGTTTTCTGAAGAAACTATTTGCGATGAGCGTTGATTCGCGCACAAGGTTGCAAAATCGTCACAAAAAACGCTAAAGGACTTTACAAATTCAAGCAAAGAGGGGAGCTGGTTCTTATCTCTAGCGTACAGTTTGAGATAGTTCATATTGAACTGTTTATGTTATTTTATTTATTTGGTCAAAAAACAGTAAAACCTGTATATGACGTATAGGGGAGAAGATTATCTGCGCACGTTTTCCTGAGTACCAGAATCCCATGCCAACACTTTAACGATAAATATTTGAAAGATGAATAAAAATTAAAACAACAATAATAGTAATAATAATAATAATAATAATAATAATAATAATAATAATACAATTTTCAAAAGCGTGAAGTTAGCAATATTTGAAAAACTAGACATGATTAATGAGTATTTAGGGATTTTTAGTAATTTCATATCACTTTGTTAGGCTCAAAGGTTTAACTGACTACAACGCTATCTATTATCAATAATTCTTTTCAACCTTGAGCTCCCTTCCTGCAACCGTTTTGTTCTGGAGTCAGAAGATTGTTGGACTCTATAATTCAATTTTTCGACTGTGGCTGATGGCATTAGGTTATTGTTACTCCTCCTACCTTATAAAATGAATCTTTTTCACATCGAAACACATTTCTGAGGCCAGAGCCCCATTGAGAAGGACGTTCGCAAATTAATTAAAAATATTGATTTTGTAAGGCAGAAGGTGTAACAATGACCTAATGACATCGGCCGTTATATAGAAATCGAAGTATAGATGGGTTTTCAGCATACTAGCTAGCACAGGGGTAAAAATATTATATACTGTGAGAAGATCTGTGATAGGCCGATAGTCATACGGAGTGTTAGAATAGCCAGGCTACCTATCACAAACGTAACCCTCAGTAAAAGACGCCGGAATGATAGTTGGATTGTTGAATGCAGCTTGAAATCTCCTGATCAGAATCACATGGGTACACGGGATATATTTCCACCAAAAATGTATTCCATCAGAACCTGGAGCTTTCCAATTCTGCGTCTTCCTGATTGAAATGAAGATATATCTCTGAGTATCATTAGCCGGTCACATTTGCGGTATTTCACAATACTTCCCTTCCTCTCTTACTACCCAGTAAGCTCCACTATCAAAGGTCTTGCAAATGTCCATGTATTACCCTAATATTCTTCCATTTGGAACTTTTCAGAGCTGTTCCTGGCAACTTTCTTTGATCGTCGCGTTTTCTGAAAAACGTCCTTGCCCAGGGATAGAATGATTTTCACAGTGAAGCAGAGAAAAGTATTTCTGTATTTTTTCTGCCTTGCTGAGACCCACCAATCCCGTTTAAAGCAGAG
The DNA here is from genome assembly GCA_011170035.1 of Teleogryllus occipitalis. Taxonomy (NCBI): domain Eukaryota; kingdom Metazoa; phylum Arthropoda; class Insecta; order Orthoptera; family Gryllidae; genus Teleogryllus; species Teleogryllus occipitalis. The sequence goes on from BLKR01000944.1 coordinate 101,129, forward strand.
ACAATGGGTTCATTTAACGATTCAACAAGGAATGATTTCAAAAAAAGTAGTGATATAATGATTATTGTGCAGAGTATTTCGCAAGACTAGCGATATCTCAGATTAAGCAAGTATGTTACTTTTAAAAATCGAACATAATTTGATCTGTCTAATGAACAATGGTGCTAAGGAGAACACACCGGGGATTTCTTTGTCACTTCGATTGATACTTTCGGACGCAAAGTGAGCTCATATCTTGAACGATTGTACGATACCAGGGCACGATCGCCGAGACGTTTCTTTCGATTGCGCTACCCTGCGTCCTTGGGCTTGGAGACCGTTGAGCTTCCCACTGCTGCGCCACGAACTTCCAAGTACTTGCTATTTGTATGACGCCCGATTTCATACTCTCTTAGTGTAAATTATACTTCAAGTACCACCATACATAACACTGCTGATTTATCTTCTCAAGATCTATCTATTCCTGTAAAGAAAATAACACTGTTCCATTTAACAATCCAAACAAATACTCCAATATCTTGAAAATAATAAATGCTATCCAAAAAACACAAAATAAAAACTGATGAGTTCTGATGTCCAAAATCGTTCAGTGAAAATTTTATCTCAATATCTCAAAGCGTTTAGAAAATACTTGAGGGGAATTTTTAAATAGATTTCGTATCAATACAATAAATTTTTGCTAAAATAGTTAATGGTTACAAATTAAGCGTAAAAAAACTAGAGGCAGAAAACAACTTGAAGAAACGGCGCGGGCCTCGTGCAGCACTGCCCCGGAGCTAGCACGGTTGAGCGCGGGTGAGCGGTGATGAGCGGAGGTCAGTGGAGGTCAGCTGGGGTGAATAAGGGAGAGCGGGGGTGATAGGGAGTGATCGGAGGTGAGCACGGATGAGCGCGGGTAAGAACGGATGTGCACGAGTGAACACGGATGAACGCAGGTGAACGCGGGTGAACACGGGTAAACGTGGGTAAACGCGGGTGAACGCGGGAGAATGCGGGTGAATGCGGGTGAGTGTAGTTGAACGTCAGTGAACGCGGGTAAGCGTGGGTGAATGTGATTGAACTTGGGTGAACGTGGGTGAACACGGGTGAACGCAGATGAACGCGGATGAGCGTGGTTGAGCGTAGTTGAGCGTGGTTGAACGTGGTTGAACGTGGTTGAACGTGGTTGAACGTGGTTGAACGTGGTTGAACGTGGTTGAACGTGGTTGAACGTGGTTGAACGTGGTTGAACGTGGTTGAACGTGGTTGAACGTGGTTGAACGTGGTTGAACGTGGGTGATCGCGGGTGAACGCAGGTGAGCGTGGGGAGCGTGGTTGAACGTGGGCGAGCGTGGTTGAACATGGGTGAGCGTGGTTGAACGTGGGTGAACGCGGGTAAGCGTAGGTCAACGTAGGTGAACGCGGGTGAGCGCAGGTGGACGTGTATAAACTTGAATGAACGTAGGTGAACGCGAGTGAGTTCAGGTGAGCGTGGGTGAACGTGTATTAACGCGAGTGAACGCGGGTAAATGCGGGTGAACACGGGTTAACACGGGTTAACGCGGGTGAATGCGAGTGATCGCGAGTGAACGCGAGTGAACGCGAGTGAACGCGAGTGAACGGGAGTGAACGCGAGTGAACGGGAGTGAACGCCGTGGAGCGCGAGGGAGCGCGAATGAACGCGGGAGAGCGAAGTCGAGAGCAGTCGAGCCCACGGTGGCGAGGAGGCCGGCGCGGCCGCCGTTCTGAGGGAAGGTGAGGAGGGGGACGGGGAGGGGAGGAGGCGTGGAGGGTACTGCACCGCCCTCCACTCGCCTCCCAATTCCAATTTGGTTTTATGCCTCCGCGCGTATTCATGAAGCTTGTCTATGTGGATAAAACGGCAGGTTTTAAACTGAATTTAAATTGGCTCGTTCTCGTAACGACCTTTTTTTCCCTGAAAAATGATGGTACAGATTAATTAATAAAATCATCAAATTTATTAGCAAGAGGTCTCTTTATAACGCGTTTTATTTCGATGGAAAATAACAAAAAGAAGAAGACCCGTTAATAGACTAATTTATAGCCCGGCGCCCTAGGTGGGCGCGGGGCGGAGCGGGACGGGGCGGGGTGGGGTGGGGCGGAGCGGGGCGGGGCGGGGCGGCGGCCCTGGCGCGGCGTGCGGGAGGCTCCAAATTGCCTCGTTCCGCGCCGGTACTGCGCGTGCGAGGCGGCGAGAGCGGGAGCGGGAGCGGGAGCGGAGACGTCCTGATAGGCGCTGGCGGGGAGGCGGCACGTCTCCGACACGTGGATGTGGGGGAGACGAACGTGTCCGACCGAGATGGAAGCGGAGGCAATGGTCGAAGTGGGTGTAAAAGGCGACACCGGAGGACAAGAATGCAGGTTAATATTGATGCGAAGTGCATGAGGTAACTGGAGAGGCAAGTGATGCCGATTTAGAATTATATTAAAACAGATAGAAGCAGGGGCAGAGAAAATAGAGAAAAAAGATGTGTGAGAAGGGCGAGGAAGAGGGTTTACGATGAAAGAAAGAAGAGGAAGAAACAGGCAGGCAACTTCGACAGAGGAAGCGGCATACGCACCGATCTTTTTTATGGCGGCGTTTAGTCAAATTTCAATTGGCCGATTATAATTAGTTTTATACGCGCTGCGCCCTGTCATCAGGTGCGGGCCGGACGCAGCGTTAATGGAAAGCATGCGATCGCCAACGCCGCCGCCGCCGCCGCTCCGCTCCGCGCCCCCCACCCCATCCCATCACGTCCAGCGCTGCCACGCGCCGCCCCGCCGTGCCCCCTCCGCCTCGCCCCACCCCAACCCTACCCACCCGACCCGCGCCGTTCCGCGCTGCCATGCCCCTCCTCCCCCGCCCCTCAACGCACCGCCCACGCCGCCACGTCCAGCCCCGCCCCTCCCTTCCTCGCCCTGCCCAGGCAAGCCGCACCATGCGTCGCTCCGCCGCCCCTCCCTGCCCTAAAGATGGGGTGGCCGCACAAACGAGCATGTGCCTTTGAATGGCGCCCAAGCGCGGTTGTGCTGCCTTGTTTCGTAGCTAATTGCGTATCTTGATTGCGCTTTCATGCAATATTCTGGACTCATTCGATGGCCAAAAAATGCGGTTAATTTAGTTTAATTTAATTTCTTTATGGTCTCCATCTCTTATAAATCGGATTACTACGTTTTTATTACAACATGAATTAAGGATCTGCGCATTTATTCTACCAGTATCATAGCGAAAATCATAACATGAGAGATTTTTATATTTATTTCGAAATTAATTTAAGATTTCTACGGCAAAAACCGCTATATCATGCGTTCAATTTTTTCTTTTATTTCTAGTTGTGTGCGAGGTATAACAAACATTTTAATTATATAGGTAACAGAGATTACTGAGAGGTTTGGAATAAATGATACCATGCGCATTCCTTTAAAAAAATGATCCGGTAAATAAACACATGGTGAAAATTTAGCAACAATTATGATATATAAACCATTCAATTTTATACTAGAAAATCCTTAATGTTCTTAGTCCATCGTCTTCTATGAAAGCACTATGGATGGTGTTTGCGAAGAACTAGTATATTGCATATAAAAGCAGTTTCTGTGGCGATCTAAACACACGAACCAGACTTGAAGCAAAAAACCTACAGACCACCAACACACAGATTTAAGAAGTATTTAAACAGAAAGAAAAGTGGTTTTTCTATATCAAATAAATAATAAAACGGAAATACACCCTTAAACAACAATAGTAAATATATGTGCATGGGAATTAACATATCGCGCAAGAAGACTAAATACTCGTACAATCCAAGAACCTCAGAAATAAGACAGAACTCTACTCTCAACGCACCAATCACACCTTTGCATGTAAGACTGAGAGCAGCACTAGATGAGTGTCGTCGTCGGATGGGAAATTCGTCGACTGCAAAGGCGGCGGGTGGCGATCGAAGGAGCGTGGGTGGGCCAGAGAAGGAGGGGTGGGGAGCAAAACAAATGGCAAATTGACGAGGGGCAGGAGGTGAGGTGGCGGTGATGAAGCGAGAATTGCCGGTGGCGCGTGGCACGAGGCGATGGGGGGTCGAAGGTGGAGGAGCCCGTGGGATGGAGCGGGACGGCAAGGGCGGCGGCACGGCGCACAGTGAGGCCAGAGGAGGGGAAAGTTGGCAAAAAGTCCAAAATCAAAATATCCTTCAGAAGCTCTGTTTGACATGAAAGGGGTAGCAAAATGTCTCCTTCATCGTGCCCTGATCAGAAAAGGAAGAAGGAATCACGCTACTACAAGTTTGAACTTGCAAATGCGCAGCGCACTTCTTCGCTCTCGCAGTAAGAAGAGAGGTGTATTTTTCGATGCAAATATTTTTCCTCACGTGTGTAGCAGAATGGAGAAGTGTAAATCAGTATTTCTAAAAAACATATTCCTTGAATAATAATTTAGTATTTCCGAGTATAAACTTCACGTGTCACAATGGAATGAATATTTTAAATTCGTTTTTCATATTGCCTTTTAATTCCCTTCCGGGCATTTTTGGGTTGTGATATTAACTGAATCTGATTCTGGAATTCATCTAGTTTTCAAAATATTAATCAAAGATTGCCATATTTGCCCCATTTTGCGTTAAGGTACTTACTTTTTACCTACAATATTCACTTTTTCATTTTTTTCATCATGCTCTGGTACTGATAGTTCTTTATTAACAAGGAGGTATATGGTGTTATTAAACACAGTAAAAAGAAGGGGAAAAAACGTAAGAAAAAGTTCAACCTGGAAGACAAAAAGAGAAGTGTTTGCAGGCTGTTAATTGCATCTAAATCACTGATTTCACAATTCGAATAGTGAAAAATTATCACAAAAGTATTGGACCTAGAAGTTACACCAATGTTAATGGCTTGAAGCACAAATTCACGTTTTGAAAAAGAGTCACATGATGAAAGTTCTGATTTTGAGGTTATGTAAATAAATACTTGAAGTCTAAACAATTAAATAAGTCATTATATAATTATAAAATGGGTTTTTCTCTTCAAAAAAATCCGAAAAACGTTTAAAAACACTTTTTGTCATCTTTTCCCCTTCCTGGCCCCACTGTGCGGCGGTGGCCCGGCCCAGGCTGCCGCTCTCCGGCGGCGACGGCTTTCGACAGCTGGCGGGCGGGGCTCCTCGCGCGTTGAAGTCTCCGACAACACGTCCCTCACGCGCCCAAAAAACGCCCGAGCGCACGTCAACCACACGTCCCAGCGCTCAATTCAAGAGTCCACGTCCCGTCATCACATCCCACGTGTGCAGTCGATGCGCTGCACGCACGCCAAGGCACTCCCCGTCCCCCACCCGCCACCAAATTGGAGATCTTCCGAGGCGAATATACGTTCATTCATTTCCGTGCATGTTCTCTTAATGAAAATAGCCATGATGGGTATTTTTTCCTTTCGTCGAAATAAGATTATATTGCAAAATTTTATTATTGTTCAAAATCAACATCCATCATCGATACATAGTTAAATTTTAACAGACTCACACGTCGAATATGTCTACCTCAAGATTGATATGGGAGAAATTAGTATAAGAATCCGCTTTTTTTTATAAATTTCAAATAATATTTGTTTCGGTACAAACAACGTAGGGTAGGTAGTTAACAAAAATGATATATTAAATGGAAACGACTTACTTAATACCCCCGAACATCAATTCCAAAACCGAACAAAATATACAAAAAAATTGAATTAAAATGTTCTCCAATTTTGAATTTACCTCTCTGATGTTTTTGCGCAGTTTCCCAACGAACCCGAGTTTGAAATTCCTGCCGGTTTCTATTATCTTCCGCATGTTTTAAACGAAGCAGCAGTATCCAGGAGGAATTCTCTTCCTGCTCCTCCGGCGCGGCCACCGCCCACCCGTCAACCAGAACGCCCCGCCTGACTCCTCCCCGCCTCGCCTCGCCTCGCCTCGCCCCGCCCCGCCCACGCCACTACCACTGCCGCCGCCGCCGCGATTCTCGCCGCACGTACAGATCCTCCCATTAATTAGTTCAGCACTTCATTTGTCTGGTTAGCCGATAACAAGCTGGCGTTTCGATCGTCCACTTTTTCTCTGCCCCATTCTTCATTACGCTTTTTGCCAGCGCTTAAAAATATCCGATTAGCTTTCATCCGCGGGCGCGACCGTGAAGACGAGCGCGGCACAATGCCATATGTTTAACGTTCGATATTTCACACTGTCCGATTGACCACGCCTCTTGTTCCTAGAGGTTCTCTCGAGAGAGAGAGAATTTAAACGCTGGTTTGTGCCCAGAGTTTGGACGGTTGCTAACGGCAACCTCCAATTCTCTCAAGACTGTGCGCCTGAGAAACAATCCAAGCACTGCCACTTGCATCAATGAAGATGTAATAAATTCCTATAGCATCTTAAATTGTACCCATCAGATGATTATTAAAACTGATTAACATTACATGTGTATGTGCAAATGTGAATTATTGGTAACATTAATGCGCTTTGAAATTTATATTTACAATTCAAACTCTGAAACATCGATGTAGTATTATTTACGGTTGCGTTTTAAGAAAACATGAGAAGTAGAAAAAAATATGGAGCTTAGAATAGAAAATACCACGAATGCATCGGAATTTATCTGAAAATTTCTAAAGTGCGAGTGTCTTTATAAGACTTCATCACGAATAAAATATGTTCAACAGTTTGAGAATGTTTCAAATGCGAATTATATAACCTCCTATGACTGATGTATCGCAGGTTATTATTGGCTACTAGACAGAAACGGTTAGCAAAATCTGATAGATGAATATCTCATGACTAATTTCTAATAGGAAGGAACTGAAAGAAATCTATCCAGCTTCCGGCCATCTATTGTACTATATTTTGCACCATTCGTGAAGATTGTTTCATTAAAATATTTAATTTATTGCAGTGTTGTACAGGAGTGTTTATTTGTAGTTCAAAGCAGCGTGCAACTTTCTTTTAAACTACTTTGTGGAAAACTATTTGCATTCAAAGAAAATGGTCTTGTTCAGTAGAATTGAATGGAATTGCATAGAATTGCGTTCTGCAATTCATGCCATTGCAGAATTTTTGCTGCTGCGTATCACTAGTTTTATATTATTATCTGATGTTTCTTTTAGATAAACTGCCATACTAGATGTAGTGTTAAACGCTATTAGCATCAATTTCATATGTGGAATAGTCAGCATAAAGATTGTTTGTTTTATTATATTTTACACTTAGGAGCACTTTTAGAACCATTCAAAGCGTAGGGATATCCCACCTTAAGCTAGTAGAAGACAACACATCAATGTTTATGTTCTTAATATTCTTAGAACACTTATATGTTTCGTTTAGAATGCCTAAGTTTATTGACAAACTAAAATGCGCAATATAAAACACTAAAAATTAGCAAAAACATATTATCAAGTTTATTGCAATAAGATATTTTTATGAGATTTTATGAGATGATCTTCATCAACTGTGGTCGCTAAATGAGAGGTTTGCCTAAGTTACATCCCTTTAAACGTTTTCAAATAAGGTGTATCAAATGTTTTCATATTACATAGTTGCTTTCAGGCGGTTTGGACGAAAAACTCTTCGAAAATGTAATATGAAAATTTAATGAGGTAACCGTTGAGATGACTTTTGTTTCTGCAAATATCGGAAGTTCTAATTAAAGAGAAGTGTTGCAATTTCCAAGAAACACAATAACATCTGTCAACTCTCCGCTACTGGCACCAGGTCGAATAACCCGGCGGGCACTGCTCAAAACAAGCGCCTCGCCTCAAATGGAAACAGAATGCGCGAGTCTGCAGGAAATTAATAAAATAATAAATCCGCAAGTGAACGTGTCCGTGAATCGAGGCGAGGGCCACTCAGTCTGCTCTTTGCAGGAACCGCGCATCCCAACGCTTGCCGCTAATTGGCACCGACGCACGCAGCGGCGAAGGGGTCAGGGCGGGGGCGGGGCGGGGGCGGGGGCGGGAGGCCGGGGGCGGCGGAGTCCGGCGGCGGCGGCGACGGAGGCCGGGGGCGTGAAAACAGCGGCGCGGGAGCCGCGTACGGGGGCCCTCTACAAACCACTTAGCCGGGCTAATGACAGGTTATGGAGCTGCCAGTAATTATATTGCTTTCAGCTCCTCGGTAAGAACGGGGCGGCTGCCCAATCCCCGTTCGCTTGTTGCACACTTCACCAAATTAGTATTTAGAAAAAAACTAGCCAGAATTTGAGGTTCACCGAAAAAAAAGTAACAAGAAGAGCGACCCACCATCCCGAGGTATAGCATTACTGGATACTTAGCTCCTAAATTGCTACTTGATTGGATGGTTATTTTCACTTACGAGCCAATCAGAGCTCAGAATGTGTTGCTTACAACGTTATCAGCGTGCGACACGCAACGGCTCACGACAAATGAATGTGGGTAGCCGTTTCCATTGGTTCTGGCGGCGCAGAAGCCAACCCGCCGCGCCACGCCGCGCAGATGCCTCTGGCAGCACGTGGCACCAAGCACAAGCGCCTGGCGCTGCCATCTCAGCCCCCTCCGAACAACCTTTCTTCACTTGAATGAATGAATGAATGAATGAATGCCTTGTTTTACGTGGCGAGACTCAGGCCATGAGGCCTGCTCTTCCGTCTGTCCACGCAAATTTCGTTACGCTCCTTTCACCTTCTAGGGGAGAAAGACGGTATTACTTGGGCGACGAAACTGGCAATTTGAATTTAACTCAGAGGCTTCATTTAGGCTTGAGGATCTTTTACATGCAGTAAATCTACTAACATGGGACAGCCGGCTTTACTTCCCCTCCGAAGGAAAGCGTACGAAGCTTTTTCGCCCTTAAAAACCCACGGCTTCGATCGGGTTTGAACCCGCGAACTTGGGTATAACAGTCCGATACGATAACCGTTGCACGATCGCTTCACTCCCATACTCCCTTGGGTTGGGACCATATGTCATGGTGTGTCAACTTTTTATATAACATACGCCAAACGTCGGTGCGCCTTACAAATTAAGTGAAGAACATTTTACTTTCTCTATACATAGTGTTGTGAAAGTTGTGTAATGCTGCAAAAAATGAATTTTCGGTATTTTACGAAATTAGCCCTTGAGAAGCCCCTTATCAAAACGTCTTTCCATCTACGAATAACTAGCGCCTAATGAGCATTGCATTTCAAATTCTTGTTCACTTAATTTTGAGTGGGATCGTAATAATTAAAAAAAATACGTAAACATGATTTTTGTATAAAAACCACCAAACTTGCATTAAAATCTCAAGTTGAGAAATATTGTTTCAATGACATGTAATATATCAAATTTTCATTAAAAACTTTGGAATTTGGTAAATTGTGAAAGTTTTCTTTTCAAATTTGATTTACACCCTTAAACTTAAAGCTATAGATTGCTTACTTCGTAAGAAGAGAAAGTATTGTAATCCTGCTCCGGAAAACTGTTAATTTTTCCTCTTGCCGGATCCTGGCAACAAAAAAGTGGATAAATCTCGACACTCAAATTCTTTTCTTTAAATTTTCTCGTCATATATATCAAGGGACAATAAAAAATATGATGCTAGTCCCATTTTCAAGGAATTCCGTTTTTTTGAAAATTACAAAAAGTTAATATTTCATAACTACAAAACTGAAGATAGAGATTTTTGTCTTAAACAAAATTTATTTTAAAAAATCAAATCTTTAAAAAAGGTCGTGTACATTTTTTAAACAGTAGATATCGCGTAATTTGTGTCTGCAATTTATACCAATTTAAAAAAAAATATTTTCTCAAAAACCGCTCCAATTTTTTTCTACAGATGGAAGGGGTGCTTAAAATAATGGCGCGGGTCTCATTTTCGTTGAACTTCCTGAATTTTCAAAAATTGGAAACTTTAGAAATAACGCGAGAGAGTAGGTGCACATCTAATTCAGTTTTCTTCTACATTTCTAACCCTCAGTTTATGGCATTTGTAAACTTTTCCATTTGCAAGTATAGTGATTTCGGAAGAGTAAGCAACACACGCCGCTGACTCTTCACATTGCGGTGGGCAGCAAAGCCCGTGCCTCGCGCTAAAAAATTGACTCTGAAAGGCTCTTTTTCCAATCATGAACAAACTTAAACTACAATAAACTCTAGAGGATTGAAATGCATACTTTAGTCAACATTAAATTAATGAAAATAAAAAGTCAAATTTAAATTGCTAATGAAACCAGATTGACGTTTCTTAAGACACAGGAAAATGAAAAACTATGCGTTTGTGCCTCTTTTTAAACGAAAAAATGATATGGGCGATGCGAAATATCTAAAAAATATCTACTCTGCATTAATGTGTTGTATGATAAAACAGGTCTATAAGGAACACAATTCATCTGGAAAATATTTAATAAAAAACATATTTGAACAAAAAGACCAAAATTATCATAACTCATTATCTTCGCTGCACGCACGCCAAGGCACTCCCCGCCCCCCCACCCACCAAATTGGAGATCTTTCGAGGAGAATATAGGTTCTTTCATTTCCGTGCATGTCCTCGTAATGAAAATAGCCATGATGGGTATTGTTTCCTTTGGTCGAAAAATTGCAAAATTGTCATTATCTCGACTTTGTAAATAAGATTTGTACTCTTTCAATTGTGTGATAACACATATCAAGATCGAGTGGTGTTTGTAATGAGGGTGAATGAGTGCGATATCAAACGAAAAAAATAATCATTTGGTTTAGACTCCGCGTGTACTTTTCATAAAACGTCGAGAGAAGTCTTATTACGAGACACTAAAAAACAACGTGAGGAAGATAACGTCAGCTGAATTGGGAAGATGGATTACTCAGAGTGTGTCGGCCAAATTGTTGGATATTGTGATACGTTCTTGTCACAGCCTACGATAAATTTAGAAATAATGCATAAGTATGTTTGTTACTAACTTAAATTCGAATCAATTATCGGATTCAAACACTGTGGATCAGATATGGAAAGTTTAATAAGTAAAGGGACGTAATAATTTGACATTATCGACAATGTTCTTATAACCAAAGTTTGTTTGATGTGGACTTATGTGATTTTACTTCAAACTTAAATGTAAACACGAAGGGAGAGAATAGATACTTTAACTTCAAATTACTGCCGATAATAAACTCGACAGAACAATTGCAAATAACGATGTTTGTTTCGAGTCAAATGAGAACATTTACAACTAGTGGCACGGGAGACTGGGTCATATTAACTATGAATATGAAAAAGACGAGCGTACCCGCACGAGAACTCTCGCATGTTAAATTCCACCCTTTTCCCTATCTTTCCTTTGGCGCATTAAGAGGGGAAGTTGTTAACGAAACGTGTTTTTTTAATAAAATGTACCTTTCAATGTACTTATAGAATTTAAAATTCAAATAAAGAAGAATGAAATTGACTCTTTAAACAAATTTTGAATAAAGGTTTATTTAGTATTATAGACATTATCTTTGAATATTCACAACACTTCCTTAAAATCATTTAAGGTAATTATACAATCCTCCTTGACAGTTAGCTTTTTGCTTTCCTTGATAATCACAAAAATATTAGAACAGCTTTTTACTCTCGAGGGAGCAACTTCGTGTTGTCCATGCCAAAATACAAAATCGGGTTACAATAACGCTACTCTTTGTAATATTATTTAACTTTATTACCAAACTGAGAGTAACATCCGTGCAATTTAATCATCTATAATATCGAGTAATTAGTTTCATTTCACATAGAGTTGCAGATTCTGCGCGTCTCTGAACAGGTAGGGTAGAATCGAGAAGCCCCGGACCAGCAAAATGTAATAGAATGTCCAAGAAGCTCTCGTTCTGTAGATTACGATGCGAGGAACGTTTCTTTGTGACCTTCGGCCAGATTTTAAGTCCCTTGAACGCTTCGTCTAGGAGTTATTCAACTAAATGGATTTTAATAATGCTGCTCGAGTGTTGCGTGATGCATTTGACATGAATATTTAGATTCGTTTCTTCAACAAACGCTTTATATTGTCAATGTCAAAATGCAAATCGCCACGTCTCCATGAAGTTCTCTTTCTTTAGAGACATCATTTATAAAGATCGATTAAGTGTGCGCAAAATTCATCTATACTAATAAAATAATATAGAAGAGGATTTTATACAATGTAAACAAAACATATGATGAAGTAGCAGCATCTGGACTATCAAGCGCTGTAACAACTATATTTCCGCCTATTTTTAATGAATAATAAATAGATCTCTTCTTGTTAGCCGTTTGGTTGACCCTCAAGTGGATCTTACGGCGCCTAACTTCTTCTTCCACTCTTTTCTGTTGTTCCAAGTCCCAGGAGGCATCTACCACCCAGCCATTGTCTTCTCTACGTTGTCCTCAACCAGGTCGCGGCCGGCTTCTTTCTTGCGGTTTCCAATCCAAAAGCTTCTTTGGAAGTCTATTGCTCTGCATCCTCAGCACGTGTCCAAACCATAACAGTTGTTTCCTTCAATTTCGTGCAGTATATCATGCTTCAGGTCCATCATTTCTTTAATTCTTTCATTTCGCATTTTCTCTCTTCTTGAGATGCTAGCGAATCGTCTAAGAAAGTCTTCCAGTTTTCTTGCAAATTTTCCAACTTATCCAAGTTATAAATTAACTTGTTCAAATTACTAATCACTCTGTAGAAAGTATTATTTCATAGCATTTTCAATATAATTACTGAACACGCTGACTCGATAATTTCACCAAATCACTGCTGATAAAGAAAACCCTGGCACAGGTAAAACAGAATCCAGTCCTAACAAGACACAGTCATCACTCTTCACTGTACACAATCACGCATTCTTTCCCAATATTGTTTCTTTTTTCTTTTTTACTAAGAACATCAAAATATGTAAGAACTCTCTTTCCATCATAGTGTGATTTAGTTTCTAAGCTCACTGATAATGTCCTTCTCAAATTTTCTTCTTCTGCCTAATCTTTTGGATTCATTCGCAAAACACCCTGGCAATTTCTTGAAGATAGTTCCTTTCTCGAGTCTCAGCCGTACACTGTAGCTTCGTTAGTGACTATTTATCATAGCATAAGCACTTGCAGCGAATTTCCCTTTTATCAAAGTGAAGTCCACACACATTCAAAGAAATTAGATCGAATAAACAAGGTAAACCAATTATTTCTCTTAAATGACTTATTTGGGTTTTTAAAATCAACTACACCAAGAAACAAAACAATATTGTGAAAGAAATATACACGTATGCTTTCATCAAATTTCATTTTTCATTCATGCTTTCAAAATAAATATTTTCCCTTCTTGAATAGCCCTCTCCATGAATGTATATTAACTTGAATTAGCAGGGATTGAAATTTGAGAGGTGAGTGATAAACTTGGACAATAATATTTTGAATAACAATAAAATTAACGTTTATCGATTAGTAGATAAGATGTGGTACCATACCAAGTGTATGAGTACTGTAAGTTATATCACAAACTTTTCACAGAAATTAGAATGTCAATACTTTCATTCGATAAATGAACGGTTGCACAATACACATGAAAAGCAAACTTCAACGGTATAAGCAACTATTAATACTTCTAATTGTTGCTGCGAGAGTATTTAGGTTTATTTGCATTATCTTGAATTAATGATTATGCAAATAAACCTCATCAGTCGGCGCAAACCATGGTGTACACAGAAAGCATACATATAAGTTGGAGAAATCGAATCCTTCTAAGCGTGACGTCACAAACAAAACTAGCCTCCAGCCCCGAGTAATATAGTTGGTATTGGATAATATTGATAAGTGCCGGACCAGCAAAAATGTAAAATCATTCTTAAAGGATGTTATCCTATAGATTACGATGTGAAAAACGTTTCTCCGAGACATTGGATTTCAAAATTTTACGTTTTAAGGCTCTAGAACGCTTCGTTTTAACTATATAAATTTTTACAATGCTATCAAGTGTTGCTTTTTTCAACAAATCCTTTCCATTTTTAAAGTCAAAATGCAATTTGTCACTCATTTATAAAGATTGGTTGCGCGTGGTATCCGCAAAAGGTGACTACTACTGAAATAATATAGAAAGCGATGCGTAAGGAAGAAACGGTAAGAGGATTGGGAATTTCATCCTCAAAAACGAGCATTGTAAAAGCTCTTTATTGGAGAAATTTACAAGGATTCCGCTCACGATTGTAGATGAGACAAGTATGCACGTACTGGAAAGATTGCACGTGGTAGGACAATGCCTGTAGAGATACACAGTGGTAATAGTTACATTCTATTGATCGTAGACCTGTTTAGTCATCAGTAATTCGTGGAGCTTGTAAGACGCATTGTAAGACTAGATTGAAAAAAAATATTAAAAAAATAAAACGAAACCAATTGTAGAGTAAAATATGTAAGATTGGGCAACGATAGAGTTTTTCAACACGACTTTGCAACATTTTTATGAAGATAAGGGGATTAAATCTGAAGAAGCCTCACCTTGCTCTTTACAAAGCAACGGTGTAGCTGAAAGAAGTAATAGATACCGGATTGCTGCTGAAGTTCAGGAGAAAAGCAGTACAGATGGCTTCATATACTCGCATGACACCAATCATTAAAGAAAGGAAAAATGTGCCCAAGTAACTATGGTCGGAAACAAAGCCAAATGTAACACGTTAAGAATATTATTGGGGTTGAGAGACTTTTTCGAAAATTCGAAGACTTACGGAAATAAATTACAAAAATGAAGTATATCTGGTATTTTTTGTAGAATATTTCAGATAAAGGAATCACTGTAGGATATTTGACATAGACAACAATGATATACTAGAATTCCAGAATCCTAGAATCCCAAATTCATTGAATCAGAAATGTGAAGCGAATCATTCAATATCTCTATTCAGAACGATTTAAATAACATAAATAGACTTGATACGACCAAGTCGTTCATGAAATTTCGAATGAAATGGATATTCAAAAATCGAAGAAGAGAGAAAAATCTTAGTATACATAAATAAAGTCAACAGAGTATTGATAGAAATAATAATCTTACTTCTGATGCTGGTAAATTTAGTCAAGGAATTGAAACTGAGCAAGAAGATTACGCAATACAAGATAATGATTTGAGTGAATCTGACGAAGAGCAAGAAATCCACAGATCATCAAAAGTAAGGAGACACCCACAATGTGATACAATGAATACAATGTGACGGCAAAGTTGTCGCAAGAATCGGTGCCAATAAACTATCGTTAAGCTGTTAACGGAGACGACAAGAATACTGAGAAAAAGGAATATAAAACAACCTAAATTGACTGTGAACATGTGCGAAATAAATGATCGAAAAAACATTAACGAGAAAATGCTCTGTAAATGAATATTTAAAAAGAAATGCAACGGTAAAGATACGAAGTACGAAGTTCAAAGCCAGTTTAGTAGTTGATGGATCCAGACAGGTACGAGAAACATATTATGATTGATGAGATAGGAGACATTTCGAATATTTCTAATGTTAGCCACTATTAACAGCGTATTTGAACGACGAACTAGGCCGTGAGGTTTGTATGAAGATTCCCAGCGGCATGTTTATAGAAGGAAACAAATTTATAAAACTAAAGAAAAGTCTATATGGGTTTCCGGAAGATTAATTTAAAAAACTTTCTAACATACTGAAATAGTGTGAGACCTTTTACAACAGGAGCCTTGCATATTTGTAAGTAAAGAACGTGGAAAATTCCTAGCTACTGGGTTGTATGTTGATGATTGGGTAATTATTGGTGAATATATTTGTGTCTTAGAGTAACTTGTTAATCTAAAAAGTCGCTTAATCATAAAAGAAATGAATAGTAGAATCAATTTTTCTTTCTAAGGAATCAGAATCACAAAAGCAAAAATGAATTTACTCTCGACCAGAAAGCATTCGTTGAAATTCTAGAAAGATTCGGTGTGAAGGAATGTCATCCCCCGAGTACTCCAGAAAAGAGAATGAAATTGGAGGAATTGGATTATGTCGACAAAGTAAATATGTCTTTATATCAAGAAATGCTGAGTTGCTCGGGTTATTTAGTGACCGCAACATGTCTTGATTAATCATTCAGTATAGCTAAGTTTTGTCGTTTACCGAGAATCCGAGATCTATACATATGCATTGTATACATAATACTCTCAAGAGGACATTAAAATACATCAAAGAGTAGAGAAACATTAAATTAAGAACAAACAAACAACCAGGCTACTTAGGTATTAGCCCAGATGCTAGTTGGTGCACAATCTCAGACAGAAAATCTTTTGCCGGTTAGGCAATGAAAATAAGTAAATTACTAATAAGCTGCAAGTCTGAAGGAGACGCTAAGGAAACATTTGAAGATATTAAGAGTCGCCAAAGAGGGGTTGCGCTAGGAAACTACAGGCCGTATTTATAAACCTCTGCCAGGGGCCTGCCAGACCTAGCAGGCTGCCAGTGTTCGTTTTTGTGATTTATGAACGGCCCCCAGCCAATTCGAGTCCACTTTGTCCTCCCAGCAAGCCCCCAGATGGTAGGTCCATAAGAGCTTTGCTGGCAGAGCTTCATAAAAACGATCCTAGGAGTCAGTAGACGCCTTTAGGAGACGGTGAGGAGGCAGGAGACCCCAAGAGAAGCTTAGAGTCACTAGAAGACAGTAGAATGCAGTAGGAGCCGCTAAGGAGACACGAGACGCTAAGATGTGTTAGGAGACGGCCAGAGACATTAGAACTCTGAAGGAGACGCTAAGGGCCGTATTTATAAACCTCAGCCAGGGGCCTCCCAGGCCTAGCAGACTGCCAATGTTCGGTTTTGCGATTTATGAACGACCCCCAGCCAATTCCAGTCGCCCCTTGTCCTCCTAGCAAGCCCCCAGATGGCAGGTCCCTAAGAGCTCTGCTAGCAGAGCTTCATAAATACGACTCTAAGATACTCAATAACACGTAAGAGACACTAGGAGAAGCTAGAAGAGGCTGGGAGATGCCAAGGAGAAATGAGACACTAGGTGAGCCTAAGAGGCAACAGAAGTCAGTAGGAGACGCTAAAGAATCGGCGCCAGGAGACAGTAGAAGTCTCTCTGCCTCTGTGTAGAGAGAAGAGGGGCTAAGAGACGCTAGCAATCGCTAGAAGATACTAAGAGACGTTAAGTGATGCAGGGCGACGCTAGGCGCTAGGGGACGCCAGGAGTCGCTAGGAGACGCTAAAATATACTGGACATCGCTAGGAGACGCCGAGAGGTTCTAGAAAACGCTGAGAGACGCTAAGAGACACTGGATAACGGTTGGAAAAGTAGAAATTGAAAGGGGGCAGCAGAAGATGCCAAGAGATGCTAGGTGACGCTAGGGGCTATAAGGAGGCGGCCATTAGAAGTCTTTAGGGAACGATAGGGAAAGACAGGAAAGAGACGGTAGAATATCGTATGAGACGGAAGAAGGAGAGAGACGGTAGAATACCGTATCAGGAGGCGGCACGAGACAGTAGGAGACTTCAGGAGATGCTAGAGGAAGACAGGAGAGAGACGGTAGAATATCGATAGTGCGGGCGGAGTATGAGTCTTTAGGAGGCGCTAGGGGAAGACAGGAGAGAGACGGTAGAATATCGTCAGAGACGGAAGGAACTGTTTCCAGAGGCGGGGAAGGCAAGGGAGTTGTGTGGAGGGAGTGGCGGGCAGCAGGAAACGGAAGAAGGCGGTAGAGGGAGGAGGTGGCGGTGTGTTGGCGGCGAAGCTATGGTCAGGGGCGGGGGCGGGGGTGGGGGCGTCGTCTGTGGCGGTGGCCAGAGGCATGCTGACGGACCCGGCCGGGTCGACCGGCCGCCGCCGCCACCGCCGCCGCCAGAGCGACATTCTTGGACGAGGCTTGGCGCGCCACCCGGCGGCGTGGCTGGGGGGCCAAAGGCGGGGGGCAGGGGGCCGGCAGCGCGCGGCCCGCAGCCTGCAGCCTCCGCCGCCGGTGACTCGTGTCATCGACCAAAGCATTTGACTCACCGTGAGGCGAGGGCTAAATGACGTCGCTCTTCGCGACCCAATGTGCACTGCTGTGGATACTACACATGAAGGATCACTAAAGATTCTCCGAGAAATAGTATCACATGGAGTTCGTTAACTTACATACTTTTACCCCAGTGTATCTTTGTAAATGTGAGTGCACAAGCTGTGAATGTAGCCTGACTGACAACAAGTGAGACTGTCAACTGTTCCAGTTGTAGAAATTTCAGATGTTATACAAAATTAAACCTGTGCCATTTTTATTGATGTATTTTGCTACATATGAGAAAACATAAAGAAACTAATAACGATGTAAAACAGCACAATCTGAGTATTTGCTGCTAACTGATATGTTGTGATTGGTCGATTTTCGTTTGTTTTGTTTATCTACCTACCTAAAGCCTTCACATCAATCTTCTTTAACCTCTCTTCTACCCCTTTATTACGACTTGAGACATGTGTTGAGGTTGCTTCGAAAATTCGAAGTAAATGCGTCGCACTAGGAAAAAATCTCGATTTTATTCACTCAAAATGTAAGAAATTGCTCCTTGGCCGAGCTATTACTCACCAATGAAGAAATTGCTCATGATAAGAGCACTGCTCACGTCCTTTATTCATACGATTTGTAGCAATTGCTTTGAAAACCCTAGAAAGAAGTAATAGCACAATTTTACTTTCTTGCTACTGCTTACGCAGTATAGAGAAACTATTGTAATGCTGCGAAAAAAAACGGCGAAATTTCGATAGAAAAACTTTAACCTCTCTTCTCTGCGGAGAAAAACTTTTTTGCGGGACCCTGATAACAAAAAGTGTATAAATCTTATT
Source organism: Teleogryllus occipitalis (assembly GCA_011170035.1). Lineage (NCBI taxonomy): Eukaryota > Metazoa > Arthropoda > Insecta > Orthoptera > Gryllidae > Teleogryllus > Teleogryllus occipitalis. The sequence continues at coordinate 119,841 of BLKR01000944.1, forward strand.
CCTATACAGTAAATTACTTCCTCTCACTCGTTGTGTAGCCAGAATCCACGTTTTGTGGGCCCTTGATTGCGAAAAATCGATTGACTGCAAAACCGCTAGTCTGTCTGTCTGTCTGTGAACAACGCTAGCAGCTAAACCGAAAATTGTATTTTCACAAAAACTTATGTTCCCCAATCAATCTGGCTGATGCCACTTCCCCTAGAATTTGAAACACTTATTTTAATATTTTTGGGGGGAGGGTACTTTACAAGAAGCTCATGGCATATTTTCAAGAAATCCGAAAGAAGGCACCAAATTTTTTGATTAAATTTTGTTTTCGGATAGCGTGGAAGAGAATGGTGCAGGACTCATTTTCGTTGAAATCTCTGATTTTTCGAAAATTGCAAAAAATCAATTTTTTTGACGTCTCTCTACATTACAATTATGAAGACTATTCCACTCACGATATTGAGACCAATAGTGTTTAAGTATACATACGATATTGACAAAACAGAACAGTGATTCACAGAAGAATTATCAGTTTTTTATCGATTTTTATTTTTGCCTTTTCAGTGCCCAATCATTAGTTGCGATTCATCCATCTTAGGAGGCGGTATGTATTGATCCTTGTGTTATTATTGTTAATATTGTTGCTATTATTACTATTGTTACTTTCTCGAATACGAAGTAACATACGTAGATAGAGAAAGTTATGTAATGCTGGACGAAAAAACTGCTGATTTTCGGCACAAAAAAATTCATTGCCGGGCCCTGACAAAGAAAAAATGGATAAATCCAGTTGCTAAATTAAGAAAAAATCGTTTAACACATGGTTTATTCAGAATCTCTGTTTTGTCGGTCCTTGATGCCGAAAAACCAATTGAAAGCAAACCGTCCGTCCGTCCATTTGTCTGGTGTTTGTGAACAACACTAGTGTCTAAACCATACGTACGATCATTTTCAAATAGAAGAAACCTATTTCTATCTGGCTCTAGTTAAAGCTCTGGCGTTTTGAGAAACATTCTTTAAAATTTGAGGGTACTTTACATGTAGCCCCCCGGACATTTTCAAAATTTTCACAAAAACGGCTCCAATTTTTTTCTTTAAATTTCTTGTAAGAAGAAAATAGAGTAATACACTTACAAAGGTGGCATAGGTCTGTTTTCCGCAGTTAACTCCGAATTTTTGATAACTGCAAAAGTTTGAATTTCTTCGGCGTCTTCCTACAACTACAGAATTTAGAGATATTTCCTTCAAGTAAATTTTTTCTCCGTATTTAGTTCTTTCATTAAGGTTATGTTCATTATTTTGAAAATTTTAGTAGATTTCGCGCACTATTGCGTGCAATATGTATAATTTTATAAGAGACAAAAACATTTTCTCAAAAACGGCTCCAAATTTTTCTTTAAACGTTTGGTATGGATAGTGCTAAGTGTACCCTATAAAATGTGATACACACCATTTGGCTCTATACGTTTTTTTTTGCAAAAATTAGAATAATCTTCTCACATCGTTAATATTTACATTAGAGGCGATTTGTTCACATTATTATATTTATAAGAGTATATACTCTAAATAGTATCTTATAAAGTTTCTTCACAACTAAATAGTTTTCTGTAAAAACGATCTCAAAATTTTGCATTTTGAGAAACGCTTGATTTTGGTGTATTCTTTGTTGTTGTTGTTGTTGTTGTTGTTGTTGTTGTTTTCAAGAAATACACACATCTATTTTTTTTTAGATATCTCTCACGCCGTAAATATGCACGCTTTCGGCGATTTATAAACACTATTGCATTTGTGAGTTAAAGTGCTTTAAATTACTTTAGATGAAGTTGTTCAAAAATTTTCTGTGAAAAAGAGCATCAAATTTCGCATTTCAGGTACCGCTTAAAATGTGAAAAACGCATTTTCTTACAATCGCCTCCCAATTTTTCGAAAAAAATTGCCATTTAGGACGAGGTTTTGCTCTTCTGTAATATTCTTAAAATAATATTTTGGTTATACTATTAGGAAAACGAAAAATTGAGATTTTGTTTAAATGGTACTTTGGGCAGCGATAGATAGCAGCTGAGAAGAGGATGGGTACAACCGAAACTATACACACAGCCTAAAACATTAAGGAAATTAACTAGTACGAGGACGTCTGCGCCATTCTGCAGCACCACTAGTTATTACTTTTGTTATTGTACGGGGCAGAGCATCACTGCGGGAGGGGGTTCAACAAACAAATCATATTTTCGAAACCGTAAAGTACCGTAACCGTAAAATCAAGGTAAAACAAAACTAAGTTGCTCCACCCTAATTCACCATGCTCGACTGCATCTCTCTATAGACGATGGTCTCACCATAAAACAGTCTTCATACTGTTCAAGTCACCCCAATCCGTGTCTCTATCCATGCCACTTGCCTTTCTCGGAGGATGGCAGTGTCGATAATAAATCCAGTATCACGACGGGGGCTGACGCGAACGTCCCGTCAACTCTACAACTCCCGCGTGTTAGTCAAACTCATTAAGCAGCTATTCATATCCCTGGATTTTCCCGGTATTACTGGATGAAAGAAATCTAACAGCCTATCACATATCGTAATAATGGGGTTAGGTATGGAAGGAGATAGAGTCCTCACCCTATCACTGTATCTTTTCGGCCAAACTTTCCAGAAATTATAAAATCAGCAAATTCCAAGCCAGCTTTACTGATCAGCATTTGTTAGCATCTTGCAGAAGAGTGGAGGAGATTTGCGAAGAGGGTGTGCAAACCAGACGAAAAAGAACAAAAATTGGCTACGCTAGAGAAACGCCATAGAACAGATTAAGTGCGTGCTTCGAGCATGAACCATGACACTCTACGCACATTTCGTGTGGCGTTGGGTGGCCGGAAACGTACGCGAGCTGCCCGAACCGTGGAATCAATTGGGCGCGTAAACGAGACCTCATTATATAATAATGTCCTGACCTAAATGGACGAGGGGACGCAGCCAAGCAGCTGAACCGTGCGCCTGAGGAGCATCCTGCAGCAATTTGGGTCTTGTGGCACTGAGCTCTGCAATACAGGTGCGCCAATGAACCCGCTGCTGACCCTCGCCCGCGCAGCGCTTATGGTTGGTAGTGCTACCTTAGTACCTGCACTTCGTCTGCGTCACTTGACATTGAAAGTAGGCAACTACAATCGGCCAGGTAATATGTCGATGTATTAAATACACCATTGTTAGTTATATATTATATTAAATAAACCATTATAAAATACTGTACGAACGCAAAAGATGACAGTTGCCATTTTCAGCGTATAATGAGAGTTAAGCAAGAAGATATTGACATGTTAAAGAAATATAAAAAGTGTGCTCGCATTATTGTCAATGTAGCATTGAGCAGGCGTTAATAAATAAGCGATTGTCCACCTGACAATGCATGTTGAAAGTAATAATTACATTTTTTAAATTGTGAACATCCTCACAACATTTCCAACACAGAACTGCCCAAATCCCTGAGATCTCTAAAGGATGCCTGGCTTTCAATCCCGTCATGTGATGTATATGTATGCAACCAAGGTGGGATCAGTACATTAGTAAAATTAATATTTTTTACATTTCGTTTGATATTAAATCTGTACTTCATTACATACTCTCTCAACAAATACTCTCCACATCACTCCTTGGGTTTTCGCCTCCTTTCAAAATTCACTAGGCGAAGATGATCTCTCGTTCGCATCTTGACAAGAAAACAGCTGTTTCTCTGCCAAAGACGCCTCCCACTTACTACTGTTTCATTTAACTGAAGCTCTCGCAAAACCTCTCCCTTGCTGCCGCCCTCTGCCTCCCGTCTCCCTAATCTAGCGGCTGTCTGTCACCATCCTCGCGATCGCAAATGTTGCCACCGACATCGCCACCGCCTCCGTGGTCTGTACCAGTACCGACGCCGTCTCCACCGCCGCCGTCGCCGCCACCGCCTCAGCCGCCGCCTCAGCCGCCGCCTCAGCCGCCGCCTCAGCCGCCACCGCCTCAGCCGCCGCCGCCGCCACCGCCTCAGCCGCCACCGCCTCAGCCGCCGCAGCCGCCGCCGCCTCAGCCGCCGCCGCCGCCACCGCCTCAGCCGCCGCCGCCTCAGCCGCCGCAGCCGCCGCCGCCGCCGCCGCCGCCGCCGCCGCCGCTGCCGCCGCCACCGCCACCACCGCCACCACCGCCGCCACCGCCGCCGCCACCACCGCCGCCACCACCGCCGCCGCTCATGCTCCGGCTACCATCACGGCCATCGCCACAGCCTCCAACACCGTCACCCGCTCTACCCTCAGCGGGTCTCCGCGCCGGCCCAGCCCGCTGCCCGCCGCCCGACTTGGACAAACGACTCCCGGAGCGAGTTTCCACCGTTCTTTTTTTCGTCCGCCGCGCCGCCTCTCTTTTCTTTCTTTTGAGTGGGGCGCGGGCGCGGGCACGCATTCACTGAGGAGGAATACATGATAAACGATATAATTGGCCCGGCGCACGTTGTCTTACACCCATCACCATCAGGGCGCAATACTTTCTACGCCGCCCTGCACGGCGGCGGCGGCGGACGGGCAGCGGGCGAGCGCGGGGCGCCGCGGGCGAGGACGGGCGGGCCGGGGCGGGGCGGGGAGGGGAGGGGAGGAGAGGGCCAGAGAAGGCCGGGGTGCGGGGACGCCGGGAAGGAGACTGTGCCACGACGCGCGTCGAATTTCGTTGCAGAGCTGAGACGCCGGCAGCAGTGGCCTTCGTCTCAACCCTCACATGCTGGTTGTACCTCTGCAGAACAGAGACAAGCTATTGAATTTTATAGATTCGTACTCATCAAAGTTGCGTTTGTCGTGTCATATTTTCTTGTTCTTACAGTAAGAATTAGGAGTAATATTTAATTATGTGATCCAAATTAAATAAAAAATATGTTTAAATTCTGAGAAGCTCACTTTTCTACAACTCTTCACATTTATATTATGCTGATTTTAAGAGATTTCTTTATCACATTTACTGGGATGTAAATAAAAAGAATTTTTTAAAGTATCATGCCGACTATATCTGAAATATTTTGAACATTATTTACTTAAGTGCTCAAATTCAATATCAAACTTGAAAAGCTTTTTAAAGGGGATGCAAATACATACTTGTGCGAACTAGGATATCTAAATTAACTAGCAGTGAGACGGAATAACACAGACTTCCTCGTAGAAAAGTTTTCTAATTTCCTTGGTGTGAACTGGTTTTACGGCCTATCCTCTTGCCAGCTACCATCTATCGTCGCCCAAAGTACATTTTCTTGAAATTTTCCCAACTTTTCGGTTCTCTAATAGCAAAACCGAAATACCACTTCAAAATTATTACAGAAGAGTAAAACCTCGTCCTAAATACCAATTTTCATTGAAAAGTTTGAAACCATTTTTAAGAAAATGGCGATTAAGCAGTACTGTAAATGCGAAATTTCTTTTTCACAGGAATCTATCGAGTTTTCCAAAAAAATTCATTTAAATAAATTTGAAGCACATTCACTCACAATAGCAATAATGTACACAAAACAATGGAAATATCCATATTAACGGCGTGAGAGATATTTTAAAAAAAATTACATTTGTGTAATTTTTAGAATATAAATCAATGCAGTCAAATGAACATTACGTCATATCATACAGTGCAATTAACACTATTCATTGGAAAAGTTGAAAAAGAAAAGAAGAAAAATTTGGAGCCTTGTTGAGAAAATGGCGTTTGAGCGTATCTGAAAATGCGGAATTTTGAGCTCATTTTCACAAAAGCCTTTGGGTTTTCGAGAATCTTTTACTGACATTATTTAAAGCACATGTACTCATAAATATAATAATGAGAATAAATAGTCTCTAATGTAAATATTACCGACGTGAGGAATAAGTCAAAAAATTAAATTTTTGTCGTTTTTGAAAAAAAAATAATAGAGTAATACGGCGTTTATGTCATTGTACAGAGTTCATTTGGCGCTAACCCTACCAAACATTTAAAGAAAACATTTAGACCTGTTTTTGAGAAAATCTTGTTTTTGTTATTTTTTTAAAATTGCAAATATTGCATGCACTATTGCACGAAGACTGCTAAAAGTTTCAAAAACTCTACAAAACGTTAATGAAGGAACTATTTATTTACAATAAATTTTATTTGAAGGAAAAATCTCTACTTCAATTTTGTAGTTGTAGGAAGACGCCGAAAAAATTCAAACTTTTGCAATTTTCGAAAATTTAGTTACAGTAAAATTCGGTCCTATGCCACGTTTATAAGTGTATTTTAATCTATTCTTACAAGAAGTTTAAAGAAAAAATTTGGGAGTTTTTGAGAAAATGTCCGGGGCTTCATATAAAGTACTCCCAAATTTTAAAGAAAGTTTTTCAAAATTTCAAATCTTCAACTACAACCAGATGAATAGGGATTTCTTCAGTTGAAAAAGCTCGTATGTATGGTTTAGGTGCTAGTAATTTTCACACACGGACAGACAGACGGATAAACAGACGGGCGGACGGACGTTTCGAAAGAAACAGTTTTTCGGTATCAGGGGACCCCAAAACATGTATTTCCATTGAAATTTCGAAATCGATTTTCCGCAGCATTAACTTTCCCTATACTATATATATATATATATATATATATATATATATATATATATATATATATATATATATATATATGGGAAAGTAAAAATATCGTCCATAAACAGTGAATTTACCATTACTTTAGATTATGTGTATCTTGGTAATACTGATCTAATTTAGAAACATTTAGTCGATTTAGTTTTATCTTAGTTTTACAATAAAAAACACATATAGGGGTACCAGCGGAATTTTGATCTTGGGTTTAATGAAAAACCTTCACTCCGAAGGCAACTTGTTATAAACGTTATACCTGTTGTAAACGATGGTATCTAGAATGTACAAAAACTTATTACTCTCATTTTAAAACATTTTCAAATCTTCCCAACCATTTTTTGAGAATCGAAGAATGCTTTATTTTTATGGAGACCATAGCAGTATTATAGAACACATGCCGCAACCATAGTATTTAAGCAGTGCTTTAATAATGGTCTCATTATTTTTTGTAATAATTTTAGTTCGTTTCATAGAAATTCGAATGAAACTGATTCTCATCGTAAAAGGTTACACATCTTTTCATGAATTGTATTTGCAATTATATTTGAAAATTCGCCTTAGAAGTTTTGTGTAACAATTAATGAAACGCATCACCAATGTGATTAAGTTATTTTGAAAGTTTTACTTCAGCATTTTTAGAAGGATTGGTCTTTTTGTACTCTGAAACTAAACGACGGCAAACTGTTTTTAAAATTTTGATAATGCATTATTCGATTTTTTCAAAACTTTTATATCAGCACCATAAACTCGTCATTTAAAACACCTTACACTCCGTTCCTTCCCTCTTCGTGCACCGGAACCAGGTGAAACAAGGAGTGAAGTTTAACGATAAATCCCGCCACCTAACTGACACAACCGGCCTCTCACAGCCCCTACCTTAATGGAAATTAGCCAATCGAACTGTTACACAAAATATTACAATATCATGGACCAGAATCTACGTTGTAGCCGCCTTATCTCAATTCATTAGTTTTCTTTTGTGTGGGGAACCCTTCTGTAACACGAGCCTTCCCTCGTCAGGACCCCGAAAAACAAAAGAGCGCTCAAAATGGGCGCATCCGAGCGGAAGGCATCTCGGCGCGACGGCCGCCCCAGATTCAACGGCGCCGCCATCTTGTCTCATTCATTCCGCCGAAGTGGATTTCCCTGTGCCCTGCGCCGCTACCGCTGCGGGGGCGGGGGCGGGGCCGCGCGGCGCAGGGTGGGCGGGCTGACGAGATGGGAGCGGTGGCGCGGCAAGCGACAGACCCGATGCAGTCAACCGACAAACAGGGAGAAGACAAGAGACGATGGTGGGTGGAGATTATTGGCGCAAAAACGGGGATAGGGCGAGGGGAGTATGGCGTCGGGAAATGGATCACGAGTACACGTATTTGCCTTCAATGGATTTGTAATCAGTGACATTCAGATGTCCAGTCATATTGTATCGGTAATCGCTTTATTTGGTATTCAGGTACGACGAATACGTATTTTCAAAAGTAGAAAGTAAATATATTACTTGCCAACATTCTGCTGTGACGTTTCACTCTTGAATCTATTATATTGCTAGTATAAACGTTTCTTGAAAAGTAAATAGTTTTAAGAATTGATATCGTCAAAAAATCTAGAGTTCTAGAACGAGATCAAATTATTCATCTTTTTAAGTGGAATTACATATTTATCATTAAGACTCTCAGAGAAGATAGTATAAATAAAGACGAAAATATATAAGATGCTTTAGTGATAAATCGAATAAATTAGGGAAGGTGGATGACATGAAAGTTGAAGAGCATGGCGCGAGCGGGAACGGAATCGGGATGAGAAACAGGAGCGAGACCAGGAGTGGAGCGGAAATGGGACCGGGAATGCGCAGGAACGTGAACCAGAGGAGCGGAAGCGGAACCGAAAACAGCAGGAGCAGCACCAGTCAGTGAGAGCAGGGGCGGGGGCGGGGGCGGGGGCGGGAGAGAACAAGAGAACGGTAAATAGAACAGGAGCCGATGACACGACGAACTTGTAACGCCACAGCAGCACAGAGACACAGGTATAATTCCACGTCCTCGTTTTTTCCCCTCCCGCGGACCAAACGTCCGCATGCGCCGATACTTCAGGAGTGGGCGGCGGCGGCGGCGGCGGCGGCGGCGGCGGCGGCGGCGGCGGCAGGGGCAACGAGAGCGACAGGCATCACGAGGGCGGCGGGGGGCGGGGCGGGGGCGGGGGCGGGGCGAGGCGGAGGCGGCCAGGCCGACAATAAAAAGAGTCCAGGAGAGCGGCGGCGGCGGCGGCGCCCTAACGAGGAAGAAGTCAAGCGTACTGTGTCGACACGTGTAAAGCGCCCCCTGCACGGCCGCCGCGGAGGGGCGTGGGCGGGGGCGGGGACGGGCGCCAAACACGGTGTCGATGCGGCGCTGAAAACTGAGCCGCGCCGTGGAGGGCTGCCCGGCCCCGCACCTCGTCCACCTCCTAGCTGTTCGCGAAAACCCACGCATCCCTACGATGCACTTCACGCTACCAAAACTAGCTAATTCCATTTGCTACAATTTTGCAAGGAAAATAAAATACCTTCCTGCGTTCACACACTATGAATGGATATGAACGAGATTTATAATTGCCACATTTTAGGTGGGAATAACGTGGACGATTCTTCATGATGTTATGAAGGACTTCCTAACCCAACCAAAACTGCAACGATTGATTGGGCTGAACCGACTGATTGTAAATGTTGTGATTTCGCGCGCGTCAACTCCTGTCGTTTGTCCCGTAAGTGTATGGCATGTGTTGCAGGAGTTAGGAAAGTCCCTGCCCTGCGGGATAGTGAGATTCGGCGCCGACCTACACGCCGTCTTGCTCGGGGATTTCCCCCTTCAGATATCGCACAGAGGGGCATGACCTCATCTGGAACAAGGTCTAACTTCCAACTGATCTCACAAAAAGTGTGGGAGTATAATACATGTGTGTAAGGGGAGAGGATAGAACAAGAAAGAGGAAGAAAAGATTACGCCTAGCCCGTGGCCCGTTTGTTAGGATACCGCTCCAGCATTGGCCTGGTATTGATTGGAGAAACCAGGAAAATCTACCGATCAGAGTAGCCGACCGCTAGCAGTCTCCTCCAGAAAGCATCTGAACTCGACTTATCTAGCCAGCCCTGGCAGCTGCGGCCAGGAGGTTTAAGGGGCACTGCCCTCCAAAATAATACATATCCATCTTTCCTTTCTTTTTGTATAGTATTTGATGTTAATGTAGTTGTTCGCCACATTATTCTCAGATTTCAGAATTCAAAAAGCCCGGCATTTCATTACCCGTGTTTTCTTTCATTGGTTAGGGCGTTCATAAACTGGGTCTTATTACAGTGTAGCCAAATTTGGTGTTGCCGTAAGTTCAATGCTTTGGAGTTGTAAAAATTGCAACATGAGAGTTGAAAATGGCGGCTGACTGCGGGCGCAGCCCCGAATCGGGGCTTGGGAAAAGTTTTCTTGCATGTTGTCCAGAGCTACCTATTGACGAGGTTTTGTACTCCGTCTCCAAATACGTTTCCTCGGATTCATCTATAGGGTGAAGTAGTGTACAAAACATATTCCATGATGGAAGAATGTTTCTTCCGCCATAACCTATACTATATTCACTATTTGTTTTATTTGACTTACATATTCCCATTCAAGAATTTTGTACCCCCCTGAAATTGTTTCTGTAGCTGCCACTGCTATTCAGTGTCGAATCTGCCATCGAAGGAACGCAAACTCTAGAATTTTCGGGTCAGTGTTCCTGCAGTGGCTTCATTTGTTCTGCTGGGCCGACTCAGACGGTCCAGAAACGCAAAGAAGTGAATTTTACTAAATAACGTAATGAGCAGGTTTCGACAAAACGCCTCATAAAAATACAGTAGTCTCCCTAACAGAGGGAGACGTGGACGACCGCTCCGGGGGCTGCTAATGGCCGAAGTGGCACCAACGGATAATTACGGTGACTATTCCACTCGTGAAATTAAAACCAATAGTGTTTAAGTATACATACAAAATACCCCAATCAGGATGGTGTATCTCAAAAAAATTATCGCTTCCCGATTTTTTCCGCTCCTCCCTACTGGCCAATAATTGAGCTGCGACTCGTCTATCTTAGGAGGCGGTTTGTAACGATCGCTTTGTTGAGTGCAATAAATCGCGTATGCACTTTAACATAACCTCTTTGATTTTAACATAGCTTTCACTTATTTTCTATGTTTGGCGCATTTCGGAACTCTGTTGGGCGTAATTTCATAAATACCACCAGTTCTTTGGAAATTCTCAGATAAAACTCCTCCTCGCTCGGGGATTTATCGACAATTTCCAAAGCACTCGAGGTATTACCTCTGAAATTAAAACCACTAGTAATTAACTATACATACAAAATGCCCCAATGAGGGCTGTGTATCTCAAAAGTTTACCGCTTTCCTATTCGATTTTTCTTACAGCTTCTCCCTACTGGCTAAGCATCAACTGTAATTCATCTGTTTTAACGATGAATAATGAAACGATGCACAACATCAAAATTAAAAAATGGATGAGTGGGAGCGCTAACTTAACGTTAAGTTAGCATACCCACACAAGAAAAACACCATTTATTATTACTACAAAAACTTATCCATTTTTTATTTCGATGTTGTGCATCGGTTCAAAATTTTTAATTTGGGTATAAATTAGTTCAAAATTAGTGCAAAATTGTGGTATTTTAATGTTTTTTTATTTCATGTGTTTTTCTTGTGTGGGTATGCTAACTTAACGTTAAGTTAGCGCACCCACTCTTATACGTTGTTTATTTTGATGTTCTACATGGGTTCAAAATTTTTAATTTGGGTATAAATTAGTTCAAAATTAGTACAAAATTCTGGAATATTCTTTTTTTGATTTCTGATAAGTGGGTATGCCGACTATACGGTCATCGCGGGAGCGGCGGAGGGGGGGCGCCGCTGAGACATCGCGCGTCTCCGCGACAGCGTCGCCACCCGAGATTCCAACGGCCTCGGAAGGCATCGGCAGATAGTCATCTCCGCGGACGGTGCCTCTCCACGGAACGCATCGAGGGCGACAAGGACGATCTGCCCGGATACGAAAGAGCGGCGGTGTCCCTTCTTAGCTGCAGGGCAGGAGCTACTCCGGTAGGTGAAGAGATGACACGGCGGACGAGAGGCAGAAGTTGCAATCGTTCGGTAAATTGACTGCCATTCAGCCAAGCCGCAGGAAGCCCAAATCTTACAATTTTAAGACAACTACGCAATTTATGCAAAGGCTTCAAATTAGTGTTTATTAAAATATTTCGATTAAAATGTAAGACTTTTTTTATTGCTTCAGTTGCTTCATTCTGCCGTATCAATAATATTATCAACTTGTTAGCTTGGTCGTTCTTAATCACAAATCAGGCGATACTGATTGGTATGGTATTCCCTATCGAGCTGTCGTTGGCAGTTCCTATGCCATCATTGGCTGCGGAGCGAGAGTGCAGCTTCAGGGGTGAGGGAGAAGTGGCGGCGGCGGCGGCAGTGAACGCGACAGAGGAAGCAGGGAGAGGAGGGTTGAAAGGGCGGGGAGGGGGGAGACGCTCTGCTTCGGAAGAATCCCGAGGAAGAGAGCGAGGGAGAGGGAGAGTGGTGGCCTAATAAAATGGTGACGACGGCGATATTCGTTTTGTGGCGCACGTAACACACGAAACATGAGTCCTGCTTTTTTTGTGGCATGAAAAAGAAATAAAAATAAATTTTAAAAAACGACAGATCCCTTCCCTTCCTGCATTCTTTTACCTCTTTTTAACAAAATAAAAAGATGTGACCCACACAAGAGCTAAGGGGGAAAAAGGAAGGAAAAGGAAAGAAGATGCATGTAGTTGGAAAAAGAGTCTGTTTTGAAAACTTGCAAGATCCCGATTACCGATTAAACCAAGACAAACCGACACGCATCCACGGAGACATTTACAAATGTAAAAGCCAAGCCCGGTAGACCAAATTGGTGTGCACCTTACAAATTGGCCAACCAGTTTGATAACAATTAATTTTAAATCACGCAAACACAGCAGGCTGGCCGGCCGGCCGGCCGGCCGCGTGACTCCTTGTGTCGCCTGGGTCTTTTTCTGCGTGGTCTTATTTTTGGTCGCGCTGCTCCTACTTTCCTGCTTAACTTCCCGTGAGCCTCTTCTGCTGCTTTGCATGCCAGCTCAACGAGGCGAGGCGTCCGCGCCGCACACTTCCCTAGAGCCCCTTCGCCCCTTCGCCCCTTCGCCCCTTCGCCCCTTCGCCCCTTCGCCCCTTCGCCCCTTCGCCCCTTCGCCCCTTCGCCCCTTCGCCCCTTCGCCCCTTCGCCCCTTCGCCCCTTCGCCCCTTCGCCCCTTCGCCCCTTCGCCCCTTCGCCCCTTCGCCCCTTCGCCCCTTCGCCCCTTCGCCCCTTCGCCCCTTCGCCCCTTCGCCCCTTCGCCCCTTCGCCCCTTCGCCCCTTCGCCCCTTCGCCCCTTCGCCCCTTCGCCCCTTCGCCCCCCTTCGCCCCTTCGCCCCTTCGCCCCTTCGCCCCTTCGCCCCTTCGCCCCTTCGCCCCTTCGCCCCTTCGCCCCTTCGCCCCTTCGCCCCTTCGCCCCTTCGCCCCTTCGCCCCTTCGCCCCTTCGCCCCTTCGCCCCTTCGCCCCTTCGCCCCTTCGCCCCTTCGCCCCTTCGCCCCTTCGCCCCTTCGCCCCTTCGCCCCTTCGCCCCTTCGCTTCCCTTCGCCCCTTCGCCCCTTCGCCCTTCGCCCCTTCGCCCCTTCGCCTTCGCCCCTTCGCCCCTTCGCCCCTTCGCCCCTTCGCCCCTTCGCCCCTTCGCCCCTTCGCCCCTTCGCCCGGCCCCTTCGCCCCTTCGCCCCTTCGCCCCTTCGCCCCCTTCGCCCCTTCGCCCCTTCGCCCCTTCGCCCCTTCGCCCCTTCGCCCCTTCGCCCCTTCGCCCCTTCGCCCCTTCGCCCCTTCGCCCCTTCGCCCTTCGCCCCTTCGCCCCTTCGCCCCTTCGCCCCTTCGCCCCTTCGCCCCTTCGCCCCTTCGCCCCTTCGCCCCTTCGCCCTTCGCCCCTTCGCCCCTTCGCCCCTTCGCCCCTTCGCCCCTTCGCCCCTTCGCCCACCTTCGCCCCTTCGCCCCTTCGCCCCTTCAGCCCCTTCGCCCCTTCGCCCCTTCGCCCCTTCGCCCACGCCCCTTCGCCCCTTCGCCCCTTCGCCCCTTCGCCCCTTCGCCCCTTCGCCCCTTCGCCCCTTCGCCCCTTCGCCCCTTCGCCCCTTCGCCCCTTCGCCTCGACGCCAGGAAAACAACGTCGCCATGCAGGCGCTCGTGAGCTAGTCTTCTAGCGCAAGTACCATGCGTAGGCAATACCGCCCTCCGGTGCAGGTGGGAACTATTTCCTTTTCTTATTGTTTGTGGCAGAAAACAGTAATGTACTAATCAGATAATTACAAATTTATTAGCATTTCTGTGAGATTATTTTGTTTAAAGTGATATGGGAAACACATGCCTTTACGTGCACTGAATTTTTTCTTGCCACTACGAAGGCAGGAAGCTGCCTGTCTGAATTATTTGAAATCCGAACTCAATATTTTTCAAAAGGTGTCCTGGCGCCCTTTGAATGAAATAATGCAGAGCTGAAAGCGTGAGGAAATTTAGGATGTTTGATCAAACATGCTACCTTCAAACATAATCTTGATTTAAAAAATCCTAATTTTTTACGTTTGAAGTCAGCATTTTGATAATTCCCATGCTATCAATAATTCACAGATTATTAGCAATGAATTATGATCATTATGATATTACCAATGAAAGAACCCATAAACTACCATGAACACCATAAAAATAGTGCCCCTTTTAGTTGATTGTAAGGCAGTAAGAAACGTCTGGGGGGAAATTATAGAGACTCGAAAGCAAACTGAAAATGTGTATTCTATGATGAAAGCTGATGCCAGTGACTGGACGCATTCTGGGCCGAAGGCACAATCTAAGGAATGGGGAAATTATATTTTCAAAACGACAACAGATGTTAATGTGTGATGGTCGCAGACAAAAAAAATACCTTTTGCTTTCTCCATTGGAAGCACGAAATAAAATAGACTGTCTTTTAAACTAAAATACTTTACTACGTACAAAGAACTTAAACACAAATCTCCAACCAGTTGGAACCACTAACGACAGCGCCAGCATAGGACATGTAAATCTCAAGACGAAAAAAATATGAGCGAGAAAAACCGTACTAAAGAGGGAGGGTGGACATCTGTTTTGAGAAATGTTGAACAAACCTGCTAGTAATTCTTTATCAAACCGAGTTGAAAGTCAGTAAGTAACATTTGTGTACGTCGTTGGTAAATTAAATACAGAAATGATGAAACGAAGTTGTTATACGCCAGAATAAGATTGAGTTCGGAACTCAAATAATTCATCCAGTTTTCTGTCTCTGCAGTGCCCAGGAAAAATTCAGTGCATTTAACGACATGTGTTTTCCCTATCACTTTAAACATAATAACCTTACATAAATGCCAATAAATGTTCAATTATCTAATTAGTACATAAGTGTTTTCAGTCACAAACAATAAGAAAAGAAAAGAAAAGAGCCTTCGTAGACGATGGACTGTTGTTGTTTTGTCGTCGCTTTTCAACCACTAGGTCATACAGCGACCATTATAATTGCCATTAGTTTTTGAACTTTGGAGATAACGGTGACTGACAGTGTGTTGCCTGCTCTCTGAGTGATAATAGCGCTCTGGAGTTGCAAAAAGATTACGACATACGAACATAATCAACCGTAGGTCAGGATGTCGATGCATTCAGCCAACCACCCCACGGAACACCTTATCTTCAGAGCACTAATCATAAATAAAGCTGACGGTAGGACAATGAAGGACAATGTGTACTACACACCAACCATTGGTAATGGTACTGACGGTGAAACAATGATGGTCAGAGTGTATACTGGCATTTTAGAAGATGTCTCTGGAGTGTTTTACTCGCCAATTGCTGGTAACGGTACGCTGAGACTGATGATGATGATGATGATGTGTGTGTGTGTGTGTGTGTGTGTGTGTGTATTTTAGCACTTTGGGAGATGTCCTTTGAGTTATTTAACTCAACCGCCAACTGCTCGATTGCAAAATTCAGAAATCTCTCAGTTTTTGCTACAGCAGTCGCAACAGCAGTAACCGCAACAACAGCAACAACCACAATTGCAGACAGATAAAATGCCGCTTACCTTTCAATCTAAGACTTCTCCACATAACGATGCGCCCGGTGTACAATGGCAAGAAGTTTCCTACAACAATAAAAAGCGCCTTGAACAAGTGACCCCCAATGTTAAAGGCATGCACAAACAAAAAGAACTAAGCTTTGAATCTAGAAACGCGTTCAGTGTTTTGAGTGAAAGTGGAAATACTTGTATTCCAAATGAAAGAGAATGTAATGCAATGAGAGAAAATGGCAACCAGGCTCCAAAACCACCACCATTGTTCGCACCAGGAGTGATGAATATAAACCATAATGTAGTGCATGGTACGGTACATGATGGCACAGCAACCATTATAAGAAGCAAAATCAAATACAACATACTTTATGAATTCAGAGAAAATTATCTCTAAACAAACTCGGGGAGAGAAAAGGACAATTTTGGTGATGTTATCAGCAGTCTAGTGTCCCCTAAAGTAAGACTTTCTAAAAGTGACTTTATAAATTTCTTCCCCTCATTGGGATCAATATTTGTTGGTGGACATCTCAATGTCAAAAATCAACAAAGGAGCTCCAGACTGAATATATCGAGAGGCAAATAACTCCGAAATGGGATTAAAAAAATTCATACTGTAACGTTCTATACGGTGACGAACCATCATATTGGCCCACAGATATGAATAATATTCCAGATCATGTAGATATATTCATTACCAAAGTTATAAGGCAACCTCATTTCAATATTCAACAGTAATTTGATTTCAGTTCTGACCACTCCCCCGTAACAAATATTTTCTCAAAAACGGCTGCAATTTTTATACACATTTTTTCCTCGCTTTTCCTCAAAGAACGGCAAAGAAAAAGATGCAGGATCCATTTTCGGCGTATACTATGTATTTTCAAAAATTGTAAACAACAGAAAACTAACATTGCATTATTAACGATAGTTTTTTAATCCCCCCTTACATCGTAAGAAGAGAAAGTGTTGTAATCGTGCGCCTCGAAACAGCGAATTTTCAACAGAAAAACTGTTATTGCAGGTAAGGAAAAAGTGGTAAATATTGTTCCTACATATACAATAAATTACTTGCTCGAATTCGTTGTGTAGTCAGAATTCATATTTTGGGGGTCATTAATACCGAAAACTCAAATGATCCGTCTGATATCGGTAAAACGTCCGTCCGGCTGTGGTCAAGGCTAGTGCCTAATTTTCTCCAACGATTTTTTCCAAAATTGATATTATCCAATCGATTTAAACGATCTCGAGACCCTCCGAGTATGAAATGAATATTTGAATTGGGGGGGGGGATACTTTACATGAAAATTCAACATTTTCGAAATTTTATCAAAAATGTTTTAAAATTGTCTATTAAACTTTATCCTGGTATAGCGTAAAAAACTCTTTTAAGAGTGGCATCTTATTTTCTTGGAAATCTTACTTTTTTTAATTCCAAAAGTTCAACTTTTTTCTGCGACTTCCTGCAAATACAATATTGAAGATTTTTTTATTTAAAGAAATCTGTTCGTTATAAACTGATCTTCAAATAAGGTCATGTTACA
This sequence comes from Teleogryllus occipitalis, assembly GCA_011170035.1. Lineage (NCBI taxonomy): Eukaryota > Metazoa > Arthropoda > Insecta > Orthoptera > Gryllidae > Teleogryllus > Teleogryllus occipitalis. The sequence goes on from BLKR01000944.1 coordinate 137,147, forward strand.
TTTTTCGAAAATATGAGTGTTTTTGCGTAATTTTGCGTGAAACATGGGCAATTTTTTTTCTCTCAAAAACGACTAAACCATTCAGATGATTTTCTCCAAAATTGATTTCCCCCAATCGATTTGAACAAACTTGAGGCCCCGCTGGTTTTTTTTTATTTTTATTTTTATATGAAATGTGTTCTGAAACATCAGTTCTTTAATCCTAGAGTACTAGTGATGAGTAAAGTTCATTCACATGAATTTATTTTAGCTGATGGTATCCTGGTTATGTAGTATGAAGATACATAGCAGCGTAATATTTACTCTTTGGACGTTAAAATGCACGTAATCTGTGTTGTTATTACATTTTTACTTTCTCGTATACGAATGTATATACGGAGTAATATATGTAGTATAGAGAAAGTTATGTAATACTTCGCGAAAAACGGCGAATTTTCGACAGAAAAAAATTCATTGCCGGGGCTTGAACACGATAAATCCAGTTGCTAAATTAAAAGAGAAAAATCCCCTGACACGTGGTGTAACCAGAATCTCAGTTTTGTGGCTCCTTGATGCCAAGAAACCAATTGAAAGCAGAACGCCGTCCGTCCGTCCGTCCGTCCGTCCGTCCGTCCGTGAACACTGCTAGCGCCTAAACCGTTACGTCGGATTTTTTCCCAATTGAAGAAACCCCTGTCTATCTGGCACTAATTGAAGCTTTCACATTTTGAAAAACATTTTTTATAATTTGGTAGTACTTTACATGAAGCCCCCCGATCATTTTCAAAATTTTCTAAAAAACGGTTCCAATTTTTTTCTTTAAATTTTTGGTAGGGGTAGTGCCATACTCTATACTATGACATAAACGTCATTTTGCTCTATTCTTTTATTCTTACAAAAATTACAAAAATTTAATTTTTTTGACTTGTCTCTCACGTCGGTAATATTTGCATTAGAGGCGATTTCTTTACGTTATTATACTTATAAGAACATGTGCTTTAAATAATGTTAAATAATGTTTCTCGAAAACTTAACTGTTTTCTGTTAAAATAAGGTCAAATTCCGCATTTTCAGAAACGCTCAAGTGCCATTTTCTCAAAATGTCTCCAGATTGGTTCTTCAAATTTTGTGTACGGATAGCAAAAATTACACTGTTTAAGATGACACACAATTCATTTTGATGTATTCTTTTATTTTTTCAAAAATCACACAAATGTAATTTTTTTAATGTTTCACGCCGTTCATATGCACATTTCCATCAATTTGTGTACATTATTGCATTTGTGAGAGGAAGTGCTTCAAATGTCTTTAAATGAAGTTTTTCGAAAACTCAATAAATTCCTGCGAAAAAGAGCTTCAAAATTCGTATTTACAGTAATGCTTAATCGCCTTTTTCTTATAAACGGTTACAAATTTTTCATTGAAAATTTATATTTAGGACGAGATTTTACTCTTCTTTAATATTTTTGAATTAATATTTCGGTTCTTCTATTACGAAATCGAAATATTGAGAAAATGTCAAAAAAATGTACTTCGAGCGACCGTAGATGGCAGCTGTCTAGAGAATGGAGGAAGGCCTTAAAGCCAGTCCACTCCAAGAAAATTATAAAAATTTGCTATGAGAAAGTCTGTGCCATTTTGTAGCGCTTCTATTTTTCTTACAGCAAACAAATGTCTTGAGGTGTGTGAGTAAAATTTACACACACAATGTGTGTAACATTTGCACACGTGTGCAAATGTATGCACATTTTGTAATTAAGAGTATTAAAGAGCTTCGGTACTGCATGACGCCGATTGAATCTTTAGAAAAAATTCAAAGTTAAATTAGTATTTCCGAAGTTGTTTAATGCTACTGTAAATAATAATCGCCCAATTTACAACCTTTTCCTTAGGAAAGTTCACTTTTGAAGTGAGTAAATTTTACTCAGTAATATGCAATAAATTTCAAAATAGCACTTCAGGGTACAAAAAGGTCAGGTACATTTTTTTTTTTAATATTAGTAGTTTAGCGTAATTTTGCGTTTTGAATTTTCAAATCAAATTTCCTGCGCCCGACAATGAAAAACAAATCATTTGGCAAAATCTTAAAATCAAATTGGCAAAATTTTGCATTTCCTGTAATATTTTTATGGCAACTAATATTCTTTGAGGAAAATTATTAGCAACTAAATAGCAGCAATTTACCATATAATTATTTTTTTATTTATCCCTGTAAGATCTTGGTTTTCTTGTAATTGACGAACTTTTGAATGTCAAACTGACGACATTTTGAATTTCAGGTAAAAGATTTAGAGCGGCGAATATTTTGGGGGAAACTAACTAACAACAAAAGGCGACGATTTCCCATGTATTTTTTATTTATCTCTGTAATGTCTTTTTTTAATTGTCAGGCTAACTTAATATCAAATTAGCAGAAATTAGATATCGGTTTTAGTTGAAGAGCGATATTTTTTTCGCGTAACAAATTAGCAATAAAAAGCGACATTTTTTAGACCAATTTCTAGTATTTTTTTAAAACTTTTCCACTCTAACTTTAAGGACATAGGTTAAAGTAGAGAATGCGGAATGATAGGATGATGGAGGAGGGTGGTGGAAAGGGTAAGGGGGAGGGTACTTGTGTCTCCTGATAATACACTTGCCGTAATATTATAAAAAACTCTCGAGTTTGAATTAATAAAACGTACATATTCTGCTCATGGTTCTATGAGACACCCCCAATTAAAGTAGTTTGCGCTTCCCAATTGCACTTAAGGAATATCTACAAAACGAATATTTCACTCTATTTGCACATGCAATTTCATTCACATTTTTATACCAAAATACTTAGTGCGGCTAAGTTGAGGTCTTGCAACTCATTTCCAAGTTGAGGAGGAGGTTCTCACGATTAACATAAAACATCCTTGAGCCTATGTAACGCTCTATTACCGACGCAATTTATGCGACAATACTTTGAGAACTAAAACTCACCTCGTAAAATTCACCTGTTTTATGATAAATACTGAAATCGTTTAATAGTTTCTGGAAACCACTCACTTCGTCACTTTAAACTTCACTTACATCTACCTTAATGATTCATCGCATTTCACTAATATTTATCCGTTTAAAATGTTCACTATGCTTCACAACGAAGAAACACAGGTCATGGTAGAGACACCCCCCGACCATCGAAATCTACCCCTCAAAACCTGACTTCCTCTCGTCCCCTCCTCCGGCGAGCACTCCCCTTCGGTTGGGCGATGCAAACTGTCTGTTGTCAGTTTCTTAAGTTGTATTACCGAATTTTCAATTCTCTAGTTCAACCACTTTTTGCACAAACTGTATGTAAAAAATATTTAAAGCAACTGAAAGAAATTCAGCATGGCACCAACTGCGCACAAGGTCAAATATAATAAAATGTAATTATGAATGGCAAGTAAACGTTTTTCCGCCTTCCAAGTTCGTACTGATAGGCTCAAATGCCTCCAATATCCACAAAAGGTATACTAATTGCTTTAACATTTTGATATCAAGCAACATATCTCGAAATTCCCTGTTTGGGTAACAAAAAGAAAAGTTACAGTGGAAGATGAAAAACCAAGAACAAGTATTAGACTTACTCCAGCAAAATCGATGAGAGATGAGAAAGCATATTTGGTAAACATATTCTTTAAGACTAACATGGAATGGAAAGTATTTTTGGCCAAGAGAATTCGTTTTAGACTTAACCTAATGCAGTATTCATAACGAATGGGCCGGACGGTTTTAAAAAATGTGACGATCTCGAAAGAAATGTTTAATACTGTGATTGTGATCTGTGACATGTTTCTTTAAATAAGCACAGTACAAATTTATCAAAGCGTATTATTTTATGAAAAGTAATCCCTGTCTGATACAACCTTCCTATTTCTAAATTAAAAGATGTACTAATTAAAAAGAAGTTGTCTACTGTTTTTTGAAGTATATTTATAAAATACGGTTACCATAATAATAGTGGTTTCTAATAAAAAATTGTTTGTTGCATTTCATTCACAAACAATTTTTTTAAAGATAAGTTATCCATTGTCATCCAGCCTTCCCCTTTTGAGTGCATGCAACAAAATGAACGGGAATCATTGACAACTCACACACAAATATTACATTTCAAACTTTAACAAATGACTTTGACCATACAGGTGAACCAACCACTCAAACTTAAGTTTAAACAAAAAAAAATTTAACCTCAAACTTGAAATTAAGCCAGAAAACTTACCAAATGGTAATACTTCAAAAGGGAATACTTCAAATAGTAATATTTTTTACCTTTCCTTCAATTTTTTTTAACAGGCAAAGTTATACTTTGAAACTACTACACTCAACCACTTGTTTAAATAACACTAGAAAGCCAGTAATCAAATTGAACTACAGATAAAATATGGTCAGTAAATGGTAAGGAGCATGAAGAAATTAAAAATTTATATTCACAAGCTCTAATTTAAAAACAATAAAAATAAATACAGAACAATATCTTTTTCCTTAAAGTTTTAAAATAAAATTTGATGTTATCCAGCATTTTCAAAATGCTAAAAGGCAATTAGAAGTATTAAAGAGTTTGAAGCAATAGTAACATAAGTCGCTTTATGGTAAAAGAAAGAAATGGTCATTAAAAAAGAGTGGAACAGAGCACTTTTTTTATTAGCCTATTATTTATTTGGAGAATTACTGATTGAAATAAATTCAAATCCTCAAGTCAAAAGAAGTCAAGAATTAGCATTTTCAGATAGCCATCAATAAATGTAATTATTTACTTCTTGAAATTTTCAACCACAAAATAAATAACAAAACATTTTGTTAATAAATGGGAAATACAGAAAATTATTATAAAAATGAGGCACAATTCGTACTGATGTATTTTAATTTTTTGACCAATTAGTAAAGTAGCAAGGTTAATAACAGACAGTTCAATTTATTAGGAATTAGGTCAAATTTGTAAATATGATTTACTTTCAATAATTAAATATTAATAATATTATATATTAAAATATTTTTTTCATTTAGTTAACTAAATATGCTCATTTATTCCATGAAAAATTGTTATTTATCACTATGTTTACTGCATGTGTGCAATTAAAACTCCACTGTGGGATTAAAATTTCAATCTACCAATCAGAACTCAGAAAAATTATCAAAATCATTTAATTATGTCTCTATAATACAGACGTAGCCAAGGTGTTTCCAGTCATCATCAAACATAAACAAAAGTATACATCACAGATTATGTACGTCAAAAACATATAATCAAGGAATGGATAAAACAAAACTGTAAATGAATAAATGAATAATTATTACTATTTCTTAGACAATCATGTTAATATTTATAGTACATTAAGTTAAATGAGAAACTGTTATCATACCCATACTTGGTATCATTCATCCTAACCCAGAAGTAGCTTAATATTGCACAGATACTTCACCTGTTCAAACATGACAGTCCAGGAAGAACAGTTATTTTGACAAAACTTCTTTATTTTTTTACAAAATCAATTCAATTGTTTATAATTTAAAATACTGATATTTTTTACACGCCATATCTTCTTCAACTTATGTTGTACTTGTTTATACAAGGATGACCGTAAATATTTCGGTTGGACACTAGCTGATTAATTGAACATAAAACATTTAACATGAATAGATGTGCTACGTGTAAAACATTTGGTTTTGATATAAAAAATGTAAATGTCAGTAGTATTTTACCTGCTCTGAAAAGTAGGCCAGCAAAACTTCTGAGTCAGAACTGAATCATCTTTCTCCTTTCCAACATTAACACACATTATTCTCTCATACATTTCCCTTTTTTTTGTTCAAAGTAATGTTTTCATAGCTTTGTCAGCTTCTCTAATATTTCATCCGAAATATGTTAAAAAATTTTCAAACGTTTCTTATTTATTTCCAATGTTATTTTCTAAGACACAACAGTGATCATAAATATGCACTGCAAGGCCTACTAAAATTGGTATCGTTTAGAACCAATATGTCATCATATAGATGCCTCAAATAGTAAAGATATGTTTGAATTTCTCAAAATTAAAATTATTCTTAAATGGAAACGAAAAAATATTGAACATAGCAAGTGGATTAAGGGGTACAATTGCACTAAAAGGGTAAATAAGAAAACTCGCTCCTATTACCCCTTTATATTATTATACCCCTCTTTATCCACTTGTTTCTTTAATTACTATATTAGGTTTAACATTTACAATCCATCAATAATCTCTCAAATAATAATGTTGATAAGCAGCACTTTCACAATTATATTCCAATTAGATTTTCTTAAAAGATATGTTCTTCAACCCCCTTATTCATATCCAATTACCCTCTAAGACATCCCAAATTCCCGCACTTAACAAGCACGCTCATTACTGGGTTTCATTCATAACTCAGAACTCATTAGTTACCTAACTCACAATATTCTTTCGTTTTACTCATTGTCGTGTTATAGTATTAATATTATACTCGTACGTGTTCAAAATATCAGAACCTAAGCGAAATACCTTGAGGAAGCCAAGTCGTCACACAATGTAGCCTGTATGTAGCGTTTCCACAGTAAGGTATTCGAATATACCGCCTCTTTTTAACGCTATCCTACGGCCATTGTTCAAACTAAACATGGCTGCGGAGCTGTTGACCTTTAGGACGAAAAATAATGGAATTGGTCAATCGCGGTCAACAATATATTTTCCCCTTGTGTAGCATGTAAACGGTGGTTTTCATATCTAAAACCCAATATAATCAAACTCTCAAGTATATCCAGTTTTAAATTGGACACACATTCTTTTACATACAATTTGTTTGTGAGTGTCAAATTATTTTCCAAGAATGCTGTAAGATCACTTATGAAATATAAGCCATACACCTCCGGTTGTACTAGATTTTCACGACATCTGTTAGCAGATACGTGAAGTACTTGAAGAAAATGAGGGCATAGTTATCCTTGTTCAACACGGTTTTGAAATTCAAATTAACTTATAAATTTTTAATGGTGAATGGTGATCCATTCTTCTTCGCCAGCAGAATGTGTATCCGTGTGTGGTGATTTTTATTTGTTTAAATATGGCTGACGGCGAAAACATTGAAATTGACTATGACAGTCCTGACAGAAGTGATGTGGCTGTAAAAGTAATTTGCTTAGGTGACAGTGCTGTTGGTAAATCTAAGTGAGTGTATGGGTATAAAAATTAATGTTTACAATTGCACATATGTGTATGTTATAATTACACTTTATCTTCTTATAGGTTAGTAGAAAGATTTCTTTTGGATGGCTATAAGCCTCATCAACTTTCAACATATGCCTTAACCCTTTTTCGATATACCACAAAAGTGGAAAATGATTCTGTTGTTGTTGGTATGTCAAAATGAGTACCTAATTTCAGATATTAAATATGGCTTAGACTTCTGTAATTTCCAATCTCAAGCTTGCATGTCATAATTGTTTCAGACTTTTGGGATACGGCAGGACAAGAGATGTTTCAGTCAATGCATCCATCGTATTACCATCAAGCTCACGCATGTATCATGGTATTTGATGCAACAAGAAAAATAACATACAAGAATCTTTCAAATTGGTACCAGGAATTAAAGCAATACAGACCTCACATACCTGTATTTTGTGCAGCAAATAAAATTGATGGTATACCCTAGCTTCTGAAAATTCTGAAAAATGAATAAAATATTTACTAATATAAAATTATAAAACATTTCTTTGCATTCTTGCAGCAAACATGGATGTCACTCAAAAATCTTTTGCATTTCCTCAGAAGAACAACATTCCTTTGTATTATGTCTCAGCTTCTGATGGAACTAATGTGGTGAAGGTATAGAAGAGAATAAATCCTTTATTTTTTGTCAGTAGGTTTAGCCATTAATTTTGTTCTCATCCATGCCTATTTTGTTACAGCTTTTCCGTGATGCAATTCAAGCTGCTGTAAAATATAAAAAGAATCCTACTGACATCACAGATCAAATAATGGAGGAACTAGAAAGAATATGAAATGCAATTGTTTAATATTTTGTAATTACAATTTTTAATCTGGTTTTATTTATGTATAATTTTTATAAAGATCAAATATCTGAATCATTTTCATGTATTACCAGAGTGTACAACAATTAAGTATGCAAGAAGTATAAAATGAACTCGCTCAATTTTATATTACATTTGAGTAATTATTTATAGATTTTATGTTTTTGAATTTGTAAAAATTAATCTGAAGGTTTTTTTCTTACTTTATTTCTTTTACTGTACTGCAGTTCAGCCATTTATTTTATAGAAATATGTGAGAAAGAATTGTAGGATACTATTACACAGTAATAGTGTGCCTTTTCTATAGAAAGCCTACATTTAAAAGCAGACAAGTTTCACATTTTCTCATGTAACAATATCCTATGACATTCCAGTATTCCATTATGTCACAGTGCCTGTAATATTTACAGCATTTGCCTTAGAAAGTGCCTCTCTCAAAGAAAAGGTGTTGCTTCTAGATAATTGTAAATGTTTCTAGTGTCAAGTGACATTTGTAATATTTTCCCTAATTATTAGTTTTTTTATAGAAGAGCATTTACTGTACCAAAGAATACTTCATTTAATTTGTTTCTAGTCCATGATAGACTGATATTAGTATTTAGTTACCTGAGTTAAGATGTGAGTTTCAGTAAATAGATTTGATTTCCCATGTTCTGATGAAACTTCCTTGGAAATTGATTGCTAATATTGATGTTTATATTATGTAATTTGAAATGCACATCTGTATTTCAATTTTTAAAAGGGTTGCCTGTAAGAAGGGACCAACTGATTCAAGTGCCGTTACCAGAAAAATGAATGGGAACAATCAAACATTATGCACAGTGAAATAACATTATTGGTACCTGCGGTGGTTGCTTTTTTAAAGTATTGTTGTTTTACATGTCATTTTTGACTGCACATACACATAAATAACAGATATCTTTGTACATATTTTGAGCTTTAAGTGTCGTATATTAATGTAAAATGATGTTATGATTGGATGTTTGAAGTGTTGAAAATTTGCTCTTTTTTTCATTTGTATTTGTTACAGCACAAATATAAATCACCAAACAAATCGCAAAAAATTAATAAATTGCTAAAATGTATTGTCTAGCTCATTAAAGATATTTAAATGTATTTGTGATTATGAAAGTTGGTTGCAATAATTTTTCAGAAGTAGTGTGTACTTTGAGTGTAAGTCTGAATAATATGTAGTTATTCTTTATGCATTAGCATCACAAAAAATGTATTTACAGGCCCATTTGCGTACCTTCAAACACACTGAAGAATTCCTACATGGAAATTTTTAAAAGGCATTGAACTAATGATTTCAAATGGAAATTCAATCATGGTAATAGATTACATGTTCCATGTTTTACAAAAATTTTGTATTAATTTTCAGTGGTGAAAGGAATCATTTATTCAGCTCAAAGAAGATGTCAAATGACAAACACGGCATACATGTGACATTTTTGAATTTATGTTTACCACAATTGACTGATTTTGTAGGTGCATATTAAAGTTTGTATTTTATTGTTGATTTAGCATAAATAAAAGGTTTTACTTCACTTTCATTCTCCTTATTTATCAAGGTATGAAAAGTTGACAATGGAAGTTCATGTGTTTTATTGCTACTGGGACTAAGAAGAGGGAACATTCCATGTTAGGTGAATAACAGTATGTATTTATGTCTATGATCAATAGTATGTGCCAGAAGCAAGGGAAATTTAATGTAGTTGCAACAACAATTCAGTACTTCAGGTAGCAAATACCCACAAGGTTTTAATTCATTTCTGTTCAACCCTTTGTGTACTTATTCAAAATTTGAAGCAGATGAATGGCAATCTCCAGAAACATCAAGAATAACTTTCAAAGAACAAAGATCTTCTCTGTGTAGTGAGGAGGTCATTTCAAAAGGAAGTTACACAAAGTATTTGTTACAGCGGTTGATGGGCAGTCAATGAGACTGATTGTTACAGGTTTGATTTTTTAAGACCAGTAGACTATTGTCCAAATGCTTGAAGAGTATAGAGAAAACTAGTTTTGTGCCGTGATTAAACATTTTCGTGCAGATTATTGGATAAGTATCTGCAAACTCTGTACCAGCATTGAAGATAATTTACTGGTGAAATAATGAATTTAAGCATGATCCCAGAAAAATAAATGATAAATGCACTCCAGCTGGCCAAATGAGGTCATCATAAATAAAACTGAAAAAGTTCATGATCTGGAAGATTGCAGAATAAAAGTATGAAATAACTGTTGCTATATATTTACTCCATTTTTATCTCAAGTATGTGGTCGAAGGTTGTCCCAGCAGTGACAGGTTGTGAGGAAATTGGGGTATCAGGTGTAGATGAATTTATTTATTTATTTATTTAGTCAAAAACTGTATGTGACGTATGGGGGAGAGAATCATCTGTGCACGCTTTCTTGAGTTTCAGGATCCCTTCCCAACAATTCAACTATTAATAGTTGAAAGGTGAAATAATAATAATAATAATAATAATAATAATAATAATAATAATAATAATAATAAATTTAAAAAAGCGAGAGATAAACGCAAACGCAAAAACTAGATATTTTCGTTGCTGTGTTTTTAACGGAAAACGAACGAACAGATTTGATTTTTCTGTATTGTTAACAAAATAGAATAGAAATAAAATTATAAACAAAATAGAAATTGGTAGTAGGAATGGGAGAGACGGGAGTAGGTTTAGAGGAGAAGGTTAGAGAGTTCGAAATAAGGGTGGGGGATGGAGAACGTAAGGAAGGTGAAAGGGATGAATTTTTGTCAGGAGGCTGCGTAGGACTGGAGTTGATGTATTGTGTAAGCTTGGTACCGACTGCATGTTTTCCAGCAAGGTTCATGTGTAGACCTTGCCGGATGAAGTGTTTTGCTGAGAGGAAATTAATTTCAAAACGTGTTACATTTGTTTCTCTCAGTTGCAGTTTTAATTGTTGATTTGTGTGCTTATTCTCGCTGCATAGTGTTGGTCTCTTGTACCAGAAGGGCAAAGTCGAGACTACAATGTTAGTATTTTGGGTGGCACAATGTAATTTGTTTACATGTTGTTCAGGTGTAAAGTTACCGCCCAAGTTAATGTGATTCTGCCCTCCATTAATAATGACTATGTCCTGATTGGTCAGTGTCTTCGTGTGAGTGTCCGACCCTGCAGTCACATCTGCAAACCTCCCGTTAGGTTTAAAAATAGATGAGGCTTAAAAATAGATGATGGCTGTCAGCTAAAATAAGTTGTTGTTTGTTTGTTTGTTTGTTTTTTTGTTTTTTGGGGGGGGCGGTCTTGCCCCATCCTCATGCCAGCTGCCATCTTCCGCTGCTCAAAATACATTTTTTGAAGTTTTCTCAGTTTTCAGTTTGCTAATTGTAGATTTAAAATATTACTTTAAGAATATTAGAGAAGAGTAAAACCTCACGTATAGAAATTTTTGTCAAATAATTTGGTCTTTAAGAAAATGTAGTTTAAGCTTCAATACAAATGCAAAATTTGAAGATCTTTCTCACAGAAAACTTTTGAGTTTTCGTAAAACTTTATTGGAAGTCATTTGAAGCACTTCCACGCGCAAACGCAATAATGTATAAAATTGCTGAAAACGTGCGTATTAACGGCGGTGAGATTTTGCATTTGCGTAATTTTTGAAAAAACAAAATTCACCAAAATGAATTTTATGCCATCTTAAACAGTGCAATTAACACTATCCATTCGAAACGTTTCAAGGAAAAATTTAGAGCGGTTTTTGAGAAAATGGCGTTTAAACATGGCGTTTTTCGTTCGCATGGCGTTTAAACATGGAAAATAGCGTTTAAACAACGAAATTAGGTGAATTTTGAGCTATTTTCACAGAAAACTTTTGAGTTTTCGAGAAACTTTATAAGACATCATTCAAAGCACATGTACTCATAAATGCAATGATCTGATCTAAACACCATTAATACAAATATTAACAACTTGAGACAAAAGTAAAAAATACATTTTTGTTACTTTAAAAAAATTAAGAAGAGAGCAGAATGGTTTTTATGTCATCTCAGAGTACATTTGGCACTATTCCTAAAAAACTTTAAAGAAAACATTTTGAGACATTTTTGAGAAAATATTGTTTTTTGTTATTTTTTTAATATTACACATAATGCATGCAATATTGCGCGAAAACTACAAAAATATTCGAAGAAATGTAAATGATCTTAATGAAAGAACTAATGATGGAGAACAAATTTTATTTGAAGAAAAATATCCGATATACAAGGTGAGTCACGCAACTTTAGCATCTCCTGCAGTTTTTGAACGATTGAAGTTATTGCAATGCAGTTTTCACGAAAATGCACGAGGGAATGAGGCTTATTAATACATGTATTCATTTCTATTTTATCATTTGTATTGTTAGAGATATTGAGGTAACTCTTGATTTTTTGCGACTCGAATTTAACGGATATTCCAACGCTCCGAGCACGTGCTAGCAGGGAAAGCGCAGAGCGACCTTCGACTATCCACCAACAAAAGTTCACCAAAAACGTTGGAGCCTTTTTGATTAAAAAAAATATAAAACAAAAATTAAAAATTGCCTACATTTCACGCATAATTACGCGGAAAATACTGAAATTTTCGAAAAATTGTACGTGACTTTCTTTCAAAATCTATCTTTACGGAACATATTTTATTAAGGAAAAAAACTCCATCTTTAATATATTAGTTGTAGGAAGACGCCGAAAAAAATTGAATTTTTTCAATTTTCAAAAAATCAGAGTTTTCAACCAACATGAGACCTGAGCCATTCTCCTACATGTACTTCAAACTATCCAACAACAAAATTTAATAAAAATAGATGGCGCCATTTTTTTGAAAATATCTCAGGGGCTTCATGTAAAGTACCCCAAAATTAAAATATCGATTTCAAATTCCAAGGGGCCGCAAGATCAGCCATATCAATTGGGGAATATCAATTGTGGGGAAAATCGGCTCAACGGTTTAGCCGCTAGCGTTGTTCAGACGGACAGACATACGTTTTGCCGTCAATAGATTTTTCGCTATTAAGGACCCATAAAACATTGATTCTGGCAACACCACGTGTTAGAGGATTTTTTTTCTAAATTTAACAACTGGATTTATCCACTTTTTCGTTACCAGGACCTTTCCGAAAAAGGTGTCAGTTTTTTTTTGCCGAAAATTCGTTTTTTCGCGGAGCATTACACACCTTTCTCTTCTTAAGCAGTTCCTTCTGAAGCACGATAAAAGAAAAATTTTTTATCTTCATAATTGTAGTTGTAGGAAGACGCTGAAAAATTTTTGAATTTTTTCAATTTTCGAAAAATTTTTTAACCAACATGAGACCTACTCCATTCTCTTAAACGTCCTTCAGACTATCCAACAACAAAAATTAATCAAAATCGATGGCGCTATTTTTTGAAAATGTCTCAGGGGCTTCATGAATAGTACCGACCAAAATTAAAATGTTTCAAATTCAAGGGGCCGCGACATCAGCCAAATCGATTGACTAATATCAATTTTGGAGAAAATTAGCTGAACGGTTTAGCCGCTAGCGTCGTTCAGACGGACAGACGTTTTGCCGCCAATTGATTTTTCAATATCTAGGACCCACAAAACAAGAATTGTGGCTACACCACGTGTTAGAAGTTTTTTTCTAAATTTAGCAACTGGATTTATCCACTTTTTCGTTGCCAGGGCCGTGTCAAATGAGTTTTTCGGCCGAAAATTTGCCGTTTTTTTCGCAGCATTTCATAAGTAGTTACAAGAAGTTCCTTCTTAAGAACGAGAAAGTAAAAATTGGAGATATTTTTGATAAAATTTTGAAAATGTTCATGTAAAATACCCCCAAATTTTAAAGAATGTTTTTCAAAATCGCACAGCTTCGAGTCGAGCCTGATCGACCGGGGAATATCCATTTTGGAAAAAAATGGGGGTGTCTAACTTGTAGGGCCTTAAGGGCCAGAACTACAACCTTTAATGGGGTTGCGGGCCATACTTTCATTACTTGAGCGATCCACATCTGACTCCCCCGTATAGCCAGTCTCAGCACTTTGCCCAGCTGCTCTGAAACACGAGGGAAGAAATGGTACCAAGCGTGATATCAGAACGTAGGATGCATAACACGGTGAAACACATTGGGAATAATTTCAATTTCTGAATTTACTATATAAAAATTCTTTAAATCTAAACTTAATCTATTTTTACATTAAAAGTTGTGTTTTTCTTTAAAAATCGTTGAAAGCGTACTTGCCGCAATACCGAATTCATGTGCAATAGATTTTTTTCTTCCTCACCCCTTTCTCCACTTCACAAATTACTCAATTACCAAAGTTTTTCATTTTAAACTAATTATTTGAGCACACTTTTGTCCATCTCCTTGATAGTTGCACTAGTTTTTGACAAAAGTTACTGCTTCCCGAAGAACTAGTACACGACTGCGCGGGGCTGCTGAGCCAGCTTTGGGAGCAATACAAAATTCGCTTGTCCAGGCATTCAGAGCAGACAGAGAGAAGCTGTCAGTGTTCCGTGGGAAATGGCTTGGAGGATCTGGATTTCGAGACGTGAAAACAAAGTCAGTTTCATCGAGTTAAAAGCAGTGCCAAATTACCGAAGAGGCTGAGTAGACTGCAGCCTGGGGCGCGCGAATTTTTGGGGGCGGACGAATTTCAGCGGATACAAAATTTCTTGCGGAGAACTTTTGAATGTTTTTATAGAAATATTTTTTTCCATATTTGTATCGAAAGCAAGAGTTAATTATTCAAATATAGTTCCAAACAACCCAGTACAATAAAACGTTGACGATGGTTGTAGAGAAATAGTGGCCAAAGATGGATTTAAGCAAAATCAAGACATCGATTTTTCTACCTCTAAAAGGCATTATGCAGATCAAAGTCGATATTGATCAAAATCATGTGTCTCTAAAACAATAGCAAATGGTGTAGTTGTTAAAATATTATGTTTGGTACATTCGCCATCTACAAGACATGTATATTGCGCTCCTTGCAAGTTATGTGATGGAACTACTACTTTGCTGGCCACATCAGAGCTTAACGTCTGAAAAAATTGCAACAGTATTTCTCAACATCATTACAGTTTCGACCATCAAGATTGCGTATGAAAATTTGTATGTAGGTCTGCAGTTTTGGAATGAGTGGATTCAGAGCTTGCGAAACAGCACAAAAATAAAGTAGAATATTGGAGAAATGTCCTGAAAAGAATTGTAGAAACTGAAATTTTTAGCATCAAGAGGATTGTCTTTTTCGGTAACAACAAGATTATTGGTTACAAAATGAAAGCTTTTTAGGTTGCATTGAGTTGATATCCAAATTTGATCCGTTTATGGCTGTCTATCTTGTTCGGTATGAAAATAAATCGTTATGCACCGGAACGTTTCCAGATATTTTCAAAACAGCTAAAATTAAGCCGCTCTTCAAAAAAGGCAACAAAAATGAAATTCAAAATTATCGGCCCATTTCTCTTCTATCAGTTTTTTCAAAAATATTAGAGACTTTTTTACGTACGAATGGAAACCTTTCTCAGTAAACACGACGCGCTTTCAGATTGCCAACATGGATTTAGAAAATCAAAATCAACGGAAACAGCTATATTTTCTTTTCTTAAAGATGTCGCCTCATCATTGGATCAAAACGAGGTACCTATTGGATTATTTTTAGATCACTCAAAAGCTTTTGACGTCATTGATCATGACATTTTACTTTCCAAATTACCTTCATATGGAATTCGTGGTATTGCTCTAGATTGGTTATGTTCGTACCTTAAACAACGATCTCAGAGAGTTGAAATACCTTACTGGAATGATGAAACATTACGTACGCACCTTTCCGACTCTGCCCATTACACGTGGAGTTCCTCAAGGATCGATGTTAGGCCCTATTCTGTTCCTACTTTACGTAAACGATATGCCCTCGACGATTCGAAACGGAAGAATGGTTCTCTTTGCAGATGATACGAACATCCTTTGCAATAAAGAAACCGTAAATAGTACAATATCAGATGTTTCAAATTGGTTCCGAAATAACAAATTAATAGTAAACGAAAAGAAAACGGTATTAATGCAGTTTTCCATTTCAAATAAACAATTCTGTGCTCCATTGAAAATGAACAGTGTACCATTGACTGATGTTAAGGCAACAAAATTTTTAGGTCTCTCAATTCAGTCAAGCCTTAAATGGAACGTCCATTTAAATGAATTGAACACAAAATTAAGTTCATTATGCTACGCGTTCAGAATTCTTGCAAATTCAGTCAGCCTTCATACTGCTCGTTGTGTATATTTTGCGAATGTTCATTCCCGCCTGAGATATGGCATAATATTCTGGGGAAATACATCTTATAGCTCCCAGACTTTTAGATTACAAAAAAGAATTGTACGAATAATAACCAAATTCCACCCACGTGATTCATGTAAGCCTCTCTTCATTAATCTAGGAATTCTACCATTACCGTGTCTTTTTATTTACGAATCAGTGATTTTTGTAAAAAATGACTTGCTCAAAGGGCGGGAATATATTTTCAGAAAATGCCGAAGTCTATTACTATAACACTCGACGTAGAAATCATATTTTCATGGGGTAGGTGCAACTGTTTAATTGCTCATTCACATACACATACATGTACATTATTTTACAACACTTTGCCAGATGACATTAAACGATTAAATTCGATAGAAAAGTTTAAATCTCAAGTGAAATCGTTTCTGCTGCATAACTGTTTCTATACAATTAGAGACTATACTGAGCATCACGAGGAAAGTAACATTAATTTTAACAGTGATATTTAATGTATTATTTATCATTGGACTGTATAATTCTAAACAATATGTAACAAGTATTGTATCGCAGCATCTGGGTCAATGACCCCCATCTCGATCAGGTTTTTCGTCCAGTTTCCCTGATCCATTGAGCAAATGCTGAGTTGGCCCCTTGTGTTGTTTCAAGACATAAATGTAACTTCATTTTCTGTGCACGTCGTCTAGAATTCAGTGGGAAATACAATTATTCAAGTTATCGTTTCCTTGTCGCGCAGGAAGTGTTATTCCGAAGGACAACATGGATAAGAGCCCCAAAATTTATTGCTTATTTATCCTTGAAAATAGATTTTATTACATGGGAGTTGTTTTTTTTCTTTTCTTTTCTTCTTCAAAATTCAAGTAGTATATGACTTAGTGTAGGGATCACAAAATTTTGGAAATGTGCACTTAATTCACTTTTCCCCATAGCACGTCATACGCAGTTTTTACTGTTTTTTGACGTAAAATAAATGAATAAATTACCTTATATTCTTAATTTATTGACCTAAAAGTATTTGATGTAATAACAAATGCAAATATATAATCAATTATTAATACGTATACAATATTTGCATCGGTTGGAAATATCGTACATTTTTTTTAAATTTGAAATATTATAATAGATATTTATGTCACGAGTCCTCTAAACGAGTCTTTAAGGACGCAGCCGGAAGGTTAACTGCGAGGCAGAGCGATAGCGAAACCGAGTAGTTAACCTTCCGGCTAAGTCCTTAAAGACTAATAGAGGACGAGTTACATACAATGAATTTTGTTATTTTAGTTTATCGCTTATTAAAAATGAACTTTTATCACTTTCGCGAGTTCAGAATTGTCATTACTCTTGATTTTCTGTAGCAAGGGTAGGTGGTACTGGATGCTTTGTTTGTGATCCGACAGTTGAATGTTTTTTCTACTAATGCAAGCAGAATCTAAACCCGAGAGTCCATAGTGTTCATAGCAACGGCCGCTAAAATGATCGAGAGTCCATTAAAAATATTTTAGCGGTCGTTGCTATGGACGCGCTCTTAAAGCAGTATTTAGATGGTTGGTTGCTAAGGGGCTAAGTGCGTGTTTACTAACGTAAATAACAAAAATAAATTTTATGTAAAAAAAGCAAATTAAAAAAAAGGCGCTAAAACATTTGTTAGCCTAAGGCGCACTTAAGTCAAAGTCAGGCACTGGTTAAAAGTAAATTTTTCACTAAGGGAAGAATATATTCTTTCGAATTATCGAGAAATTCGTGGAATCAAATTTCGAGTCAATGAGACAGCCTTACACATAAATTACGTATAATGCAGCCGGGAATTAAAATAAAAAATTCGAGTTATCGAAGTTTGACAGTATTTTATTATCATCACCGATAGAAACATTATTTTTACATTCTCGTGTACATACGCAGTATAGAGCAAGTTATGTAATGCTGCGGAAAATCGATTTCGTTCAAACGAATGTCGGGGCAATACTCTGCACAGATTGAGCAGTACAAACGGCCACGGACCGCGCGCGATCTTTCCTTCCCCTTACACTACATCACTTCGGAGCTTTGACCTTATCTCGGCTGGGTTGGTGTCACGCTCGTAGGAGACCTTTATGGTCCTTTCACAATGCAAACGTAAACATAAGCATGGCGTTAACACAAAAGTTAGAACTACACTTGGTTTTTCTAACGTGGCGACTGAGGGTAGTATCTCCAAGATGGAATTCGGCACGACTTTTAGCGTCGTTCTTGGTCCTGCCGCAAGATGTCGCATGATCGCGACAGCATCAAGCAGTGCTGCAGATCAAGCAACTCTAGCGGCAGGACTGAGAATGACTCAGACGTGCGGAATTCCATCTATCTGGCTCAACTCTTTGCGATTTTGAAAAACATTCTTTAAATTTTTGACACACTTATAAAAATGGCACATGTACGTCTTTCACTGTTAACTGAACTTCCACTGTTGACTAAATTTTCAAAAGTTTGAATTTTTTTCCCGACTTATGCCTACTATTACAAAATTGAAGATGAAGATTTTCCTTCAAGTAATTTTTTTCTCCAAAGTTAGTTCTTTCATTAAGGTCACGCACACTTTTTAAAAATTTTTAGTAGTTTTTGCACAATTGCGTGCAAAATACCTATGTACAATATTAAAAAATAAAAACAAAATTTTCTTGGAAATTGCTCCAAATTTTTTCTTTAGTTTTTGTAGGGATCTGCCAAATGTACACTATGAGATGACATAAACACCAGTCTGCTCTATTATTTTGTTTTTTCACAAATTACAAAAATGTAACATTTTTGACTTTTGTGTCATGTTGTTAATATTTACATTAACTCACATAAACAATTAGTTTAGATTATTGCATTTATGAGTACAGGTGCTTTGAATGAGGTCATAAAGTTTCTCGAAAACTCAAAAGTTTTGTGTGAAAATGAGCTCTATGTTTGCGTTTTCAGAAATGTTCAAATGCCATTGACTCAAAAACGACTCCAAATTTTTTCTTAAAACTTTTTGAATGTTTAGTGCTAAATGCATTACTTAAGATGACACAAAAGTAATTTTGCTGCATTCATTTGTTTTTGTTTTTTTCAAAAATTACGCAAATGTTTTTTTTTCTCTCTCACGCCGCTAATACGTACATTTCCAGCGATATGTAAACACTATTGCATTTGTAAGTGGAAGTGCTTTAAATGACTTCCAATAAAGATTTTTGAAAACTCAAAAGTTTTGTGTGAAAAAGAGGTTTAAATTACACATTTACAATGACGCTTAAACATTTTTGTTAAAACAGCTCCAAATTTTTCAAGGAAAAAATCCATAGAGGACAAGGTTTTACTATTCTTTAATATTAATAAAGTAATATTTTGATTCTACCATTAGGAAACCGAAAAGATTGATAAATTTTCAAAAACATGTACTTTGGGCAGCGATATATGGCAGCTAGCAAGAGGATGAGGCAAAGACCAAAAAGCTAGCCCAGACCAAAGAAATTAGAAAACTAACTACTACAAGAAACTCTGTGCCATCCTGTAGCACTACTAGTTAAAAATGTAATTTTAATACAATAAAAATTAAATCTTTTCAATTTTGAAATTGATGATTATGAGCAAATTTTCTTTTGCATGTTTGTAGTTACATTTACTCAAAAATCATTCTAAGATTCAATATTATTTATAAAACAGGTGATTTTGGCAATATCTGTATGCTGGTAGATAATTTTAAAATTATTAACCTTTTAGAAGTGTGAATCATTTCAGAAAGTACCAAGAGACTTTCATAGTTTGCCACGAGACCCAAGGGTATGAAAAAATCATGTCTTCATAATGTGTGATTAACATTTTATTATATTTTGTACCCAATAAATGTTGCAATAAAATGGAAGCATTGGTTCCTGAAACGCACATAATGACATTAACATTAGTTACTGCGAACTACAGTGTCTTCCACAAGCAATGTCACTCCTTACGGTTTTCTAGAATCAGCCCAAACTTGACATTAATTAGAACTTAATTGCTAATTCAATTTTCATTTCACTTCATTTCAATAACAATTTGAAACAGGTGCATGTTTGGGAATCTGAAAAGTGCAAGATTGAGTGTTTGATTTCAGTAATAATACACAAAGAAAATTGTTACACATGCAGCTGTATAATCTAGTTTTCCCTGAACTGTTAATTTCCAAATTCTTCTAAACTGTATTTTTTGTTCATGCATTTATGCATGTAAATATAAATTCCTTGGACCAGGAATTTATAGATATCTATTATTTAAATACAGAAGAATTTTTAAGATGGATTTTAAGCTTTTCTGCAATTATAGAAGCCTTTAATACCATAAAATACTCTTTCCCTACATACAGGAAGATAAATTTTTAATGGAAGATGACAAAGTATATAGAAGACTTACACTACAATTTGTACTGCCTCAAAATATAGTCTAGTCATAAAAGCTTATTATCACAATTCAAGAATGTGCCAAAACAATCCTGCAATCTGACACGTGTTCTTTAAAAACTGCGCAAAATTTTTACGGTGCTTTCAATACAGTACATTTATTTTACAATCTTATTCATCTAAAAGCTAAGGACATGTAAAAATATCCTCAATTTCTTTTGTAAGTTTTGATAAGTTAATCCGTAAATAAGTAAACTTTTGCCTACTTTTACACATCAATCAAATGACAAGTTGATGACATTTAATAGAAAATCACAGCATTAATATAAAAACCCAATTTTCACCCCTGAAATTTGGATTTTTCACATTTATCAATCCATTATAAAAATGGCAGGTTTTAATCAATGTTTGGTTCAACATATTTTGCACCACACTGCAAGAAATTGTTATGCTTATATTACGAACAACATTTCATGGATACAGTACATAACACACAAATCTGAGGTATTTCACTTTGTGATAGCCAATCTACAACATTCAGATTCTAGATAAAAAGACTCAACAACTTTAGAAAAAATACACATAAAAACAATTTAACAACAGACATGTAACAGGTCAAATCACCTCCATGCGAACATGTTGAGCAAAATTCTAGAGAAACTATTGTGCACTAGCAAGCTCCCTATCCATTTCCAGTTCAAGGAAAGTTGTTCTTCACACTCTCTATTTAATTTTAATTCAAATTAAAAGTTAAAACTAGATCAACCAAATAATTTCCACAGCAGCAGGATTTTGTAACATTTTTAGTATAACTCATTACTGTCATTCAATTTTACTGTACTCTAAAGGCAACCTTCCTAAAATTTGTTAAAAAACATACATGCACACAAACATACCATTTTCAAACTTGTTTTTCAAACATTAGCAATATGCTTCACTCTTGTGATGCTCTCACAACCAATGCAGACTAGTGCCTAGTGGCTTCAGATCAAGCAGTTTAAAGTTATAGACTTTGTTATTTATTGAAATGAGACCATGAAAAAGTATTTCATGGGGGCAACGTTGCTTTATATATTAAACTGATAATTAATTTTATTTAATAATGATATTTGTTTAATCATTTCTAACCCATCATATTTAACTACATAATTTTTTAATTATGATAGCAATATGCCAGTTCTGACAATTGTATTCACACTTTGACACTGGAAAAAGTTTCAAAATTGAAAACTGAAAAAGAAAAGTAATCCGCAAATGGGCATAAAAACACTTGGGAAAAACAACAACAAATTAAAATTATCAGAGAATATTTAGAAAAATATCTTCTGCTTCCCTTCAAATTCAAAAACTTTCCACATTTTGGTATAAGAAAATAAAATGTTTGTTGCACATCTCAGTTTTCATTGAACAAATATTTGTTTCCTCTTGCGAAAACTTGGCATACTTTAAGTTTTTAAACAAATACAACAATACAAAATCAATAACAAACATTTGAACTGATATCATCATCAACAAATTTTAAATTTTCAGAAGTCACATTCACAATTTTCAGAATTCACAAGTTTTTATATTTACGCAAACAGAAAGTATTATCATATGTTCAATAATTTTACCCAAATACAAGTCAACCCTCTAATTTTGATGAGGCCTCCTGAGAATTTTTTAATAAAATTTTAACTAACTCTCACAGTTAAGTAAAAATAAAATTGCACATAGTCTATAAATTTGTCTTGTAGATGAGAATGTTATAACTTATACTTGAACCAACACAATTTCCTTAAAATCATTATAATCATGGTTTTGTCACTACAAAATATTGACAGTGAGTTTTATTCATTTTCACATTGCTTTTTACCATTTGTTTGAGATTCTCTCTTTACCGGCCCATTGAGAACTACCGATCTGAATCACCCTGCAAATTTGCGGTGGATATCAGAAATACAACTGCGAATATAATTGCGTATTACAGATTCTCCTACGAGTTTCATGACATAGAAAGTATACGTAAAAACATAAAACCTAACCGTCTAGGCTTAAACTGCGAATTTATGACAATCCTGTATTTTATGAAAGATATTTAAGATAAAATCTCATCTTATATTTGGGTAAAAATTGGTATAATTTTAAAAAAAGGAAAAAAAATAAACACCATAAGAAATGGCAAAATTTTTTTCTCACTTCATTAAAATATATTAAATTTTTAAGTGCCTTGTAACACACAGTCAATATAGTTTATCATAGTTTTTTTTCATTCCCCTTCAAAACTACATTTTTAGTTCTATTTGTTATTAGAAGAGATATATTTTTGAGCAAAAATCTTGTATGTTAATTTCTGCTCTTGTTTTCACAAACAGAAAGCACAAAACCAAATTGCTCAGAAGTGCAAATTTTCTTGTAGAATGGTACTCTCTACATTGTGTATTTTCCAAATAATAGTTCACTGCCTTTAATGGAAATATAAGAATAAAATTTCTTTACATTTTATGAATGATATCAGTGCACTGCTTGTTTATAGCAGATAAGAACAGTTAATTCTGATATTAATTGATAAAGGATGACAACTAAAATATGTGATTTTGAACCTTCTGTTGACATATTCTCATGAGATAGCAAAAGAACAAAATTATAAAGAACGTTTGTAATGCAAATGCTTCAAAGAAACAGAAAATTAAATACTTGAAGCATTGAGAATGAAATAGATTTAGCCCACATTAAAAAAAAAAAGTAGCCTTCTCACTCACTTCGTCACCACTGCATTTCATTTTTGTGGCATCAGTCTTTCTCATTCCCAATGTTTCATACATTAAAACAAAAATCCATTCATGGTAAAAGTCATTAATCCAAGAAAGTTTTTCAGGGAATGTATGCAAAATTTTAATCACAGGGGAAATATTTTCAACTTACAAATTCTATTCCACGTTTTAAGTGAAGTTAATTTTATTTAAAAACAAAATTGTATAATATTGGGAAAATTTTAACAGAGGATGGATTTTCAGCACAGCACTCAAAAATTATATTAAGATTATTTCTGCTGTGGATCAAAATATTTCAGGAAGTATATTATAAATTGGGTGAAGAAATAGCATTGAATAAAATAATTCCTCTTATCTTCCTCTAATAATTAATGTGTGCCAATTACACACAAATACATAAATACATATAAGTACAACAAAAGGTTAAAATTGGCACTTGACTGTGACCAGATGTTTCTGTTACATAAAGAACACATTTGGAAGGAACATTAGAATACAATATACCCACTACCAACTAATAAATAATAACAAGCACCACATTCAATTCCTTTGTTGAACTAATATTCTGCCTTTATCACACCCTCTCATTGAGAAAGAAAGAGAAAAATACATGTTATGCCTTAGGATCTGGTGCACTCTGACTAGTAAATTCAAATATGTAAAACACACACAACCTATACATTAAATTATGTAAAACAGACTGAGTTTTGCACATTTCCCTTTAGGAACAGATAATTCTACCAAACTCCTCTTTGAAATCTAATTGCTCATTAACATACTTTGAACATTCTGAAGGGACTATAACAGGAAGAGGGTACCTGAATCAATAATTAGCAACACATATAAAATACTCTTTTGTTCCATAACATTAGAGGCTGGTGTGTTTTATAAAGGCACAATTATAATGTATCACATATATATATAAAAATTGTTGAAAAATATGCAAAGTACAACAATATTTTATATTCCATTTGAAATTTTCTGCAACATGGCTTAGCACATGATGAGGACAGACGACAATGTATTGCCACAATGGTATCTAACTTTTAAGTTAAAATATTTATTAAAAATATTCTAGAAAATATTTCAGCATGGAACTAACTTAACATTTTCTAATTAAAGCTAACACAACGGAAGTTGATATTTGATAACCATGCTGAATGCTCTATGAGCAAATATTAATCTCAAATTTACTTTCAGATATTTAAAAAATTGCACACACACATTCTCATATATGTAAATTTTGTATTTATATGATCAGAGTAACAAGATCGTTAGCATATTCCAAATGAAAGTTTATTTTCAATTCCACTCTCCTAGGGTCTCTTAATAGAAGCAACATATGTGCCATGTGAAGACAGTGAGTAGTATGGTAGTTTTCAAGCCAAATTTCTTGTCATCTTGGAAGAGTTTATATTTTTGAAATTTAAAGAAGAAATATTTGTTTTCAAATATTAAAAAGCTAATTATTATTTGGTTCGAGACTAACATTAATTTTTATATAAAAAAATAAAATAATATATTAAAAAAAGTAATATTATTTTTCTTTTAAAAACTGCAGTCTACACATTCATTCCTCCCTGTTTATCACACAATTCTTTAATAACTATCACTTCTCATTCTTTCATCACTTCCTTCTACATACAATTTTCTAAGTATTAAACTACGAAATAAGAGAAGATAAATTAATGCTATTCACTTTTTTAACGTAAAATGTCACCACATTCAGTATCAAATATATATATCACAAACACTGTTAATTTTCATGAACACCGAATGAGATTCTGTATTGCTCTTGAAATTTCCTACAAATCTATTTTATTTAGTCTATCCTCTCATAATTTTCTCATAGTATGTATAGTTTCCCCTCCAACTTATATTACAAAAAACAAAACAAACAACCGTTTAGCAAACCCTTTTTGTGTCATTTGTCCCAATGGGATTGTTTTTCCTCCAGATTTCTTTGTTTCAATTTCATACTTAAATTTTATATTACTTGAAAATTGTATACATCTTTGATTATATTAAACACTTCTCTAAATCCTATTTGTGCAAATATAATTTATTTTTCAAGATTACAGTGATGTCATTTTATGAAAATATCATTTGAGATCATTGCAGAGGAAGGATACCTAGTACTTCCAACTATTTTCAATAAAGTCTAATAAAATAAAACGTGCATAAAATTGGGCATGACTACTGACTAGTAACAAACTGACTAGCTAACACACTTGCATTTGGATCTAAGATCCATTCCCTGTGGGGAAGATTTTAATTTATTGATTGATTAGTGATTATGAACAAATAAACTGCGAAGGTCATTAGTCCTGTAAGTGTAGTGCAGGTTTTTATTGTGGGAGGAGGCAGTGATTTTTCCTGCTGGATGGTGAGATCCGATGCTGATCCACCCATGACCTTGCAGGGTTTTCCCTAAGCAGGCATCTCCCACCTGTGGGAGCTGCCTGCTTAGCTGCCTGCCTGCAGCTGGGACAAACTCAAAGCTTTTGACTGGTCTCCTCACCTGTGTGGAAGTGTAGTGCATGTAAATGTAAATGTGTGTAAGGAATGAGGATAGGACAAGGAAGAGGAAGGAAAGATCATATGTGGCCTATTTGTTAGGGTACTGCTCTGGCACCCACCTGGTGTTCACTGGAAAAAACATGGAAAACTACCAATCAGAGCAGACGGCTGCTAAAATTCTTCTTCAGACAGAGCCTGAATTCAACGTAGCTCTCTTGCTATTGTCAAAAATCTTGCCACCATCATGTCTCAAACCCAAGGACCTCCTGGTCAGAGGCAATGCAATGACATCAATTAATGCTCCTATGCCAATGGGAAGATTTTGTCTTTTCACATCTGTGAAACTATGTCAATTTAATGGAATTTTAGCCATGGAAACCAAGACATAAAGTGAAAGGATCTGACCGTAGATAGAGTAAAATTCTTAGTTGGTCAGAGTACACTTTCACCTGTGGTTACTAACTGAATGACTAGTATTATAAAAGGAAAAGTACAAGGAACATGGCTTCCCTGGGAAGTTGAGATCAGAAAGACAGATGCACCTTAGCAGTTTTTATTCAAAGAGTAGCAGGCTTGAGTCCTGTTTCAGACATGCATGTTTGCTTGAGTGTTGTGAGGTGGTCATGTTCTCCTAACAACATATCACCTTTCAACTGTCTTTCTGACCACAGTGATGCGGGAGGATTGGGACAAATGTGCCCAAAACGTGTTACACACGGTCTGTGAGATCAAATTCTGTGTAAGTCTTATATGTTGCGTGATGAGACATAGTGAACATTCCTAACACACCATGAATTACCCATGAATCTCAAATCCTATCCTTACTTAATTCTCCTTTTCTGACAAGATGGTGTGTGTCAAAAATACCATGAGTGTGACATAACAGTTTATGGGCTGCAGCATCCACACCATCTAGATGTAACCTAGCTCCCTTCTACAAATTCAGGACTAAGCATGAAGACTTCATGAAGTATACTTACTCAACTGAACAAAGAATGACCGATGTTTGTTCACAAGCCACAACGGCATGATGAATGGGGAGAACAGTAGGAACCACAGTGGCTGCACCTTGAGTAATGAGTCTCAGCATTACATGGAGTCTGAAGGCACCAAAAGGTGCACAGACATAGAAGAGGAATACATACTAACAAGGAACATGTCAAAAATACAAATTGTAACCTAACCCCAAACTTTTCTATCCAATACAAGATACAATTCGGTTGATATCTCAAAAACTAAGTAACCAAAGCATTTCTCCAAAACACGTTCATAATAGGCTTCAAATTTTTAAATTATGTATTTGTGCTGCAGCTTTTTATATGAAAAACAACAGGCATATCACTTACAAAATCAACAATACTTTCTCAAAAGTGATAACCACCTTTAATTCATAATATTTATATTTAAAGACTCATTGGGTTGCACTCCATGTTAGATAATAAGTTCTATTCATATATGGGCATGTGTGTGTACAATTAAGGATAGTTAAAAGTAAATTTTGGTATGGTGTTTATAAGTACAGAACTTAAACCATAACTGGATGATCAGTGGAACTTTCTCCACCACCTGAGGAATAAAACCTGTTCATTGCACCATTCTCCTTTTCCATCATTATGAGATCAAGTTCTGAACTAGAGTACTCATGCCACAGTCTCCGCTCAAGACCTCCAAATTTGCTTACTTTTCCTCGTCCTTCGTGGAGTAGGATATCATCTGTGGGAGACAAACCTAAAGCCCGCATTGCCTCTTGTTTTATGATGATCTCATTTGTAATGTAGGCTTCTCTTCTTATCTGGTCACGTAACTCTCCTGCCATATCTGGAATTCCCCAGCGTACCAATATCATAACCACAGCAACAACATTCTGGGAGAAAGAAACAAAAGACATTAAATACTGTTAATGAAGTACAAAATCAATTCAAATAATTTACTTAACCATTAACAAACCTCAAAGACAACTACAAATGCCAATCTGGCTGCTAGTACATGCCAGTACATCGCAGTCTTGTCATATTTGTTAACTGAATCAGGAGGTTCTCGATAGTCAGGATATCTACAATAAAAATAATCAAGTGTAAGTTCAAACCATTCAGGAAGAAATGAGAAGTAACTTACCACAATTTGAAATATATTTAATGCTCCCTTGTTTACATTAATGAATAACAGAACATGCTTTTAACTGGAACTTATATTACTGCATCTCCACTCTTTAAAATATTTTAGAAGATAAATCTTTTTTTTTTGTAATTTCTCATTATTTCTTAAATGCTAACTTGGCACAAGATTCTGCAAAAACTTCAGTTTTGAATACATACAGAAATAAAATTCTAGATCCTAAACAATGTACAGTAGAACTCTTATTTATCCAAATTAAACAGCAATCAGGCAGATGAAGATAAACAGAAATTTGGCTGATTGGCAAAGCTCAGAAATTAAGTAAAAAAGTCATAAAACAGAAAAAAAACTTCAATTTGAAAAATTAAGTTAAACAAACAAAAGGTACAGAAAACTCTAAATAAAAAAGAAACCAGAAAATAGATTTGAATGAAAATTACATTAGAAAACTACATATGTGCATACCCAATTTTAGTTTAAACATCTTGAAGAGCATGTTGCTTGAAAGAAATAACTCATCTGCACACAGCAAAATATGGCAATATTGATTAGGATAATTAGTAATTTGTATAATTGGGTTTTGGATATTGATGTTCTACTGTATATTGTTTCAAGTTTTCTGTAAAAGAGCCATGAATATGATACTACAGAAGTCCCTGATCTCACCTAATAAAGAATCAATCTTATATACAACAGCTCATAACACAGTCAAATCTGGATACATGGGAGACTTCTATTAGTGACACTATTTATGAAGTGCCAACATTTTAATATGAAAAAATCTCTATTAGTTAAAATGTAAAACCTGTTGAACTCTGACTGCTTTTCTACACAGACTTTTCTCTCTGTTTACTGAGGACTTAATGTTCTTGGGTGTTTCCAAAAGAAAATATTTTCTGAAATTTTTGGATTTTTCTACACGTTCATCAATTCTTAATAATGGATACTAACTTAATATTCTGTTGACTCTTAGGCAGAATACATATGATGAAAGTTAAATTCATAGCTAAATTCATTGTAGGCACATGGCAAATGTTACAAGTGAAAGTTAAATTCATTGCTTGTGAGAGAGAAACTGTAGGTATTGAATGGATAAAATAAAGGCAAAATAAATGAAGAACAAAGTTAAAAATTTAATGAGCCTAAATGAAAAATGTATTACATATTATATCACTCCATCTGCTGTTCCAGGGCTTTTTGTAGAATAGCACTAAGGGACCTTTCCTTATAAGAGGTGACTAACCAGAGCAGCTCTCTCTACCTATGGAAATTACTTCATCTTACAAGATTTGTTCCCAGACACCTACATCATCCATGTCCTTATCCTAAATTTGCAGTCTGAGAAGTTTTCTCTCTATTTCCAAATCTAAATTTCTTCTTCCCTAGAGAAGAGACTCAATAGGTGCAAATAAGCCAGCTCTTCTACCAGACAATCTGATACAAATCCTGCAAGTTGGCAGCTCCAGTTACTGTGCTTTACCCTTGCAGCGCCCATAATGCAGCCAGGGGACACTTCTTAACTTGTGGCAAATAACAATCAGAATGGCTAATAAAACACTGATGACAAAGGTGCAAAAAAGGACTACAAATTGGGAAAAGGAAAATACTTATTGCAACATGGAATGTAAGAGGTCTATGTCACAAATAAAACAAAACTTGAAACAGGATTAAAAAGAGTAGAAGTAGATGACACAAGAACATTGGAATCAAAAAAGTAACTCAGAGGATCAAGAGAATTAGCTGGGTATTTAATACACAAAAGAAAGAGCCTAAGCACATACAGACATACAAGTAAAAAAAATTGAAGAACAAAATATATTGCTACTCTTTTGTTTCAGGAAGTATAATAAGAATCAAACTAAAACTTGGAAGATCAAAATTTAATATTTTAGGAGTTAATGCCCCAGAAGATGGAAAACTTCCAAATATCACACTCTTCTATGAAATCTTCAGATAGCTGTAAAAGGAATACCACAAAAAGAATATCTTGTAGTAGGTAGTCATTGCAATGTCAGAATTGAGACTAGTCTTTCAATTAAAGGCTTGGTGGGTCCATATGGAGAACCACTTGTGAACAGAAGGATAAAGAGTTTGCGAGATTTTGTATTACTGAACACTATAAACTCCTTCTAATGACACAAAATAATACATAAATATACATGGAGCTCCAGAAGTAGCAGATCATTAACTACGTTTTAAGAAACAGCAAGACTACTAATATGTAGCACCTAAGTGTTTAGGGGCTATGATGTTAATTCTGACCATTTCCTTTTAAAATCAGAAAGGAAGTTATCAGAGAGATGGAAATACAAGGAATGTAAAATAAAACAAAACAAAGAAACAGTATTTTGAAAACATTTGTAGGACCATAGCAGAACAACTTAGTTGGTTAGTTAATGCCTTTCTTTACGTGGTAAGACTCAGGCCATCAGGCCCACTCTTCCAGCTGACCATGCATATTTTGCTATGCTCCTTTCACCCTCTAGTAGAGAAAGAAGGTATTACTCAGGCAACAAAACAGGTGATTATGAATTTAGCTCAGATGCTTCTTTTAGGCTTGAGGATCTTATACATTCAGTAAATCTACATGGGACAGCCAGCTTTACTTCTCCTCTGAAGGAAGACACACAAACGATTTTTCTGCCCTTAAAAATCCATGGCTTCCATTGAGTTTGAACCCACAAACTTGGGTTCAACAGCCCAATACGTTAACCATTATACCACCGAACCAGCTAGTGTGGATGTTAGAAAGAGAATGGATGATATTTTACAGGAAAGGGAAATTAATAATAACATCAATGCTGAGTGGCAACAGGTAATAGGTATTCCGAAACAAACTATAGATGAAAAACTGGAAACTCGAGCGAAAATCAGAAACAATTGAAAGCTGCCAATATGGAATAATGAACTAGAAAATCTTATAAATGACAAAAAAGTGAATATTCGAGATATTTGAATACAAAATACGATGCAAACCTTGTAGAATAAGAACGAAAAATAGCATTAGTTAAAAAAGAAGAAAAATGAAGAGAGACATGAGAAAAATTTGTAAAAATCTACACAGACGACAATGAACTAACGCTTCCAAAACACTACAACAGATGAACAAAAAAGAAAGAAAAAAAAAAACACAAACCAATTAACCCCATCTTCACCAAAAGTTGGCTCAATTATTACCAAAATCTATGGAAATCAAACAATAATAAAGAAAATATTCAAAATGCGGCTTTTGATGAAAATGTAGATTCCATAAACAAGGATGAACTTGAGGAGGCATTGAAGAAATGAACAAATTGAAAATTCCCTGGGGCAGATGGAATCAATGTGGATCAATATGCATCCAAAAATTTCTGTTTAGGTTTTTGAATTTTATAAATAAGTGCTGGAAGTATGGACATACACCAGAAGATTAGAATGAATAAGTAGTTATTCCTCTTTTTAAGAAGAGGGAGTTGTGACAATTGATGAAGTATATCTGTTTGATGCTGGATATAAAGTATATAGTAAAATTTTAGTTAAAAGACTAAGTAATATCTCAAAAACATTTCTTCTAGTAGAACAAAATGGTTTTAGATCAAACAGATCATGTACAGATAGAGTTTTTATAGATAGTATTTTCTCAATTAACCAGCTCTAAGAAAAACATATGGAATTTAAAATAACTACATTTATAGGTTTTATAGATCTTAAAAAGGCATTTGGGTAACTAAGGAAGCTAAAAGCATTTGACTGGGTAAAATTGACACACCGCAGAACTTGATACAGAGCATGTAACTTAATATTCAGAACAGAAAACATGGCTTTGTCAAAATCTGCAAAGAGCGTCGAGTAATTAACCAAGATGACAAGACACTGATGTCTAAAGTTACCTGCCCTTTTTAAGTGTCATAAATTATAACATTATTCAAATAAAATATAAAAATCCCTACTACATTCAAGATAAAATGTTAAATATTTTGTTATTTGATCTGGGCTGTCCGGGTGATGCCGTGTCGAAGGCTGACGTTTTGACCGACATGTCACGGTCCTCTTCAGGGCTGTACTGCCTATGGGCAGCCCAGATCATGACTCAGGCCGTGGAAGCTTACGATATTATTTTGTTATTTGCTTATGACTTGATAATTTACTAAATTTGAAGACAATTTACAAAGAGCTGCATTCTTTCTCTACAACATTACATTGGAAAACAACATAAAAGTGTCTTCTACAAAAACAAAGGTATTTGCCTTTTCACGAAAACAATCAAAAAGAGCCAAAATTATAATTGACAACAATTTAGAACAAGTGAATTGTTTTAATTATTTAGGATGTGACATTTCATACTTTCCATGATTTTCAAAAGCAACAACATACCAATAAATTATTGGCAAATTAAAATGGGTATCAGGCAGTTAAGTTAAAGTAAATAC
Organism: Teleogryllus occipitalis; assembly: GCA_011170035.1. Lineage (NCBI taxonomy): Eukaryota > Metazoa > Arthropoda > Insecta > Orthoptera > Gryllidae > Teleogryllus > Teleogryllus occipitalis. The sequence goes on from BLKR01000944.1 coordinate 169,621, forward strand.
TGTTCTGAGAGCCTACAAAGTACTATCTGTACTGTCACTTCTTTATAGTCCAGAGAATGGACCCTCACAAAAAGATATGCAAAGAATAGAAGCATCAGACACGTGTCTCTTAAGACTGTAGACAGGTAACAAATCAGAAGAGCATCAGAATAATGAAGATATTCAATGGGATTTGGAAATAACACCAGTATTTGAAGTGATATCACAAAATCTGCAGATCTGGTTTGAACATCTGCAATGGATGAATCGGAATAGCTGGCATACCTGATGTTGGAGCACATTCTTGGGGGAAGAAGATATAGAGGATGCCCAACCAAAAGATGGAGAGATCAAAATCCTGAATGCTTATTATCAAAATGGGTCAATGGTTCAAACCAAAATGTACATGATAATAATGTATTACATTTTACTACTCCAAAGGCAAGAACATTTTTAACTACATTTTTTATTAAATTGTAATTCATAATGTACTCTTCAATTAAAAAATTTAATGTTAAAATATTACCTTTTTTTAACTCTCAACTGTGTAACTGAAACAAATGTGATTCGAATCTGCATATTCCTCTAAAAATTAGATAGAAACTTGTTGAACTTTAAGTGAGAAACTAGTTATGTGAGGTACCTCTTTAAAAAAGATAAACATTTCTGTCTCTTGAAATTCCACTTAGTCAGGTTCAACTGCAACAATTCTACTTTTATTAACACAAATCTTATATATTTTGGCAAATCTTTGTGATTCTTTTAATTATTTGTCAGGTTCAAATTTCTTGAAGAAAAATTTCTTTAATTAAATATATATAATTTTGAAAATAAATCTTCAAATATTAAAAAAGTTTTAAAGACTAGAATTGAAGAAATTTTAAAAGTAAAAATTGAGTTTTTATTCATCATGAACATAAAAATTAAATTATTAAATAATTTAAATTCAAATTTTAATGATTATGAAATACCTGCAAATTGTTACATTTTCTACGACATGAGCAGGCTCAGATCCTTTTTCAAAGTCACTGGTGTTAAAAAAAGACAGAGAATGCTCCAGAAATCCTGTCAAGGAATGATCAGGAGATACAGATGTAACATACACAAGCTTTGGGATGAAGTTTGATGTGAATGCAATTATAAAGCCCTAATAACACAAAAAGAAAATTAGATTAAACAAACAACACAGTAGAATGCAAATAAATTCAAGTAATATCAAATGACATACATTTGTAATTACAGACAACTTCCCAATAGAATCCAGAATTCGAAACCATATACCAATATCTCTAACTCGCTGAGTGACAGGACGTCGAAAATATGTTAATAGTTTTTTTGCATCCAAGCGCATTTCCAAAATGTTGTTTAAAAGGGCAAAAAAGGGAGCCAAAGGAAAAGCTGCTACAAATATGGTGACAAAGCCATACTGCAAAACTGCAATGAAAATCAAACATAAAAATTCCATTACTATAATTAATTAACATAAAATATTTTGTGAATACCAACCCATTTCCAGATATTCTGGGAAGAGACCACGAGGACCCCATTCCACTAGTTTAAAGTCTTTGACCCATTGGTGAGTACTGCGAGTATATCCAGAACCTGGTCGAACACCAGTTTTCACTTTTAATGTATTAAGCCATTTAAAAAAAAGCCTGAAACAACCAACTATTTAAAATCTGCCTAATTGATATCTTGCTAAATACAGATAAAAAATTACAGAGATCTTACGGAAATAGCATCTCCAAAACAGTATTCATAGCTTGTTTCCCTACCATGATGATAGATAACTGAATGCACAATTCAAGTAAACAACCGCCGGGACCACACTGAAATGGAGAGTTAGCACTTGGAATTATAAAATAAATAAAAATACTTATATACGTTTATTTTGCTAAACCATACCTCCTCCTGCCGATATGTGAATAGTCGATTGTACTTGCTAGGAAATCCAATAAATTTTCCCTTGAAGAAAGCAATGTAGAAGATGGATGCATAGTAGTTCACAAATTGAAGCAAATATATCTTAAGAGTAAGACTGTCATCGAATTCTGTTTGGGTTCTCAAAAGTTCCAGTTCTGTTAAATATTCAGCAAGCCACCCATAGATCTAAAGAGAAATACAGTTATTCAGCACTAAGCTAATGAAAATTGTTATATTAAGTTAAAACTATTACTTAGTGTTATACATGAACAGTAGACTAAAGAAATTCATTTACATAAGGGATCCAGCACACCAGAAGAAAAAGAAAGGCACATTATCAATGTTATTTTCTTAGGCATATCACCTTACTAGAATAATTGAATTACAGAACTGTGTTTAAAAGTTCATATTAGAAAAGTATCTGAACACATGGTCTACAAAACATTTACAGAAATCGTTGGCTAATTACATCTGTCTAATATGGCATAATTTTTTCAAAATTTTAAAAATATTGCATCTTGGAAGGTATTGAAATTCCATTACAGAAAATTCTCATTATAATTTATAAACGCAAGATAAGGAGAACAAAAATATTTAAAAAATGTCAAATTGACTGACAACTGTGAGTGAAAAGTTTGGGTCCAAGAAAAAATAAGCTTTCCAAATTTTCAAGTATGTAAATCTGTACATGCACATAAATCAATTAACAAACAGAATTACTATTACTACAGACACAACTCATTCTGGATAGCCTAGATAATACAAATTTTGGCCGAGGAAGCCTACACAATCAAAGAGAATTACTGATGCTGATTTTTTTCAATTTTATGGATGAAATTTTCGATAGTTATATCATTGACAAAACTGCATTCTTAACGGATGATTTTAACAGACATAACAGTTGTTATTATTTTTCAAAGTCTTTTTATATGAAAAGGTTGAAACTATTGACACAAACTTATGGATTTTATCAATTTATCAATATGTAAAGAAAGTAATACAAATAAGTGAAAGTTCAGTTATGATTGATTTAGTTTTTGGAAATGTATTAAATGAAACACACAAAAAATTATGTGACAAATGATCACACATTAATAGAAATATCTTGGAAATCACATCACAAAACAAAAGAAAAGTTTTTAGAATTTGAAAAATGTAATTTATGGAAATATAATTTTGAAGATTTTAATAATGATTAGAGAAATGTAAATTTGATAATCAAAATAATAATGCAAACTTAACGCTAAATTGTTTTATGAAAACACTTATGCAGATATTAAATAAATTTGCTTGAAAGAAAGCAATAAAAATACCATATACGTGGAAGTAAATGGTGTGATTAGGAAATGAACAATTTAAATTTGATAAAAAAATTATTTATATAAAACTAAAATATTAACCAATAACTAAAAACGAATTTATGTAAAAATAAAATAATAACTAAAAATGATGAAGACTGGTATAACTATAAAACAGCCAGAAATAATTTTAATATTAGAGATTAATTATTTTAATATTTTAGAAAGGAAGTAAAATAAATAATCAATATAAGTAATGAAATTCAAGAAAATCATAATAATCCCAAAAAATTGTGGAAAGCAATTAAAAATACAATTAAAATTCTTACATGAAACTATATCATGAAGATATTACATTTGATATAATAAATAGTGTGACAAATAATATTGCAAATAAATTTAATATCCTTTTTATTGAAAGTATACTAAAATTAGTTGATATTTTTTATGATAAAAATATAGTTGTACTGTATGATACTGAAAGTTGGATTGAGAATAAATTTCATTTAAATTAACAGATAGTGATTCATTAAAAAAATGCTAAGCAGCTTACCAAATTAAAATGATTTATATTATGATACACTAATTAATGTTAAAAAAAAGTCTTTTGATGGTCTATGTGATAATTTAATTTCAACTCAAAAATCTTTCTTAATACTTTCTGTACAAATACAAGAGAAAAGTAACATTTTTATATTAAATTTTACATATACTTATTACATTAAATACATTCTATGTAACAATATATGTTCTGCATATTATTCCATAGCGTGGGCCGCTCATGGATGGGGGCCCCCAAGCAACTGCTTGTTTTGCTTGTAGGTAAACCCGGCCCTGGATGAAAAAAAATTAGTGGAAGTTTTATTTTTAGATCTAAAAAGAGCTTTTGAAAAATAGACAAAAAAAAACTAATTATGAAATTAAATAAATATGAATTAGGTGGAATGAAAGTAAAGTGGTTTGAATCATGTTTCGAAAATAAAAACAGAGAGTTCAATTTAATGAAGTCCTCTCAAATGAACTTGATGTGATTAGCAGATACCTGCAAGGATTGGTTTTGGGGCCAATTTTATTTACTTTATACATGAATGATATTGAAAAGTTTAAAAATTAATCACTTTGACTTTAAAATTTATTTATTTGCTGATACATTTTGGTGAAGGATAGAATGTGGAAGAAATTGAAAAAAAAATTACAATACTGTTTATATTATTGGTAGGAATGGATGTTCGTAAATAAATTGTTATTCAACTTGGAAAAAACTAAAATCATGTTACCAAGATGTCCTCTTAAAAATATAGATAGATCATTAAATGTGTTTTCAAGGCATGAGAAATTAATTAGTGAAATGAAATGTTTGGGAATTATATTTAACACCAAACTAAAATTTGAAAATAATATTGATTATATACTAAAAAAAGCTGGAAAGAAGTTATCTCATCCATAGAGAAAAGGTAAAAGTTAAGTTCAGAAGTTAATTCATATTCTAGAAAAATTTTATATAAGTCTTAGTTGCTTCACAATTTGACTACTGTGCAAGTTTATTGATATTATCTAATCAGTCACATTTTGAGATTACAGAAACAATGAAACAGAAGAAAGAGATAGTTTATTTTAAATTGGAATAAGCAAAGAACGAATTTTAATTTTCTTATTTTCATGTTTAAAATTTTTTGACTCCTATTTATTTATTATATGCTATTCAAGCTGAAAACTTTGAAGACAGAAGAATTACTCAGAAAATTGATTACTTCAGAACAGGTTTTTGCAAAACGTCAGCAGTGCAGAAATCCTTATGCAGGCATTCTATGATATAAAGCTCTTCCTGAACACTTGAAAAGCATTACATGTTTAAACTATTGGTGCTTCAGAATGGCACAAACTTTCTCATGTTAGTTTTCTATATTCATTGGTCTGGGCTAGCTTAAATTATTGCCCCATCATCTAGCCATCTATCGCCACCCAAAGTACATTTTTTTAAATTTTCTCAATTTCTTGGTTTCTTAATGGTACAACTGAAATATTACTTTAAGAAGATTAAATAACAATAAAACTTCCTCCTATAAGGAATTTTTTGTTGAAAACTTTGCAGCCATTTTTAAGAAAATTGCATTTAAATGTTACTGTAAAAGCGGAATTTGAAGCTCTTTTTCACAGAAATATTTTGGTGTTTGAAAAACTTTATTAGAAGACATTTGAAGCTCTTCCACTCACAAATGCAATAATGTATACAAATCGCTGGAAATGTGCATATTACCTCACTGGAAATGTGCGAGATATTTAAAAAAAACTACATTTGAGTAATTTTTGAACAAACAAAAGTATACAGCAAATTAATTTTTGTCATCTTAAACAGTGCAATAACATCTATCCATTCAAAGAAAAAATTTAGAACCATTTTTGAGTAAATCGTGTTTGATAGTTTCTGACAATGCGGAATTTTGAGCTCATTTTCACAGAGTTTTCAAGAAACATTGTAAGTCTCATCCTCATAAAACCAATCTACTACTCATAACCGAACTACTCATACAACTGATCATTTAAAACACACGTACTCATAAATGTAATAATGTGAACAAATTGCAGCCTATAAAAATATTAACAACGTGAGAGGCTTGTAAAAATAATAAATGTTTGTAATTTTTGAAAAAAACAATGATTAGAGGAAGACTGCATTTATGTCCTCTCATAGAGTACATTTAGTGCTATCCCTACCACAAGTTTACAGAAAAAATTTGGAGTAAATTTCAAGAAAATATTGTCTTTGTTTTTTTTTTAAATTGCACATATTGCACTTAAATTTTCAGAAAATGCAGTGGCGTGTGGTGAAATTTTTTTTCTAGGGAAGTAATTACATTTCAAATGGTAGATTTTTAATTATTCACATGCATAAGACGACAAATGGATAAGCTAAACACTGAACTGCTAAGCACATGCGGAGCCCAACACACGCACAGTGAGTCACACTGTATGCAACTGGCCAATTGCTTCCAAAGGCAAGCGCGACTGAATGAGTCTGCACGTGCCCACCACACGCGCCAGCATATCTGCTGATCACAGCATTCCCTATGTGACATTGGATACAGTCAGCTCAGTGCTTCCAAAGAAGTGGGCGAACTCTACCCTATCTATGCCTTCGGCTACGCCGGCTTTAGCCAAATTCGTTTACTACGCTCCGTGAAGTCATGAAGGTTAAGTGAATTCAAGACTTGCGGGTTCTTGGTTGGGTGACCCGCCAGGAAACCTGGGATCTAACGTCGTCGAGCCCCTGGCCGAAGGGATAAAAGGCACTGACTGACTGCGACATGACGAGACTTGACTTGAGATTATTCTCAGTAACAGAGTATGTGTGTGAGTATAGTATGCTCAGTAACGGAGGATTACTTCAGAAGAAAGCGCCCAACACCCAACGCCCAACGCCCAACGCCCAACGCCCAACAAGGGTTAAGAGACGCGTTGCATGAACAACGTCGCAACGAATATCTATTGGTGACAATAATAATTACATGCTCATTTTGTCAAGATAAGATTGGATGCACCCAATTTAAACTGTTTTGACTTGGATTACAAGTAAATGGTTCTTAATTACTAGTAAAGTAGTATTAAAATGTAAGATATCCATGCAAATGATAGGGGAAGCAATGCTTCCCTTCCTTCCATGGAATAAACTCCCCTGAAAAAAATGCAAGTCCTTAATGAAAGAACTGAATATGGAGAAAAAATTCTCCTTGAAGGAAAAATCTCAATCTTCAATTTTGTAGTTGTAAGAAGATACAGGAAAAATTTCAAACTTTTACAATTTTCGAAAATTCAGAGTTAACAATGAAAAACAGACCTGTCATAAGTGTATTTTACTCTATTCTTTAAAAAAATTGAAATAAAAACTTTGAAGCTATTTTTCAGAATATTTTGAAAATGTCCATGGGTCTTCACATAAAACACCCCCAAATATTAAAGAATGTGTTTCAAAATCGCAAAGCTTTAAGTCAAGCCAGATCAACTGGGGAATATCCATTTTGGAAAATATCCTACATATGGTTTAGGCGCTAGTGGTGTTCACGGATGGACGGACAGACAGGCAGATGGATATTTTGAAAAAAAAAACAACACTTTTTCCATATCAGGGGACCCCATTTCCATTGAAATCTCTAAATCAATTTTCCACAGCATTATATAACTTTCTCTATACTACAAATATGACTTCATATATATGTATGTATACAAGAAAGGAAAAAGTTTAAGAGAAAATGAAGTGAATATGTGAAAGATTTGTATTAGTAGTTTAGTTGCATGTTTCAGATTTTTATTTTTGTAATTTGGATGTTTGATAAATATGGGTAAATTTGTTATGAATTACCTTGTTTGAAATTGCTTCTGTATATTAGTTTTACTGTATTATTAAGATTGTTGTTTTTGATGTAGTTTTTGTCGTCGTTGTTATTATTATTATTATTATTATTATTATTATTATTATTATTATTATTATTATTATTATTATTATAATTGTTATTTGTATCGTGCAATATGGTTAATAGCTAAATGGTTAAATAAAGAAATTATTATAGTAGTAGTAGTAGTAGTAGTAGTAGTAGTAGTAATAATAATAATAATAATAATAATTATTATTATTATTATTATTATTATTAATATTATTATTATTATTGTTATTATTATTATATTGTTATAAACAGAATAGCAATGTTGCAGACAGTTTAATAGTTATAGACAGCCATACCCAATTAAAAACCATGATGCAACATAAGTTGATAGATGCTGCAGTTGTGGTGGTAAACAGTATTGCATAGCTGTTAAATTCAGGACTGCCATAGACAGACAGAGCAGCTAGCATAGACATCCGATATAAAACAACTCCCAAAACAGCAGCCACAGCCATTGCTACCTGAATGGAGATTGGAAATATGCAATGTTTAAAAAAAGAAACAGAACATAACTAGCATTCAAACTCAAATTATTTACTACCTCAACTTCCATGCAATTAAGAAAGAAGAAAAAGACACTAAAATTAATTTTTCATACAATCCACAATAGGACCAATGAAATATGAATAAAAAAGAAGTATTACTGGAACTAATGACATTTATAGTTCAACTCACTTGAACCTTTATTGAACTCTCCCAAAAAGTTTACCAGAATTCATACTTTCTCTGCAAGTTCCAATTTGACATACTATTCATTATGTACCACAGTTTGGATATAAAAGGTTGAGTATCCCAATGAATTTTGCGATGCTGAAGGGTTGTGGAAAAGGGACTTCTAATTCTAATTTTAATTTTAATAAAATTTTAAAGGGCAATCAGCTGCGGATTGTGAATATTATCCCTTATCATGCCCTCTATGAAGAAATGCTCACTGCCAGGAGAATAACTATATTCCCCAATGGGCTTAAGAAAACGTGCACAGATTGTACGTTTATATCTATTTACAAGCTACATTTATGTTCAAAAGAAAAACAAGATGGCCACCTCAGCATTTGCTCAAAGGATCAGGGAAACTGGATGAAAAACCTGATCAAGATGGGTTTAATAAAAATTTGTTTATAGCCCAAAACTGTATGTGACATGGGAGAAGAATACAATAACTGCACCCTTTTGCTTGAGCTTTAGAATCCCTCCTATCTTTCTCTTACTGACCAGAAACCAGTTGAATTATGAATTAAGGAAGCAATGATTGTTTTAACATTTGATAACACAAATTTTTGCTGCCTTACTACAAAAACTATTTGCATTGGCCAATTAGGTACAGATTTGATTAGAATGTACTAGTGAAAAAATAACTAGCTCTCACTCCTCTTAATGGTTTCTATGGCAAGTAGAGAGTAAAAAACAATCACATTTATCAATGATCATTTGGTGGAAAATTTCACATAAAGTAGTTACATCACAAGACATTTGTACCTGACTTGTAAGCAACTCATCATGCACTGATGTTTGGCAGGTACACAACATCCCTACGTCTACATCAGAACATGATCTGCCAAACACCTGGCACAAAACTCACAAGTATAACTTTTGTTGCAAGAAATTTTCCACCACAGTTCATTGGCAAACATGATTTTTTCAGCCCGCTGCTAGAATTTTGAGATTTTTAATGTCATGATTCAATACTTTGGCTTTTGTTTATCTGCATCTTATTCAATAAGTATAATAATGTTTTTTCCAGGTACATGAACAAGTGACACCATTTCCCTTCATAATAACTATATAAAAGATATGTATTTCTGGCTCTGTACTAATTGTGTAAGGTTTGACAATGCTTGTTAACAAGACTCACCAATAACAACACAACAGAGAAGCTAAGAATAGTAGCTGGTACACGCATTCGCCAAAAAGGAACATGAGGTTCCATAGTGTTGGTCACCACATTGATCTCTCGTTTTTTGATGTGAGCGAGGCGAGCCAAGTACTGTGGGCGAGGATGCTCCTCCTGAATGTCAAACCCAGTCAGATCCCATCGATGAGTAATTTCTGCTGAATAACGCTTCCAAAGTTCCAAGAAAGTAGCAGCTTAAGAAAGAATAGGAAAAAAAATATATATTAAGCTTTCTTACAAAAGTGGTTGCATTATTTCTACGCTAATAAGCTATTCCACAAATCCAAGAATCTAGATGTAAACTGACCATCTATGCTATTGTTTATCATTATTAACAAATAACCCATGACTCCTGGTATGAATCATGTATTTCTAGCCAATCACAAAGCTACTGATGCTTAAAGAAAGGGAGAAAAAAAAAAGAAGAAAAAACACCCACCCAACAAACAAACACAGGAAGAGCAGACTCTAACAATGTAAATGGCTGGCTGGGCCTTGAATGCCATTCTTGAGAAGATAGCATTTTTTGTAAAGGCAGTAGCTTCCTTACTGGTAAGTTTATGAAAACATGTTTTATACAAAAGTTGTTAGAAAATGTATCACCTTTAAAGTTGGATGAAATTATTTTTTTACTGGAGTTAAGGTTCAAAATTAATAAGAATAACCTAACAAATACTGGTTTTTATCAAGCCTCCCACACAGTACTCAGAAAACAGTAACTATTGCCTGGGTACACCCAGCATAACCTTAGATAACGTTTTTAAGACCTCCTTCCAGATAACCCTCTTTCTGCAGTACTTGCCAACTAGACTATATCATATGTTCTTACAAGGAGAAAATAAATTCTTTATTAATGAATTAATCTCTTAAGTCAAGACTACTACTTCTATTACTACTCCTATTACAAATATTACTAGAAAAAAACAACACATTATACAATATTAGTTTCTAATATAAAACAAAACCACATACCCCAAAAAGACATAAATATAGCAAAGAAAACTGTGCTTGGATTGTCAAAGAGATAAGTTACTCTAGCATGAAGACATGTCTCCTCCAAGTTCCAATAATCACAAAAGTAATCACAGAGAGGGCACATTTTAATACTCTGATGTTTGTTACAGATATCTTCACTGGAAAAAAAAATGCATTCAAATAAAAATTAATTATGACAAAAGTGATAAGAGAATTAATGTAACATATACACATACCTTGGTTGATTATTATACAGTGAAACACAACTATAAATGAAACATAAGACACCAACAACGGATGCAGGAATTAACATATGTGTGTAGAAACCGAGCCATGCAAAGTAGAGCCCAATCTTCACACCAAAATAATCTTTGATATAATCCAGTGGTTGGTATCTAAATGACTTTCTAACAGCTGCCCATTCTGTAAAAAGGGTGTATCTCCAACTTCCAGGTTGTCTTAAATCTCCCTTTAACACAAAAGTTTATTATCATTAGTAACAATACATAAGGCAGTAGGATTCCTCTGGACAAATAACCTACAAGCAGGCACTCATACACTCTTAACAATAAAAAAATTTTGAATAATTTCAAAATTGACATTAGATTCAGGTTTTCAGTTTTCTTTTGGACTTTTCTTGGGCTTTTCCTAGGATGGCTTCATCTGAGGCATTGATTTTCCCTAATCTGTTCAAGAGAAACCCTAAAATTTGTGGGAATCCTGTAATTTGAGTTACTAATTCCTTAACCAGAAATGTTTTAATTCTTTGCTTAACAGATCACAAAACAAATATTGGTATACAAAACTCAATGACTTATTTTCCCTTCTTCAGGAAATTTAAGAAATTTGCACTTTGTGAGCTTTCCCCTTTGATATCTCTAAACTATTTTCATATAGACACCTACTACATTAACAAATTTTATTCTTTTCATTTTTACAAATCTGAAATTGGTTAAAGCCACTTAAATTATCACTCCTCTGAACCACAAACATTTTCACAACCACTGGTGATCACCTAATAAGCACTGTATTTGTACCTTCTGCAAATTCAAATAACCCATTAATTTCATTCCAACTTTCGTAATTTAAAATAACAGTTTTGATAAGAAATAACAGGTGCTATTGGGGTTTGTGAGCATTGGACAACTGGTTTCCCAATTTCTGAAAGACACCAGTGACAAGATGGGCCCACAGGCTACAGAAGAATATCATTATAGAACTTAGGTGTCGTCCATAAATTGCATAACACCAAAAACACAGGGATGGAGTATAAAGCAGCGTTACACTGTGTTACATAGAAGTAAGGCATAGTGTTATGTAACACTTTTTTTTTTTTTTTAAACATTTGCTGAAACAATTTCTTTATTTTTTTCAGACATACTAAAACATTAAAATTTTAATTAATTTTTTTAATTGAATAAATTAAAGTGATTATGTGTAAATTGTTACAATGAAAATATTTGTATTTTGTTTGTTTTATTGAATCTGTAAGATTACGAAGATAATATTCAAAACTGATCTATACTCCAGGATCCCATTAAGTTGGCACAATAGACTCTTCCCACGCAACATCCATAAAGGTGTGTGAACAGCTTGTTGTCAGTGTGTTCTTCCTTCACTCAAAAACTGTCCTCATTCTTATTATTAGCTGTAGTCAACTCATTCTGGTATTATCACAAATTTGAATATATAACACAAATAAAATTAATACCAGTTGTCCTTACCATAATATCATTTATTTTTAGTTCTTGTAAATAGGAGTGTTGTAACGAGCATTGAGTAATTATTTGGAGGGGGGATCTAGTGTGCATTAAGGGTGCTTTATAGGGGGGAAAGGGTGTTCAAAATGTTCAAAATAAACGTTATGTAATTTATGGACGGTCCGTTAGATTAACCTCATAATCACCTAGCTACCGCTGCATTATATGAGCTCTCTATTAGATAGATCCCAGGGAGTGATGGGATACAGTGAAGATCTTGGTAGGTTCCTTGGGTAACCACTGATGACAGCGTACATGGAGGGGGTCAGACAAACCATAAGGAGTTTCAAAAATAAATAAAAGAATGAGCAAGAAATAACCTTTTGAATCTCAATGCACAAAACATTTTATTTAGTTAAGTTAGTATTTATTTAGTTAAGTCCATAGACAAATGAAAACTGATGTCCTTCAATTGAAGATCATAGGCATTAATTTGTATCTACAAATTTACCCAACACAGAGATAAAAATTCTGAGATATTGCATTAATAGCTTAATTATTGGTAATCAATATGTCATAAGTGAAATGTTACAAATAATTCAATTCTTGCCTCTCTTGTATAATACAAAAAACTTACATCATGTAAAGGATAAGCTGCAGTATAAACATACTCATTTATTAATCGTTCAATGCCAAATGCAAAATCATCATGTTCATCCTCAGAGAAACGTTTTCTATCCAATATAAACTGCACAATACGAGAGTGAATAGCAGGAGTAAAGAATCCTTCGGCCTGAATGTCAAACCTGCAAACATAACACAATATTTATCATTTCAATCATAACAGAGAGCTCTTAAATAAAATTCTTATATAGATTTTCCATCATATTGTAGAAAGAAGTACATCTAGGTATCAAACATATGAAATGAACACCAAACTAGTGTTGGTGCAAGAAAGGAGGATTTTTACCGCAAATTTTGACTAAATTCAAGTTTATCAAACTTGAATCTGGTCTTAAGAGGAATGATCTGCTGCTAAAAGTGCAATACTTCAATGAATCGAAATAGATGTTTTCCTATTTTGATAACTCCAAATTACTTGAAAGCTACTAATATTTTGAAAAAGTGAACTTGAAATGATTTAAAGATCTTGTATTGAGAAATAAGATGGATTATCAAAAGCAGGCAGAATTAGCTCAGAGCCGGTGTTATCATTGTTTCTGCAGGACTGTTACTGGGAGAACTTCATGTTTGAGTCCTGACAATGGCAGATTTTTGATACCAGCTACAGTATATAGCAAGGTCGAATTCAGCTGCTGTCTGGAAGAGAATTCTTAGCAGTCAGCTACTCCAATGGTAAGCATCATGGTTGTCATAGTGGTCTTTGTCTTTGTGATCATCTGGAAGGTCATATGCACCTAGGTCAATACCAGGGCTTTGGTCATCGTAAGCATTTTGGTCAACGCAGGCATTTTGATCAATTTAGGCATTTTGGTCATCAGTGGTCTTGGCCATCATTGGCGACTTGGTCATCATACACATTTTTGTCAATGGAGCCTTGTTGGTTGTCATGGACATAAGTCAACAGAGCCACGTTGGGTGTTGTAGCATCTGGTCACGAGGATGTTTAGTCAATGGAGCCGTGTTGGTTGTTGTAGCATCTGGTCGCCATAGGTGTTTTTGTTCAATTGATTGATTGTTAGTGATTCCGGGCCATCAACCACAGAGGTCATTAGTCCTGTAAGTGTCGTGTGTGTTTTCCACAGGAGGTGGCGGTGATCTTCCCCTGCTGGATGGCGATATTCGGCACCGGCGTACCATTGTCTAGTGGGTTTTTTCCTCAACCAGGTATCTCCCACCAACTGGGCACCGTCCCAGCCAGGACAAGCTCCAAGCTCCCGATCGGTCTCCTGGCATGTGTGGTAGTGTAGAGCATGGCCATCTGCAGTGCAATTGTGTGGTGGCTGTGGGTCCAGCTAAGACCAAACAGCTGTTTTGTCTTAACAAAAGTAAGAATGTAGCTGAGAAAGCTGGGCAAAATTAATGTATGATGATGAAACTATGCCAGATATTTAAATTTCTAAAGACACTAACATTAAACCCACAACACTTCCTACTACTTGCCTGTTTATTATAAATTTTGCTCAACTTCTCTAAACACCAAGTTGGGTAAATAGAGAACATCAATTTTGAAAAAACATAATATACGGCATTGGGTTGCTCATAGGTAGATGGTTGAACAGTCACTGACAGAGCGGTTTGAAAAAACTCAATATCTGGGACTCTCAAGCAGCCCTGAGAAGAGGATAGTACATCACTAAGACCCCTTCATCCCCATCTCGCTTCCTCTCTTTTTTCCTTGTCTCTCTCTCTTATTCCTTTCTCTTTTTCCCCCAACTCCTCTCTTTCCCCCCCTCTCTCCCCTCTAATCCCATGAAATTATTCTATTCCAAGAAGCTCTTCCAGAAATTGCATTGTCGAATTGGCAGTAAGGGATGTTACTCCATCCAGCTAAAACCCAAAATTTCACTCATCCTTAGGATATAAATTTTTCTCATTATATTCTGATACATATCCACCTGTTTCTTTGAAAAACAACAGACCAATTAATCTGTGTCGATAAATGGCACACCACACTCCAATCTTTTTTAATGCAAGGGTCTTGAAAGCATGAATTTTCAATTTTTTTGTGGCACAGTGCGCACTTCCATGTGAAAGATTACATTGCTGCTGAAGCTTCCTTAATCATTTTGTGGGGAAATTGAAAGAACATCCTGAACTTCCTCTTAGTTTTCGCTGCATGAGCACTGTGTTTTGGCGACTGCTTTCCCAATCAAACACGCCTCCTGTCTCATGATACCATTTCACTAACCGAAATATGGTACTCTTGTTCAGAATCAACGCAGATTAAAATTTTTCTATGAAAGTTGCCTGGCACTCTTTGAAAGACTGCATTCGGAAATACTCCTCCACCACAAATCTGTGTTGCTCTATGCCAAAGTGTATTGTAAGTTAACGTCAAAACAGTGAATGAAGACACAACCTGTTTTGCTTTGAGCAAGTATGACCCAGACCACAGGAAAGGCACAGGTAAAAGGAAGGGGATGGTGAGTGATGGGACTGTTGCACAAATATAGTCAAAGGAGCTGTCCCAGAAGCAGTGTCGCAATTCTTTCACTTTTCCCTCAGGGCCTCAAACAGCAAAGTTGCATTTCAAACTCCGTTCAAAATGCAACTTTGCTGTTTGTTTGTGTTTTTGTGTGTGTTTGTTTGTGTGTGTTTGTTTGTGTGTGTTTGTGTGTGTTTGTTTGTGTGTGTTTGTGTGTGTGTGTTTGTTTGTGTGTGTTTGTGTGTGTTTGTGTGTGTTTGTGTGTGTGTTTGTGTGTGTGTTTGTGTGTGTGCGTTTGTGTGTGTGTGTGTGCGTTTGTGTGTGTGTGTGTGCGTGTGTGTGTTTGTGTGTGTGTGCATTTGTGTGTGAGCGTGTGTGTTTGTGTGTGTGTTTGTGTGTGTGTGTGTGTGTTTGCGTGTGTGTGTGTGTGTGTGCGCGTGTGTGTGTTTGCGTTTGTGTGTGTGTGCGTGTGTGTTTGTGTGTGTGTGTTGTGTGTGTGTGTGTGTTTGTGAGTGTGTGTGTTTGTGAGTGTGTGTGTGTGTTTGTGTGTGTGTTTGTGAGTGTGTGTGTGTGTTTGTGAGTGTGTGTGTGTGTTTGTGAGTGTGTGTGTGTGTTTGTGAGTGTGTGTGTGTGTTTGTGAGTGTGTGTGTTTGTGTGTGTGTGTTTGTAAGTGTGTGTGTTTGTGAGAGTGTGTGTGTGTGTGTTTGTGAGTGTGTGTGTGTTTGTGAGTGTGTGTGTGTGTGTGTGTGTGTTTGTGTTGTGAGAGTGTTTTTTTTTTTTTTTTTTTTTTTTTTTTTCCGTTGAGGTGGAAAATACTCTTTACGTATTCCAGGAATAGTAGCTCCTCCTGGATATGTCGGGCTCGGATAAGCATATCCCCTACCGACTAAAAACCACCTCTCACATCTCTTACCCCCGTGGAACTACCGCTTGGTATTACTTCACGGGGGAGAAACTAGCTGTTGTTCTTCCTTCAGGGGGTTGTGGTTACGCTACATACCATCTACACGTTGGGCATTCATTTCAGCTCGTATTCTTTCAAGACGACGAAGCTCCAGTAGGACTTCCTTCGCGAATCCGTTCGTCGCCTCCCAAGCTTCTTTTGAGGAGAGCATTGCATTAACTAGGGACTCAGGCCGAAGTTCCAAACGAACTGTTGATTCCCAGGCACTGCGTGCACTAATGAATCTGGGGCACATGAAGAACGTGTGTTCTACATCTTCACTGACTCCAGGGCAGTCCGGGCATTCTGGAGAGTCGTCGTGCTTGAAGCGATGCAGATATGCTCGAAAGCATCCATGTCCCGATAGAAGCTGTGTGAGGTAGTAGTTGACCTCGCCATGTTTTCTGTTGATCCAAACATCTAATTGCGGGATAAGGCGGTACGTCCACCTGCCTTTCGTTGAGGAATCCCACATCGTTTGCCATACTCTTAGGCTTTTACGCCGTTCCTGTAGTCTGAGTTGTTCTGGACTCATAGACGTGATTCTTTTCTGCCGGTAAAGGGCTTTTCGCTCTTCGGAGAGTACTCCAACAGGCAGCATCCCGGCAATGACGCACACTGCGTCTTCAGACACGGTGCGGAAAGCACTGGAGACTCTCAGGGCGCTTAGTCTATAAACAGGGGCGATTTTCCTGCGAGAAGCTTGGATCTGCAGTGTATTAGCCCATATGGGAACTCCATACATCAGTATTGATGTTACTACTGATGAGAGTAGAGCTCTTCTCTTTTGCTTTGGTCCTCCTATGTTGGGCATTAGTCGTGATAAGGTCGTTCTGACCACTGACGCCTTGGCACTCACGTGTTCAGCTTGCTGCTTAAATTTAAGCCGCGCATCTATCATGACTCCCAGATATCTAATGAAGGGTTGAGAAGTGATTTCATGCCCTCCAACCTGAAGTGTAATGCCCTCCAGCTGTTTCCGACCAGTAATGAGGACTGCCTCAGTTTTATGTTCCGCCAACTTCAGCCCTACTGATTCCATCCACTGGCTGATCTTCTCGAAGGTGTTGTCGTGAAGGAACTTTATATCATCAAGATGTTTTGCGACGATTACCACGGCCAGATCATCAGCATATGCCACCAGTTTAGTCCCCCTTGGTACTTCTTGTTTCAGAAGGCCGTCA
>BLKR01000944.1:192061-372233 GCA_011170035.1 Teleogryllus occipitalis
ATCGTATACTGTATAACCATACAGCACATAATTTACAGCTTTCACTATAATATGCATATATAATGGATGTTGCACAAATTTAAAGTAGGCAAGGCAATATTTAAGCATGTTTTTCGAAACAAAAGTAAGTAACTACAGTAAACCCTTGTTAGCCCGTACTCAACACGAAATTGGCTTTAACACAAACAAATATATATGGAGTTTGTGTTAATAAGGGTTAACTGTATATCATTTTTACGAAGCATGTGGAAAGCAAACAATCTACAAAATTAAATTACTGACAGGAAAAGTTTTGTAACAAGTATTAAAATGTTACTGTGCTAAAGTAGCCTAGCTAGAATTTCTGCAACCCAGGGCAAATTCATGGTGACATTCATCCCACTCCAATCAAACTTAAAACCTGATATTGAAAACTGTCTTATTTATTTTTTGAAGGCAATCAAAATATGTTTGCGTATTATACTTCTCCTGTTTAAAAAAATACAAATTTCAAAACTTGACAAAATACAACATTCTTTTTATCATGCAAAAATTAGAATAAAATTTTTGAACAAATAATTGTTACTACTTATAATAGAATTTAATAAACAAGCAAGCTTTTAAGATAATAATTTTTCATATTTTGGGGCACTATAGTTTAATTAACTGACAAAGTTTAAAACCAATACAATTTATAATCAAAAGCAGGGGTGTCCCCCCCCATAATTTTTGGTACATGGGGTACACAAAACGGAGCTCCCTGCTAATCTATATCTTATCTATTGAACCCCCAAAAATTTGGTGCTGGTGACACCCATGATGAGAAGTAATTTCAATCAAAGAATTTGCACTCTTTACCGTGAAAATAACTTCAATAATTGAAGAAAATCATAATGAAATATTTTATAAAATCATTACTAAATTTAACACTTTTTAAATAAAACATTCAAATAACACAATATTCAATTAGTGTTACCCAGAGTGGCCCACTCCCTTACTCCCCACAACTATGCCACAGCTTCGATAAAAGAATTCATGATTAAAACAGACACGAAATGAAAATATCAGAAATTATAGATACATATTTTTAAATCTATATTTACAGAAATTTTACAAAGTGGAAAAAGAAGCAATAGCCCTACATAAATGTATGTAAAAATCATATCAGGATTACTCCTTTAAATTATGTAGACAGTAATTAAGACCTTAGCCAGAATAAACTAATGTTTCACCAAAATGCAGACTCAAAAAATGAGAAAACTGATATAATAGCAACAAGAACACCTGATTTTTTTTCCTGATCAGTATTTCAAAATGACATGCATTTCATATACTCATTAATATTGTGGGAGATCAAAAATTTTGTAATGGAAGTCAAACAATATTTTAAAATATTGTTCAGGTATACTTTACGGATATGAATTCATTATGAAAGGATCACACTCAAGCAGTTTATTTCATAATTTTTAATTTCCATTTCTTGCACTCAGAAATTCCTGTCCCCTTCCACAAATCTACATTTTGAGGATCATACATTTAGTTAGTCAATTAGGGAACGGATTTTATTGTAATAAAAAATGCAAAATATGCACATACATATGTACTTATTTTTTTCCAAAATATGTAAGAAAAATAGGAAATATGTAAAATAAAAATTCATTATTGTGTTTAAAATTGTTCTCTACTAGCATTTTCCGAGCATAGAACGTCGCCAATCAATTCTTAACAAGCATTCGAAGTGGCTGAAAGTAGGTTCTACCTCTACAGAAGTAATTCTACATTAGATTTCACCACACATAAGAATTTTATTCGAAATACAAAATAGTTCTTATTAAATATTCCAATGTTTACAAGAAGTCAGAGTTATAATGAATAGTAATACCGTGTAGCCAGTGATTGATTGCAGATTCCCCCCCCCCCCCCCAATCGAACAATGCATAAGACAATTTTCTGTAAAAAATATTTGTTAGTTTTCGATCGAGTAACAAATGTGTTGTTTGAAACATGAGCAAAATCATAGTTGAAATTACTTTTGTTCACAGAAATCCTCTCATTCTTGACTTCAAGTACGCAGTAAGCGGAGGGGGGGGGTGATTTTTAAGGAGGATTCCGTAACACATAATTCAAACGCGAATCTGAAATAATCCATTTTGACGTATAAAGAATTAAAATATAACGAAATATATAGTAGTACGTAAAATATGTAAAAATATGTAATTATACCAAAATATGTAAAAATATGTAAAATAAAAATAGTTTCAATTCATTCAGAATGTCTTGAAAACTCAAAAAAATATTATTGAATGCAGGTATCTAGTTCCTGTAAAAACCTGTAATTACATGGAAATCGGTTCCCTAGTCATAATGCACTATCATTTCTGAGAGTTCCAACAAACAATTGTATCAATTTTCATCTTCATTGTATTAGTTTAGCTTAGTATACATCCATTTTTACACGTCTTTTATATGAACCATAATCCTTTCCCCTTATATTTCAGAAATGTAGAATTCAAGAGTCATCAAAAAAATTATGATATCAGATCTTTTACAATTTTTCAAATTTACAAATCTCGAACTGTGAACATTTCAGAAACATTTAACATAATTAAAGGTTTTTGAGATCCTTATTTTCCATAACCTAAAATGCTACCAGATTTATTAGTAGCAAGCACACATGGGAACACTCCCACTTCTCAAATTTTGAAGGCACTTGTGCCCGAATCTAGTCACTCCCTGATTCGGTATTTTCCATCCCATCACCAAAGATCCCAAATAAAGCATAATTTATAGAAATTCAATGAGAAGAAAAGTATTGAAGCAATAAAACAATGGAAACAAGAACACTACACTAATACGAACTGTAACACTTTTTTATGAAGTTAGGACAAAAAACAAGTTATTAGAGAAGTCCCAACACCAAAAGTCCAGGCCAACAAAAAACTGAAAATTTCACAAATACCTTCTGAGAAATATACATAGTAGCATGTAAGAGAGGGTTCAATTTAACACCTCTCTCTATCGGGCACAGTTCCTAGTAACAAAAAGTAATATACATGTAGAGACAATATTAACACTTAAAATTCATTTATTACTGTCAGTAGAGAAGATTACACTAGCTGCAAACAATTTTTCCTTCAAAAATTGCTTAGAAAAAATACATTTTACTGCAGGGTACTATCTAATTAAGATTCTCTCATTATCACTAGCATTTGAGAATTTATACTGTTTAAAAAGTTGTAAAAATATATCAACTTCACACAAATAAAATAACGTTTTCTCATACATCACAGTGACTCTGACCTCTTTCATTGGCATTCTCAGCTTTAAGATTTCACTGTATCGCCTCAATACCTCCACAGGAGCATGAATTTTAATAAATGTCAATCCATTGGGCTCTGGTTTCTCATATTCTAATTCAAGACCTAAAACAGAAAAGTATTCAGAATAACAATCATGAAAAAATATCTGCATTTCTGTCACTCTTATTGAAATAAACTCTAGCATTTTCCATTAACAATAAGAGCAACCTTCATGAGCAAGATTTTCTTCAAACACTTGTCTCCTCTTGACAGCTTGCTCAGTACCAGATCGTGGATTCAGCTGATCCCACACTAATACAAAGTCCACAGTCCTTTCACCATCATAAAACGTTGGCAGAGACTTAAACCATAAAACAAATAAATTAGCATCAAGTGTGAAGAATAAAAACGAAATTACAGTATGGAACGAAATACAGAGAAATAATATACCTGATGAGGGAAGGTGTGATGGGATTTTCTTTGAGGTTTTGCACTTTCTTCTGACACGGACGTAGCTGTTCGAAAATCTGGTGGCAGGTTATTTTCTTCATTGATTGGAGTTCTTTCGGCTATTACTTCTTGAGCGCTATGATACACACTACTACTTGACAATGGGGCTGTTTTCTTGTCATCGCGCATTGGTGTCGGCGTACTAGAATCCTCAAACACTTCGTCTTCTTCCATTCTCAAAAAATATTGAACAATTCTGTCAGCATTCAAACCACAAAACGCCGAAGTTGTGCACGACACCTACGTATCTTTCATTTTAAACATAACCTTACTTAACAATTTTTATGGTTTGATTTTCCCTGCAAATGTGCGTATCGTTTTGGTTCCATTTCTCTCCAAATCTTTTTGTGCCAAATACACACCGAAAACTTGGTTCAAAACGTCATAAGTACGGCAAAATAAAAGAAAAGGGTACAGTTGCCACTAAGATGTCGTTCGACGACATTTGCACGAAAATAAATTGTTTTTATTTGTTCTTATTACAGCAGACTGCATCGTCCGTGAACATGTACTATCTCTGGCAGGAAGATCAATGCCATCAATGCGCTTTCGGAGTGTACTATCGCAACACTCAATCATCACCAAATAATCCAGATAAAGTGGATAATCTAGCCAGGGACCAATATACATAAACGAATCTTGGCAAAATGCAGACATTACAGGGGAGGATTCATTTGAAGAAATATCAGTATCCTAACCTTGGTCAAGATTTCAGTGAATGTCATTAATTACTGCCATTCTTCAAATAAGTAGTTTATTTCCATTGTGCGAAATGTTCAAAGGTTTGTGGAATAGAAATAGCAACTTTTAAGAAAAGTTATTAAGGCTTCTCAACATAAATATCAGCTGCATGATTGAATACATTGTACAATATTATAATAACTTTATTCATTTATGCTCAACTGGACACATCGAAATTTGTGTGAAATAACTACCACAAGATAATGATGCCTTCTATATTTAACTTTCGAACGTCATGTTAAGAGTAAGATATTCATGGGTATTCATACTATCCCGCTCACAGCATAGTACCGTACGTTCTAGCGCATTCTGGTGGTAAAGGCAAAAATATGCTAGAATCTGATGCAATCATTTTTGGACATTTAAAATAAATTACTATCAACACCTTATGGTATTGTTAAAGTGATTATTAACAACTTCTTATTTATTTTAGAAAGCAATATAAATACCATCACTCTTCCAAATTTTATAAATTATTTGTTGAATGTCTTCAGGAATCTATGCGCAATACGGTTTATGACGTCATCGTCACAGCCTCAGCCGCCATCGGCCGCCATTGTCATAGTCTTTGCAACATGGAGGAATGATACTAATGTTGTTTACAGTGCTCCTATTGTAGCTGCGAAAATGGCGCTTCAAATTTGCGATTTTGATAGTGTTTCAACCGCATCGATTTGTAATTTTCGCGTGAGCAACGTAAAAGCAAGTTCTGGGCGGTTTCGAGGAAGAATTCTACATTGTTATGTGCGACCTGTCTTGCCAGTGAAGGCCACATATCATCCTTGTACAGCTTTTCCTGGTCCTAGAAAACTCAGTTGGCATAGTTTTATTAACAACCGAAATTAATTTACAAACGTTGACCATGGATCTATATACCAGTTGTGTACAAAAATAAATATATTGAAACTTTATTGTAAAGTCGTCTCTTCAGTAACGTGCCAGTGACTGTGATATGGATCTCCAAAGTTTTTGTGTTGGAAGTAGGAGGAAAGTTCATTCTTTTCCATTTCTTCGATCAGCTGTTCAACCGACAGAAAAGATGTCGAAGTCATTTCAGTTTGGTGTACCTGTGAATGGGTCCACTGTTGGAGAGACTTGTTTTAAGAAAATGCCTGACATTTCTTGTAATGCCCAGTTCACTTTTGAAGAAATTACAAAAAATCAGGATTGTCATTCAAAAAAATCGTGTTTTGATCAGTTTAATAAGTTCTCTCATTTCACCTTCTCAAGAGTAGTGGGAGGATTTGTTGGCAGCAAGAGTCAGGGCGGTTCTGCTAGTAGGGAACCTCATCAAGTGTGGGATGTGATTTTTCGACAGCTGGTGGATACTGCATGTCAAGCCACAATGAATAACAATGCACAACAATATTTTAGTATTGGTGACGCAGTTTCTCAAAGTATTTTTGGACAATTTAATAACAGAAAAAATTCGACATTGGATTTCACTTCTTTTCTTTTTGCCAGACCTTGTGAGTTTTTTGCACCGGAGAAACCCCAGAATATGCCTAGTTCAAATCACAACCATAGTCAAAACAATAGTGGTAATGTCACTGTTGGGGAAAAGAATAGTATGAATCGGGTACCTGCTGATTCTCATTTATGTGACGTGAATCTGAAAAATAAAACTGCAAAGGAAACTGATGTTCAACATATTGCATCCAAACAATCCTACGCAGATGTTGCTAAAGCATTTATATCTGTCAAGACTGTGCAGGAGGTCAAGTCAAGAAGGCATTTGGGTAATTCTGTTATGCCGTTGCCGCAAAACCACATATTTTCTAATCCTAGAAATTCAAGGAAAAGAAATGATGCATTTAGCAAGAAAGGTAGCAGACTGAGTGGAAGTTGTTATTCTCAACCTTCCAACAATTCTAGTCAGAATCCACACAAAAGATCTACAGCAGTGCACGATAAATGTGAAGAATTCATACCTTCTAAATTTGCTAGAGCTAAGTCTCCACATACGCGACATACCAAAACAGAAAATTTGAATTCCAACAAAATGAGAGCAAATGAGGTTAAAAACTCTCAGTCCAGTATGTTTTCAAAAGTTTCAAAAGGACAGGAAGAGAAGAAAAGATTTAATAAGTATAGAAACTCCAACACAAGGGAAAAGGAAAGGAAAAATATTGATCTTCAAGTACAAGAAGATGTTGTGTTTACATGCAATGTGCCAGAACAATATTGTCAGAATTGGCGATGTGAACATAATAGAATGCCCAATGTTCACAGAGTCAGAACAGAATTTGGCAATCAAAGGAAAGAGTTAAGGCCAAAAAATTTCAAGCAACAAACTAGGCTCCATTCTCCACCACCACGAACTCTTGTATCAGAGTGTGTTAAAGTTAACAAATCAGATGTAAACCATCCAAAGAAAGAAAGTGTCTCTCCTAAAACTGAGATGTCTGAAGAAATATTGTGTAACAACGAGAAATCTCTTATTTGTGGTTCTTCAAATTTGCCCAAGAGTGGGGATGACGAGTCATCACTCTCATCTAGTCCCACCTTTACTCCTGTAGTGTTGCCACCAAGGATTAGAGTGGCATCAGAATGTTCAATTGACAGTGAGGACAGCGTGGTCTTTGAAAGAGATGAGCAGGATTTGGATGAGTCCGAGTGTGATGATGGACTTGATTCAGATTCTGAGAGTGAATATAGCAGTGCTGCTGAGTGCGATTCTGATGCAGAAGACTGTGATGAGGTATTAATATTTCCCTTATTTCAAGTTGTGTGTGTTATATTAATCTTTCTTTGAAAAACTTGTATATTAATTGTTAATATTGCATTCAAGAGAATACTTCAGAATTTCATTCAGGAATTCCATAAAATTCCATTCCATTTCATTTTCATTCAGGAATTCCATGAAAAATGAAAACTTAATTTTAATTCCATGTGTTCTCTAATTCATATGAAATTATTTCTAAGATCTTTGCAGCAAGTATTTTTACAAACTTGTGAGCCATGATTTTTTTATTTTATCCTATTGATGTTTTAAAAATAGTCATTCTATAGTTTACCTTGTCTGCAAAGTTAGTAGGGCAGTTGCATTTTTATTTGAGGGTATGAATCAATTTACGTATAATTCTTAGTTTGCTGTTGGGAATTGGAAGAATTTTCATGCTTTATTTCTGTTGTAGGTGGATTTCTGCTACATAATTCCTTCAGAAGACATAAATGCCAAAATTATTGAAAGCACATACACACATGATGCGTTTTCCCCTGTACCAGACAGACTGAAAGATATTAATGCAAAATGGCGGAAAGAATATTCTTGTGTACCAAAAGTAGAAAAAGTTCCCGAAAAAGTAAGTTATGTTTTATGAGTAAATGATACAACTTAAGTCTTTTTGCATTGGTACTTTGAAATTCTGTATTCAGAAAAGAATTTAGAATTGATTTTTTTATTATTAATAATAATAATAATAATAATATTATATTATTTATTACAATTATTTTTATTGTTTTTAAAGCAAAACAACCAAAGATTCTTCTCTAATGCATGGAATATACAGGGCCTGATAAAATTAACCTAATTTGTAACAATAAAAATCAGATGTATATTCAGTATTTTCAATGCCAAAATCTTCTAATGTATTTTTCAAATTTCAATTTCAGGTGCATTTTCCTTGTTCTAAAAAACTCACAAAAGTGCACCCTATGGTTCACTGGCTCTTTGCATACCGGGAGGCACGGAGAGGCCCTTGGGAAGAAATAGGGCGGGACCGATGCAGATTTCAATCCCGTATAGAACGTGCAGAAAAAGATTTGTCCAATGTTTTTGATCCTGAACATCGCAGAAGAATTTGGGAAGAACGAATGAGTGATGTGGGCAGTACATGAACTACTTTTATTGGATAAGATTTCCCCCACTGTGTTCGGCAAAATGTAGGTTCTGCTAGTTTTGCCCTTTTTTTATGTACGAACATAAGAAGTGAAGTTTCCTCCTATAACTTTTACCCTTCATTGTTTTAATATTTCTGTTATTCCATGTGTGTATAGTATTTATAACATTAACACTGTACCTGGTCTGAGATTCCATGCAGATTATATTTGTATTGTGCAAATGAAGCATGTGTGGTCAGTATGGTTAGCCTTTTCTGCTTGAAAATGGGAGTGGGAATTAGGTCTTTCTGTGTCTTTTGTCGTTCACATAATAATCAGATGGAGAATTACATTTATTTGTTGGTGTTTTATCTTTTCTGCTTTTGGATAAATATTGAAACTTAACACCTGTTGCATAAAGAATGACTTAATGTTGTTGTTGGTTGATAGAAAAAGGATGGATGACTTAGATGTCAAAAGCTTAACATTGATTGTGGTTAATAAGTTCAAAGTCATGTTTCTTTCAGTTGGATGTGAGGTAGTTGCCAACATAAACAAAAATACTTCATTGATGGGTTATCCATTTCATTCAATTTTAATTTTTCCCCTTCCATTTCAACTCTCATTTACACAAGAAGATAATTTACTGTTGTTCCTTCCTTTGAAATGAAAAATCCATTTTGAGGTAATTATTGACCACATTTGTTCAAAAACATTTTAATTTCTGGAAGTGTGATGTATTAGAAATTACAAAATTTACTGGTTTTATGTTAGAAAATAACCATTTATGATGAAGACCCATTCCTGGTCCTTGAATATAAATGAACTACAGGAAAGTATGCAACATTTGCAAATTAATGCATTTCTGTCGAGTTTCTACTGGCTCACATTAAGCCATATTGGTAGCTAGTCAACAAAAAAAAATTGCTGGAGAAAATAAATGCAGTTTGAGTGTTCAGAAATTCATGCCACTTTTGTATATGTATTTAATCTACAAGAGAACAGATGCTTACAGACATAAAGAACATAGAATCTCTTCCTTATTTTTTTATAGTGAACTTAAACATTGTAGTTGCAAATTGGAACACCATGCCATACCCAGTTTCATAATTGTAAGTGGCATTTTTTTATTAATCTTAAAATTGTTAATCACAAGTGCTAAGTGCAATCTGCCCATTTGTTGTTGTTTTTATATGTTTATAAAGATTCATAAAATCAGACCAAAAAGCCCGGTGTTGTATTTATAAATGTTATTGCATTCGTTTGTGCATGTTATTTTTCATAAATGTTTTGAAATGTATAATTTCTTGTAGATTAAAACATAACTCCTTCCTAGCAAGTGATTAGAATTTTTCTGGAGCTTTCACGTTTCTTGTGAGCAAACTAATGAAATATCACCATAGTACAAGAAGGGTCTGTATTTTGTATAATGTGAAATATATTTTCTCATGCCATTTTGGCTGATAATTCCCACAAATGCAAGTAATTATAATGAAAATTGTCAATGCAAGGAATAACTATTGCACCTTTGTATATGTATTAGTGTTCATCATAATGATGTAGTTATTTAGTGAGATTAGAACCTACTTGAAGTATATAGAATTATATATTGTTATATGTTTATGTGTATAGATCCTATGGTCAATTAAAATGTTCTTTTCATTTAATTAATGATAGTTTTTGATTAAGTAAATAATTTAACCATTTTGACATCAAAAAATTAGTGAAAATAATTATTAAATGTATTCCCTAGTAGGTCCTTGGGTCCAATTCTACCTTTCACAATTAGTTTTCTTTTCTTTCTTTCTTTTTTTTATTTATTTTTTTATTTTTTCCCCCTTGCCTTTTCTTATAAATCGTGTATTTTGAAAGAAAGAAAAGGGACCTAGTTGGCAATTCCAGAGTGTAGATATGTGCTGCCTTCACCATCCAGAGACGAGAGCGACTGTAAAGTTGACAGTAAAAATTGGGAAAGATTGAATGTTAAATTTTGAGCGTGCGTTTCTTTTCATTTTTCCGACTTGTATCTCTACATAAGTATAAAACCACAAGACTTTTTTTTTAATTTATAAGATGTTATTGGCACAAAACCCTGTAATTGTGCCTCTCCAGTCCAGCATCAAACATTTAGGCTTGTTTCATGAGTGTTGTATTGATGTGTGTCTTAGATTAACACTACCTTATGTGGAATGGCCACAGTGCACGTGTACCATTTCGCATGTGTTAATCAACAATGCGCGTCAACGCAATACTTATGTGCAGGGTCCCTTAACATGGCAGAGCTCATACCAAATTATCAAACGGGAATGCTTGCATTGGGTCTGAGACCCAGGGAGTTGTTTCTATGGGAAACCATAGAATTAATACATTACATGTGTAACCTATATGTATCAATTTTATGTGTAAACATGGAAATGTACATGAATTGAAGATAACTACAGTGTAAGTGGATGTATCTAAAATTACTAGTGAAGTTTAATGCTTTCACAAATCAATGCAAAAATTATTTAATTCTAAAACTCTATTGGTAATAATCAGTGGCGTCTCCTCACTTGGGACCTCTGGGCATTGGCAGTGAAGGAAAGTGTTAAGCTGTACACTACTCTTTTTGCTTACATATATAGAGGAAAATTGAATTATGTAAACAAAATCCTTATTTATTTTAAATTGTTGCAAGAATGAGGGAAAGATAATCGTAAAATAACAATAATGAGGATGTAATTTCTATTGCAAGGATTGAAGTAATGCTCGTTAAAGTATTTAAAAAGACATGCTCGAAGCTTTTCCCATTCTTCGGTTTCCGGTTAAAAAATTAAATTTTGAAATTACTAGATAACGACACTATCGTTTATTACTCAATGACTCGTTTCTTTTGTTCATACGACAGGGAAGGAAAGCAACTATTGTTCCACTTTTTCACTATCCTTATCACAATATTACACTAATTTCATGAGTATCGCTAAAGGTGACAATGCGCAACGGAGAATATCACGATTACGGACGCTCGCTCTCCAGCGGGCTGTGAAATAGACATCCAACGCCTGAACACGCTTTGTCCGTGAGTTGGGAGGCGTCGCGCGCATGCTCTGCCGCCTCCCGATCCGTCTTGAAGACGTTGGAGGCATTCGCCAACGGCCTGAGCTGCGCTCGCGCACTACCTGCATTGCACGGACGCGCTGGTGCCGATCGCACGGAAGATCGAATAAATAAAAAATCTAAATAAATTCAAAGGAAAAAAATGATTTGTTTTATTTCCTTGGGCGTTGACACACGACTGGTAGAAACATTTGGTGAACACGCTCGAGCGATTAGAACGTGTGAGACATGGTTCCGACAATTTAAACGTGGTGATTTCAGTGTGAAAGTGCGCGCTCTGGTAGGCCACAAAAATGCGAAGACGAGCATTTGCAGACATTATTGAATTATGATCCGACTCAAACTCATCAGCAATTGGCAAAAGCAAAAAATGTCTCAGGAAACAATCAGTAGACGTTTACGAGAAATGAAGATCAATAAAGTTGGTACATGGGTTCCACACCATTTGATTGAACGGCTAATGCACGACAATGCGCCGTCGCAGACAGCAAAACCAGTAAGAGACACCTTGAAATCGCTTGGATGGGACATCCTTCCACACCCGCCGTACTCCCCCGACTTCGCGCCATCTATCACTTCGCATCAATGGGGTACGCGTTCGCAGAGCAGCACTTCAGAAATTTCAGGAAGTTGGAAAATGGCTCGACAAATGGTTTGCCGCAAAAGACAAGCAGTGTTTCTGTAAATAATTTTTTAAAAATTGTTAGAATAATAATGAGTTTTGCGCAGCACGTAAAATGTACGCAAACTATATAAAATATGTAATATAGGACAAAATATGTAACGAAAAATTTAAATATTGTGTTAGGATTGCCCTGATTTGCGTATATATATATATATATATATATATATATATATATATATATATATATATATATATATATATATACACATACACGCACTCATATGAGGGTAATCACAAAAGTAAGGTCTCCTATTTTTTTTATAAGTATATAGACCTGTTTATTTCTACAACGGTTTACATCAGTTTACAGCTTGAGCATTTAGCTATTTTTCGACGTAATCACCATTTCTTCAATGCATTTTTTGAGACATTGTGACAGTTTTTGTATGCCCATGTCATACCACCATGCTGTTCAGAAAGTTATGAACCTCTTCTTTCACCTCGTCGTCGGAGCTGAATCGCTTTCCGGCCAAATGTTCTTTCAACTTAGGGAACAGGTGATATGCGTGGGTGGGTGGCATCATCACTGGACGCCAAGTCGGAAGTACAGGGTGGGTGGGTGATGCGTGGGTAGGTGGGGGACTGAGCGCCTCAGCGCGGCGTGCGCATGTTTACACACATCGCGGGAAGCACTCTTCATAACGGTGTGACCAACTGCCACACAAAGAGAGTTCTGTACTTATAAAAAAATAGACCTTACTTTTGGGATTACCCTCGTACATACATACACATACTTGTATATACATAAGAATACGGACTCACTAATCAATCAATCAATCAATCGAATTTAGGACCTCCTGGTCTCCGAAGCTGGATTTGGGGCCCCACAACTACGAACGCTGCAGCAGACAGCCAAATCTGTTCCTTTAATGATCAATTGAGGTTGCGCTTTGAGGCAGCGTGCGGGGGCGGTGGGCGTCCCGTTGGGCGCGAGCCGCCACTTTCCCCCGGGCGCTGCGCGACCCCTCGCCTGCCACGGCCCCGCGGCGCTTGCGCAAGCCACGCCACTCTTGTTTTTTTCTTGCGTTCATACCATCATGAACCATAGGTCAGATGCTGGAGAAAACGCAGCGACATCAAGTGGATGACTTCACCAGGGGTGACCACAAGGGAGGAGGAGGTGGGTAGCTGGGGCAACTTGCCCCCAGGCCCCGACTTCATTGGGGCCCCGAATTTGTTTTCCTTCAAAAGAAAAAAAAGTATTGATCTCTAATCCAAATTTAACGCTGTAAGGTATTTCAGATGCATGGAGAAATGAATTCTGTTAATGAATTGGAGGGGAGGTAATTTTTTGTTTGATATTGGGGGCCCCCCGTGGATCAACTGCCCCAGATCCCTAGTTTCCTCTCGGCGCCCCTGGACTTAACGAGCTCTTCGTTCATCTTACCCCATGGGCCAATGCTTCTGTAGCACAGAGACTGATTGCATTTTTTTTTATTTTACGTCAAAAAAACAGTTAAAACTGCGTATGACGTGCTATGGGGTAAAGTGAATTGTGTGCACATTTTCAAAATTCTGTGATCCTGTGATCCCTACACTGTCATATACTACTTGAATTTTGAATGAATGAAGAAAGGAAAAAAAAATGCCATGATGCGGATCCATAATTTTCATTAAAATTTACCCAGTAACTTTTAAGAAAATATAATAATACAGTAAATGTAAGTTTTCATTCGGTAATTACATTTTTATTTTTGTTAATTTTCTTTTTAAGTCTAATTATTAAATCAAATTTCATTTACTTGATTGTATTATTATAATTACGTCGCTATACTCTACTGAACATTCCACATGTACATCATTGTCGGTCGTGTAAAAATAGCTTCACTGAAACTCAGCTTTGGAGAGCCAACTAAACTATGACTTTACCGCATTGTAGTATCAGTATAACCAAGCGAAGTGACTAAGAGCGGAACGTACTGACTTCGTATTCGGGAGGCCCGGGTTCAATCCCCGTTCCGGCTATCCTAACCGGGATTTTCGTTGTTTCCCTCGATCATGCAGGCGAATACTAGAATGGTTCTACTGAAAGTCCACGAGCGCGAAACCGGCGTCGCTTACCGAATTCATGAAGTACGTGAAGTCGCGAATTTGAGACATCGTGGGTTCCTGGATGGGTAACCGACAAGGAACCCCGAGATCTAACAGTGCCGAGGCCAATTGCCCTTTATGGGACATATAATGACTACATACAAATACAAAGTTTCGGTATTGTGCATGAATAAACATTCTATATCGCTAAATATTTGTTAACAAAGATACCGGCAGCATCGCATTAAATCACACACAAATAATTACATTTTAATCGAATTAATTTTACACACATATTATTCGAATTTTACACTTTCTTATCACCCTTGCTCCAGAGTGGGAACACCCAGAAGCGCTAAATCTCCGAAAATCTAGTTGAAAAATATGATATTTTTCATATGATAACAGACGTCAACAAAAAAATCAATGTAATAGAAAGTTCAGGAAGGTCTAATTTTGTAGGTTTCGGTAACATAATTCGAGGCCCTCCATAGGCCCCCAAAACATGGTTTTAGCGCATTAACAACCACATTTTTAAGAGAAAATTAAATTTACGATATTGCATTCAAATTAAATTTAGTTCAAGCAGATAAGCTACATTTGAGCAATAGTGTTGCGTGACAAATTCAAATGGACAGACAGCCACACCAAAGACAGAAAATTTCCCACTTGGTAAACTTCATCATGCTTAATGACCTTCTTAGGCGTCACTTAGGAGGTATTGCCATCGATATTAGTTATTATTATTATTATTATTATTATTATTATTATTATTATTATTATTATTATTATTATTATTGTTGTTGTTGTTATTATTCTACTTCACGACTAAAGAAACTATTATGAGTCTGTTGAATATAAAATCTACTCCAGGTTGCAACCAACTAAGGATCAGATCTACGGACTGTCGGTGCCCCTAAAATACTTTGCGAAAAATGCGTGCTGTTCCAAAGAAACCCATGTCTTGCACTTCTCAGCATTTTGAATGGCCTAGGTGTTTATCCAAGTTCTTAGAAAAATTTTACTGAACAAATCCCAGAGCTCCGATAATTACCGGGCCGACCTGTGTCCCCCTCACACACATTTGGATGATTTCGATTGCCAAATTCTTGTATTTAAGACGTTTCTCTGCCTCCTTGGTTACGTTGAGCGCAAGGCACAGCAACATCAAATAGACACATTTTCCCCCTCAAAATTCCAAATAGCAATATCCAGTTTGTTTGCTATTTTTATATCATTGTATTCATTTATACATAAAATAAAAAAATCATATAAAAATAAATTATGATATAAAAAATTGGAAGTATTTATTGTGATTGTCCTGAATTAAAAAAGGGACAGAAAAACATTTAAAAAAATAATAAATACGAATAACAATTGCAAATTTTTTAAATCTCTTTAACCTAGAGCAGTGTACTGGTCATTGCTTTCGGCGTTCCTCCGCCAATTAATTATCTGACGCGGGAGGCAGTTTAATAAAGTTCAAAAGACATGGAGGGGAAGAGGATTGGAAGAGCTCAACAGTCGCCGAAGAATATTTAGACAATTCTCTAGCGAATAAAAATAAAATTTCCCCTACGATTCTTCAAACCGTTTAGATAAGCAGGGTGATTACCGTTGCAGACTCAACCTGTTTATGCGAGCAGTCGGCTATTATCTAACTATGAAAGAGATTGAAAAAAATCTTGCTTTCCTTCAGAACGTCATAATAATCCTGCTCTAGTCCCCGCCCCGCCCCGCCGCGCCGCCCGCGGCTGTCGCAGCCGGCGCGTTCCGCCGTCTGGACGCGCCAAGATCAAGGCTAACTACATTCTCCGGGAAAAAAAGCGGTCCACATTTAAGGGCCCCACTGAGCAGAGCAGAGCGCAGCGTAGAGAAACTGCCCGCACGCCCACCCGCGCTCGGTCCCGATCCCGCTTTGTGCGCCTCGCAACAGCAAGGAGACACGGGTCCCCACGCCGAATCGCCTCGCCCCTCCCCGGCCTGCTCCGCGCCGTGCCGCGCCGACCGGCCCCACGTCAACACGCCCGCCCCGCCCCGCCCCGCCCCGCCCCGCCCCGCCCCGCCCCGCCCCGCCCCGCCCCGCCCGCCCCGCCCCGCGCCTCCCCACTCCGCTCCGTCCCGCCCCCCGTCCCCCCGCCCCCCGCCCCGGTCCGCCCCGCCCCGTCCCCCGCCCCCCGCCCCGGTCCGCCCCGCCCCACCCCGCCCTGCTCTGTCCCGCCCCGCCCCGCTCCACCCAGCTCGCCCCGCCCTGTCCCCCGATCCGCTCGCTCCCGAGGTGCTACATATCACCCCTATCCGGTCCGTCCCACCTCGGCCCACCTAGCCCCGGCCCGACTCGCCTTTACCAGCTGCCACTCCCCCTTACCCACCCCTCTCGCTCCGAACCGCCCTGCCTGGACCCGTGGGGTGGGATTACCATCTGAGGCGCGAGCTCTTCTTCCCTACCACCCAGACAACTCAGGCGGACCAAACCCGATGTCGACAAGGGTGGTGTCCGATCAGGACCTCTGACGACTGGTCTCAGAAAGCCTACTTCGTCACGTGCATTGATACGAACAGAAAGGGTAGTCAGAAGATGTGAATAAAAATCATATAACAATGGGTGTTAGCTCAAGGTCCTGGGCAACTGATTTCAGCCAGTTTTCAACGTCAGGCGTATTGGCACAAGTAGACAATGGACTCAGGTTGCGAGTTGCCGAAGCTATGTTTAGTAATGTAAGGCCAGTCAAATTAAAACCACCTAGGAAATTTTATTACAATGGATTGAACAAAAGGGACATATTTCAAGGTTATTTCTTTTCTGCATAATTTGCGATGACTTACAACCACTTCGTTTACCATGTGCGCCCTGCAGCATCATGCAAGTAATGCGATGCATTAGTAGTTCGCGGATGTCCCAAGATTAGAAAGAAATCTTTTGTATTCAAGTGCAGGCACTCCAGCTCCACGTTTCACTTTACCTGAGCGAGAAGCATATGTCATTCGTATCTTACTGTTTCGAAATATCCTTGTTCTGGCGTATATTCTTTTGTAATGAAAGAGAGATGCATTGTTATACTTTTTCATTTCCCAACGGATTTCAGTGAATGAAAGTTTAAGAAAAACGATTCTCTGTGCTACACTTCTTTGTAATGTCGTGCCAGTGGTGTCATGTTTTCTCTGTTGTAAGGCGCTTGAATCATATAAGTACTGCAAGCAGTCAGTTCATATTACAACTATGTTTATTACCACTACCAACTTATTGAATGTTGGGTTTTTAGAATATTTAGGCATTGCATTTGATTGATTAGGGATTCCAGCGCGTCATCTACTAAGATCATTAGTCCCATAAGCGTAGTGTATGTTTTATCGCAGGAGGTGGCTGTATCTTCCTCCGCTGGATGGCTAGATTCGGCACCGACAAACACGTCGGCTAGAAAGGTTTTCCCCCAACGAGGCATCTCTCGCGGCGGGGCACCGCCCCAGCCGGGACAAGCTCCGAGTTCCCCACTGGTCTCCCGACATGTGTGGTTGTGTAGAACATGTACGTGTGAGAGTGAAGGTAAGGGTTGAAAGTAGGGCACTGGAGAGGAAGGAAAGATCGGCCAGGGTCCGTGGCCCGTTTGTTAGGGTACTGCTCCTGCATACGCCTGGTACTGATCGAAAAAAAGAAAAAAAAAGTACCGATCAGGGCAACCGGCCGCAAGAATTCTCCTCCAGACAGCGACTGAATTCGACCTTGCTATGTAGCTTGTGCCGAAAATCCTGCCTCCGTCGAGATTCGAACCTAGGACCTTTCGCTCTGAGTAGTGCAGTGACATGAGTTGAAGCTAATTGTGTTCTTTTGTAAGGTTGCATGTGCTGCTTTGTGAATAGCTGTTCTCGACAGCAGTATCTCGGTGGCCGTGAGTTGCCGCGGGGACGCCGCCCCGAGTGAGCGGGCAAATCGCGAGGAAACCCAGTCGCCTCGCTGCGTCATCCTGAACGCAAAACCCAACGCGATTCTCAGGCAGAGACATCTGGTTGCTAGGCTGCATCTCCAGGCACCACTACTTGCAACTATTTTGTGGGACGAAAGTCTTAACCTCGAGTTTAGTCACTACAATCAGTTTTTTTATTTACTAATAATCTCATTGTGAACTAGCGATAAATGATAGGAAACAACTAATTTTTTGTGGTTTACATTGCACACTAGACAGTTGAATAGCCACAGACGTGTTTGGAATATACACAGGGCTTGATTTCTGGCGGAATGCGACCGAACGGCGTTCCGATTCTTCAGGAATAATTATTAAATTATATTATAAAAATATAACTATTTCTATTAAATTAATAATTAATTTTGGGCGCGTTCCTGGACCTAAAATGTTATAAATGAAGCACTGAATAAACATATTAGTTTTCTCGAATTAGGTGTCCACAAAAATGTAAGCAGTCTTTTAGTTCCAAATTTGGAACTTAATCTTTTGGAATCATTTGGCTAGGCTTACTTCGTCAGTAGTATTTTGTTACCTCTGTTCTCGCCAGTTCCATCGTTGTCGCGGTTGCTCTGCAGCCACCAGGACCGATTGCCTAAACGAAGGTCCTTCCAGCTCATTTTCTGCCAGATGTCGACTGACGCGTTGCTCGTTGACCCCAGCCGACTATGGAGTCGTTATGGTTCTACTCATTTTTGATTTTTTCACATCAAAAGTTTGCCTCTTTATCCTGTGGCTAGAGAGCCAGATGTGGCTCTACCTGCTCTAGTCAAAAGAGCTGTTGTTGGCTGATTAGTCGGTCCTTCCATTTCCTCAACACAGGTGGTGGCCTTATACCATCTTTTTTCTAGGGCTTTTATCCAGCCAACAGCCGGTTACCCTTTACGTCCAGATGGGACGCATATTCGACCATACACTAGACAAACACTCTTACGGGCTCCTCTGATCTGGGGTCAGCAGAACGCGAGGCCCTCCGCGACAACACACACAAAGTCAAGGGACAAACAGCCATGCCCAAGGCGGGACTCGAACCCGCAACCCTTCGGATCGAAGCGCTGAGTCGGTACTCGCTCTTAGTCACCTCGGCTATCCAGGTCGGCTTATACCATCTTAATAATAAAAATATTTCAGAATATTCATTGTCATAAAAACGTTTGCACATCAGGTTTTCTGCTGAGATCAAAGAAACGCTGTGAACATGGTACCTCCAGTCTCCTAGACAACACAATTTAGCGTCTTTGCTGAGACAGAAGGCTTAGTTATTTCCATTCTGGACGAAGTAACCCCCCTGTAAAGATTCGTGATTGGGAATATGAGTGTAGAGGACCGCTGCCGCATTTGCAATCAAACAGACAAAACCCTGCAACACCTAATGAGAGGATGCTCTACATGCTCACAGAAACCTGACTCGGCGCAACGAAGTTGCTGCGGTAATCCATCAGGCTCTGAGTTCAAAGTCAGAGATGTTACTTAACTTAAAGATATCTATTACAAGTTCAAGCCGAATTCCGTTTTGGAGACGAACCGAGGTCAAGCTCTTGCGAAATATTAGTCACCACAGACCGCAGGGTCGAGGCCAACAGACCAGTCGTAATGCGGGTTGACACGACTTCCCGGAAAGGGATTGTTGTTGACAAATCTATCCCATTAAATCGAAATACTGCCTTCACTGCCGAGAAGATGCGGAAATACCAGTCCTCGGCTATTGAACTGAGAGACATGTGGAGGTTGGTGTCTGTTATTGTGGTCTTCTCAGCAAATGGATTGATCTCTGCTGAACTAACTTCTTCATCTGCAAGGCTTGGCTATAAAAACCGCTATTCTCGGGCAATGTAAAAAGCTGTACTCCAGAACACTGCACGCGTGGGTGGGTTAGGAAGGTTTTAATATAAATCTCCATTTCGAATCCTGACCGCTCGAGTTTGAATTGGCAAGCAAATCAGTCACCTTGATTCTTAAAAGGACCCGGTGGCTGCTATAGAGCACCTCGCTAGGTGAGAGACTTTAAGGAAAAGTATAATAATAATAATAATAATAATAATAATAATATCCCCCTAGGGTTGTTACCCCTGGGGGATATTATTATTATACCTTACCCCCCGGAAAGGTCACGTGCACTTGGCCCCGGGAGAATACGACTGGGCTCAGTGGGTACAAGTGGCGAGTTCATGTTGTCCTAGGGTGGCCAATTCGCGAATAATAATAATAATAATAATAATAATAATAATAATAATAATAATAATAATAATAATAATAATAATAAATTAATTCTTCATTTTCATCATTCCATATCCCATCCCGCCAGGACTAGCAACCCCGGGGGATAAAAATTGGATTCAGCATAATGCTGATCCTCCCAAAAGTCACATACACTTGACTCGGGATAAACTGAACCTTGGTAAGTGCAGGTGTATATCCACGTGGTCCTAGACGACCAATTTGCGACCACCACCGCCAACAGCAACGTAGTCAATTCCCGCGCTTGGGGATAATTCCCACGCTTATGGCAAACATGACGTAATCACATTACCGTAATTAGTATCGTCCACGTACCTGAATTTTCTTCGTCACACAGATACAGAAACTGAAACATTTATAAAGGTTAGTTACAACCCAATTTTCCCTTACCGGGAATCGAATCCATGATCGAACCTTCTTTAATAATAATAATGATAATAATAATAATAATAATAATAATAATAATAATAATAATAATAATAATAATAATAATAATAAATGATATTTTTCATGCATAGAGCAAATGCAGAAAGCAGTAATACTGGAC
This sequence comes from Teleogryllus occipitalis, assembly GCA_011170035.1. NCBI lineage: Eukaryota > Metazoa > Arthropoda > Insecta > Orthoptera > Gryllidae > Teleogryllus > Teleogryllus occipitalis. The sequence continues at coordinate 212,969 of BLKR01000944.1, forward strand.
AGCTGCAGAATAGTAAGAGAATTCCTGGAATGTACTACTGATTGGGAAACAATTGAGTGAAATGTCTAGAGAGTAACATTTGTTCGTGTCTTGTCTCTACGAAATCGACCGAACCTAGACCAACAATGGTCAGGTGAATGTTCCTGCACATAGTGCAGAGAGTGAAAAATTCATAATAATATAATATCCTCTTTGTGATTGAGACTTGGAGTCCCCGTAAATTCCGAGGTCGCAGTTTGCAGTGCAGCTTCCGGAGAAGCCTTGACACCCGCGGCACGAGCGCTGCCACTCCACTTCCGGCCGAATACGGCCGTCGCATCGTATGCCGTTCATCAGCGGCGACAGCCGAGGGGCCACCGCTATCAGGCTCTCGCGCGTCAACTCGCCAGAAAAGGCGTCAGACGGAACTAACGCAGCCAACTGCATGAAAAGCACACCGTATTGGGGCATCCCAAGGAGAAATGTCTCGGCGTTCGCAAAGCGGAAAATCTTCAGAATACATGTCACGCCTGTGGCACGTCAGGGATCCCTGAATAACACGAAAAAAATAAACAAGCAAGATTAAATCCCCCAATAATTCCAATTCAAATCATCAATAATTCCAATAAATTTTCCCAACCATGGCACGATGCAAGTAACAGATAAAGTTACCGTCAGCAGGGTTGTATTGGTCCCTAGCGGTTACGAAAGTTACACTAAAGTTAAAAGTAGTGGAGCTGCCGAATGGCGCAGACTCACTCATACTAGTTAGTTTCCGATTTTCTTCGACATCTAAAACTACCAGGAACTACCGCTTCTGGTCCTCAAGGTTCTAGTGAAGAGCATCTTCGCGCACCGTGAACATCAAACATAGACCTATCTCGGTCCTGTGCCTTTACCCATGGTATTCCTTGGCTTCACCTCGGTGCTCGTACCATTGTTCTGAGTACGGGATCAAGTTCCACAATTGAACACACACATTGCTCACAATTGCCTGTCAGGGCAAGCGATTAAGGAAAGGTTATGGTAAGGATGTAATACAGAGGGACTCGGAATGCCCTCCGTGCTTCAAACACAACTGAAAGCATTCATGTCTTCGGTGATTTGGAACAACAGTCTGTGTTGACGTACTTTGGCTCACCTGTCCAAAACGCCTCACGAGGTCGAATAATTGACCGTATCAATTGTTACGTGTTACGGGTTTATGACATAAATTGATAAAACAAATATAATAACTAAAACTGTTCTGTTTGTACATACGCGGCCTTTAATGTGCTTTGTAACGTTGAATTTACGTATCTGAATAACTTTGACTCTATTCGTTTTCATACCAATAATGAGAAGTCACATTAGTATAAAAAACTTTCAACATCGCACTCGAATTTGGTAATGAACATTTTTATTAAAACTAACTAATTCTACAGAAAATGTTGTACTATATAATATTAACAGAACGTATCAGTAATACAATGGCTTTTATGTAATATTTCTATTGATGAAATTGCGTTCAAACGGAATTTTTCACACTTTCTCAACTGTTCGGTCTCCTTATAATACAACCTAAATAATACTTTAAGAATATTATAGAAGAGTAAAAGCTGGTTCTATATGGAAATATTAATTGAAAAATTTGAAGCCGTTTTTTGAGAAAATGTCGTTACAGCGTTTCTGAAAATTTTTGAGTTTTGAAATTGAAAATTTGAAATTTTCATAGAAAACTTTTGAGTTTTCGAAAAACTTCATTAAAAAAATCATGTGAAGTTTTTGCACTCACAAATGCTGTGAAATACAAAAATCGCTCATATTGTAAATATAAAAACGTGAGAAAAAATTACATTTGTGTAATTTTTGGAAAATCAAATACATTTAGGGCGTTTCAATAAGGGCTTTACAAGATTGAAGGCTAGTATTGGTTTATTCATTTAGCTTACTGAGTTTGTTTTGGCGTTAATATTTAGCGAAATACATCAAGTTTTACTTAACTGTTTAAAATTTTACTTCAAGAGGTTCAATGTGGCTTCCATTGATCAAGAGGCACATTTACCATCTGATGTCTATTTCTTGCCAAACCTGCTGTAGCTTGTCAGGCTTTGCGAAAGTCCCGCTCTCAGTTCTGATTGAAACCTGGTAAGGATGGAACAAAACGGTATCCTTGATGAACCCTGAAAAGGAAAAAAAAACAAGGGGTGTTAGATCCGGGGAACTTGGGGCCATGCAATTTGTACTCCTCGGCCCAACCACTATGTAGCATTTCCAAACAAAAGTCCTTACGAGCAATCTTATTAGTTTATTTTTGCTCTTGCATCATTGTTAACTTGTATGGTTTGAGATGCAACGGTTTTCTCAAGACACGCCAAACAGTCGTATGTGGGACGCCAAGCTATCGAGAAGCACACAAGGTTGACTTTGTAGGACTGTTAACAAAGATTTGCCTCACTTGCTCTCTGTGTGCACATTCATGATGCCATTTTACTTCACGAGTATTTCACTCAACTCTTACACGAAATTTAAATAATACATTTGAAGACATTTTTGAGAAAATTTTGAAAATGTCCCAGAGGCTGCATGTAAATTGCCTCCAAAGTTTCAAGAAATATTTTCCAAATAGCAGGGCTTCGAGTCATTCCCAGATCGACTGAAAAACAGACGACAGACGGACGGACGGACGGACGGACGTTTTGAAAAAAACTTTTTTGGAATCAGGGGACCCCAAAACCTGTATTTCCATTGAGGTCTCGAAATTGATTTTCCGTAGTATTACATATCTTTTTCTATTCTACGTACTACATTACTCCTTACTAGTTGAGTGTGGCGTCACCGATGCTTTAAACTGTTATAAAAGAATTTTCATATTTTCATATTTACCACTATGCAAGTTCTTAATAAAAAGAAATATAAATCATACAGTTGTCCGCTTTTTTCTTCGTCAGGTGTAGTACGTGAACAAAGATCGATTAAGAAATAAAATTAAATAATAATAAAATTACAAAAAAATGTGGTCGCAACACTTCTCGTCGGATTTTGTGTGGAGTTACAATCACTACCCACCCCAGAGTACCGTGTTGAGGAACCTAACAAAAACGCTCTTAAAATAATTGTTCTGAAGAAAACATTCTTTCAGACAAAAAAAGGAGGTGGCTTATTAAAGAAAATTTGTTGTACATTTCCAAACCTCTATTCTACAACACACCCTTCCATTCGTTTAGGTTTAATTTGAGACGTAATGAGGTTGTCTAATATATAATTATTAATAATGTGTCTAGCGCGCGGCTTCTATGATTGCCAGTTTTTCTTGGTTTCTCCGACCAATACCAGGCGAATGCCGGAGCTGTACCCTAACTAACAGACCACGAACCGCGCGTGATTGTCCCTTCCTCATCTTTGTCTCCTCGCCTCCTCTTATGCGCACACACATGAAATACACTACAAATACATATCGGGAGACAAGTCGGGAACACTGCTTGTCCCAGCTGAAGCGGTGTCCTCGGCACCGGATCTCATGTTCCAGTGGGGGCGGAACACCGCCATCTCCCGGGATGTAACATTCACTACACCCACGGGAAGGGGCGTCCAGAATAAGGGGGAAGCAGGTAGGGCAATTTTACTCAGGTCACAGCTTAATTAGGGCCCCATTTGTTTCATTCAAAAGAAATGAAAAATATATTTATCTCTAGTCCAAATGTAAGTTATTTCTGATTATTAAGTTATTTCTGATGCATGGAGGAATGCATTCTTTCAATGAATTGGGGGAGGAGGGAATATTTTGTTTGAAATAAGGCGCTCCCTAGGATCAACTACCCGGGGCCCCTGGTTCTCTGCGGGCCCCTGCCTATGATAGGACTAACTATCCAAGCAGTTGATGCGTCCAGAAGCTCCAATCAACGGAACAACCGACGCTAACACCAACAATTCTTAACCACTGGACGCTCGTGCCAAGGGGTGCGGCGAGAGGAAAGCCGGGCGCGTGGAAATTCCCGCCTTCGGGAAGCGAGGTGCTCGCGAGGCGAGACGTTTCCCAACTCTGCGTCACGGAAAGCTCTTCCCACTGCGTGCGCACGGCCAGGTCAGCCACGCTACGCACTATTTTTTCACAGGACAGAGCTACAAGGCTAATTAAGGCGGAACTAGTCTCCCTTCCCAATATTTTAATATTTGTATTCATGAATTAGTGAATCGTTGATGTTGACCGATTGAGATTTGAGAGTGTGTTTATATTTTTGGTTCACGTTGGGAAAGTTGCCTTCTTTTTTTATTTTAAAGGAAGTGTTGCTGGATTCTGTCCCGCAGCAGTCGCTCCATGAATCAAACGTTCTCAGTTCTCAATGAAAACGAATGCGAAACTCAGTGATATAGAAGGTAATAGGTAGAGCCCGGACAATGCCCTATTTGCCTATTTTATTTCTTTCAATGTATTTTGAGGCATTTTACTCCATTATACATGTTTATCTAAGAAATGGCTATTGGAAGGGTTTTTATAGTGCCTATGAATTAGAGATAATTGCCTATTTGAGTATTAAGAGCCTATAAGTTCCTGTATTGAATTTCTCGCATTTTAAAAATATTTTTTGTTCATTTTTTTTTATTTCTCAATCATTTTTTGAGACTGTTAGGTAATTTTTCGCCAAATCACTATCAACCGCATATCAAAATATGCCAGGGCGTCCTCCAGTGGAGAAGCTCTATAAGCTGTATGTTCTTGCCTCTGTCATGGCGAGCAGGGATACAACTGAGACGTATGCTAATTTGACACCGTGCAGGATACGATTATTGAAAATACCGTACTTTGATGAAGCCCGCCAAGGGCGCTCTAGAGAACAGGTAATTGCTCTCATCTTTCTGATCTTTGCAATGATTATTGAGCTATCTGTTTCTTGCCAAAAACATAATGCCTTCCAGATTAGCGCTCCCGGCGACTTTCGCTTTTAAAAGGAAGAATTACACAAGATTGGGGAACTTCGTTAATAGTTTTGTATGGGTTTCGAAGTTTGGTATATGCAAGATGAGTGAGTTTGCTGTTCTTGCTACGCATGCTTGCTTCAATGCCAAAAGAAGAAGTATAAAGAAGTGCTTTGCTAAAATACAGGATTCGTGGAGAAGAACATTCACGACGGGCGAACAGGTAATTTTTTGCCAGTATTGTGAAAAAGTGGTATATTGTACCAAAAATGTCATATCTTACAACATAAAAACACTGTAACTAACCGAAGAAATGCGGAAAAAGTAAGATAACTTATTCAACCCTTTCTTCAGCACATGAAATGATAAGATGACAAAAACGAATTCAAGACTAACTTGTGCCATGCGCTGATTGCCGCAAAAATTCCATTTTGAACTGTAATGCCCATTTTCGTGTCTATGTTTTAAAAAGATTTTAACTCCTATGTTCCTGCTTAATTTCAACTATAATGCTTATTTCCCTACCTATTTTTAGGTTTTTATATGCCTACTTTCCTGCCTATTTTCGCCTTTATTAGTGCTATGTCCGAGCTCTAGTAATCAGTTATGTCAGTACTTGTGTCCAGCAGTAATAAAATTTTAGTCCACCATTTCTCGGCGAAAAAAGCTGTAAAGTAGGATGGCGCGCGAGTTAAATTTTACATATTCCCGACTTTCAAGTACTTTTTCAACTACATAGATTAATTGGTTTTTCAACTACACTGGATTAACTACGTGGATTAATTAGTTTCAATGGAAAATGTATCATTAAATAGGTGCAAATGTATACCTTTTGATGCACTAAGTTTTACGTTCAATTATGCCCTAATAAGAAAATTGCGTTCCATTTTAGACCATGACGTGCCCCTAGTAGTTGCCTATTACTCGCGCAATTTATCTTCACCGATGGCCTACCTTCCTCCTCCCTTGTACAACAAAACAGTTGAAAGTAAAAGCTTGCAACGAGCACTGGTGACAACATTCCAAACACATTTTCGTTGGCGCGAAAGAGAAGAAAGGGTAACCTCTGAAAACAAAAAGATTAAATTAAACACGTTTTTTGGTTTTAGATGGGTGGTGGTGGCGGGAGGGGGTTAAGAAACTTTAAAAAAACCTAATTTTTATGCCAAAGTCATAGTTAAACTACTCGTATGTCTTTAGGTTTTAGGGATTTTTTTTACTATCGTCTCCCTTTTGCTGCCAATGACGGAAATTCCTGTTGTCGTTGTTTTTGTTGTTGTTTTTATTTTTGAAAAAAAAATCAAGAAATGACAGGCAAGTCCAGTTTCTTTAGAGAAGACACCCTGAACTTCTGAGGAGGAAGTTAGGAGAAATTATAATAGGGCAAACGCAAAATTATTGAGAAAGTTGAGAAGGTCTGTAAGTGAAGATTCCGATGTATCCTCTAAATATTGGATCGGAATTGGATCGGAATTGATGCAAGTATTTCGACGATAAGGAGAATAAATATGAGACAATCATCCTTAAACTTCTTCAGAAACGTCCGATAAAAAAGAAACATCTAAGAAGACTTACCAAATCTATGAAAGAAATTTTTACATACTTTCTCCAACTTGCTATAGATCTTCCAGTGAAAGCTTGATTTATAGTATAGTTAGTTTTTAAAGACGTTTGTTTTGATTGCTGCTATTTAGTCTGACAGTTGCAGGGGCGTGTGGTGATTACAATGTATACCCCAGCTACTAGCGACCAACCAGCTTCCTCCTCCCCTACCGTATACAAAGTATCGTGCAACAGGAAATTCTTTACCACGACTGTGAAACAAAAAATTGAAAATAAACAATTACAACATGCAAATAATCACTCCCTCACAAGATATATTTTCATGAAAGAAAAAGTAACTAAATTCCGTAGTGGCAGCAGAGATATCGTGGTATTCCATGATTATTGATTCAGGATAGTAGAGTTATCAACCAAAAGTTTATTACAATATGAATTTTAATAAACAGATCATTCAGCCATACGTGATCCGGGACTTCACCCATCATCAGTGGCTCTTCAATATTGAAAGTGAACAAACAAATTAGCATATGAATCAGCCAAGACATACAGAAGAGATACATAATATAAATGAACACTAAAATTTATGCAAATAGAATACTTCCCACGTAACATGAATTAAAGACGTGGTAGGTCTTCAGTTGGCGCCATCTTGTATGTCATACGAAGTACAGAGACACATTGAGGGAAGATGAGGGAGGAAATAGAAGTGTAGGAAAAGCTAGTCAAGAAATAAAAGTATAATGGTTCTAGATTTTAATTGAGATTGTTCATTAAAACATTAAGTTAGGGTTTTTGTATAAATTTAAAATTTCTAAATTTTCCAAAATGTTCATTTTATTCCCTTTATTTTCGAAGTGAAGAATTTCGAAATTGGTATCCGGGTCGAAAGAGTTATTATCTTGAATTAGGTGATTGGCAAATGTGGGATTTTCCACTTTCAGTCTTCACGATCTGAGGTGTTCATTAAGTCTACAGGAAAACTTCCTACTTGTTTGTCCTACATAAGCTGAATTGCAATTGTTACATTTTAATAAATTAACTCCACTTTTATCCAACAAGGATACAGGGGATTTATTGGTGGGAAAAAGTTATTCGAGGATATTTTGAGTTTTATGAGCTACCTTTATGTTAAATTGTTGAATACTTTTCCTATCTTTTTGAATATTGATCCAATATATGGGATACTTATAAATTGTTTCTTTTCAAAAGAGGTATTTTGAGGGAAAGCCTTACTACGTATTAATTTAATTTATTTTTGTTTAATAAAATTCTTAATATTGGAAGGGTTGTATTAATTATTTAGACCTATATGCAAAATAGTGTAAACTTCTTCAGTAAATAATGGTAAAAATAATGGACACAACCCTTCCATGTAATTCCAGTGTGTTAATCTCACTCAAACCTGAACCCATTTGAGTCCAACTTAATTTCGAGCAGCCACCGGCCTCTCCCTCCGACTTAACCTCAGGCATGTAGCAGCTAAGCATGGTTTTAGATGAAGATTCTAACAGATGCATGTTATAAATACACCCTGGCTAGGAGTGTACACTGCTTTTGCGATCACGGCTAAATCGACATCTAGCAATCAGGAATGAAAAAACTTGCTTATATGTTTCATTTAGGAACTCTCCACCTATTGAAGACACAAAATCCGCTTAATAATAATTGAGATAAGAAACGAAACTTGAATTCGACTGTTCCATTTTTGGGACAGTGGGGTCAAATGTGTTAACTGGAAAATGTTTGCTCTGGCTGCAGACTACACCCGGAACCTGCCGAACCTAGAACAACGCCCAACTCAGTCACGGCGCGCGCGCGTGGCCGAGCGTTTCCCCTCCGCGGCAGAATCGGGAGCCACAAAGACGGCGCTGCCGCCCGGCAGGGCAGCTCGCGTGACCTTGGCGGCCGTGAAGGCAATCGTGTGTCGACGACAGGCTTCGAGCGGGCGAGGCGGAAAAGGTGCTGCGGTTGCCAAGCGCGAACGGGGGGTGGCGGTCGCGCTGGCGCTGGCAGTAAAGACACATTCACAATGCAAACACCACATTCAAAAATTGCAAATTATACAAAATAAATTTCTACCATGGTCAGTTAATGCACCATGGTTTATAGGAAATGAACAGTTACACAAAGAACTCTCAATTGAAAACATAAAAACATGGATACTAAAAATCTCAAAAAATTTCTACTCATCCTTACACTCTAGCCCAGCCTATGAACGATTTAAACTATGAAAAACATCTTCAACATATTCAAGAATTAAATTTAAATTTTCAAAAGATTTACTACAACCTCCATAATTTGACTACTATATATAAAGAATATTATACTACTGCCAATATATTATACCATTGTTTTGTTTCTCAAAAATAAAAAAAAATGTATTTAACTAATTAAAACAAGATGTTAGAGGTCCCTGTGAGGGTATCCCTCAGTAATTATGTACATAGTTAAATTGTAGCATCTAGTTAATTTGTATATAGATTGTTTATTACTTGAAATAGTAATATATATGTATTCAATACCTTGAAAGATTGTAATCGAACAAGGATAATAATAAATTTAAAAAAAAACAATGCAAACACAAACATAAGCATAATACATAGACGTAAACATTAGCATAAGTGATAGGCTGAAATATTCACAATGTAAAACATAAACGAAAGCAAAATATGAATTTCTATTGGCTGTGAGACATGCTAGTTTACTATAGGTTGGCTGTGAGAATCGATTTTGAGATATCGACCGTATCCATGATCAGGGGGAAGGGCTCTTGCCATGAATTGTTCGTCTATCGACTTATTTCAATACTCAACTTTGAGTTAACGTACTGTGATTGGTTCATTTCTTATTTTTGACATAAGCATAAGAACAGAAGCTTGAAGCTTACAAGCTATTTAACGTCGTACGTGCAATGCTTATGCGAACGCATTGTGAATAAGTCCGCTTACGAACGCAGTCCAAACTTTTATGTTAACGCCATGCTTATGTTTATGTTTAGAAACATGCCCGACGTTGACTGGTGCCAATTTTAAACAAGCCCCGTCTTTCTATTAAAAAAAACAAACAAGCCCCACTTGGAGCGACATTTTGAAACATAATTATCACTGATAAATGTGATTTGGGCGCCAGAAAAATGTTACACTTGAAACCTAATGATTCCTACGTAATTTAAATATCTCTTATTCCAAAATTATGTTGTGCTAGCTCAGTTAATTGGAGTTCGAAGTTCATAATTGTTGCTACTTACTCTGCAATCAATTATTCAATCTGCCATCCATACGGAGTGGCGAGGAATCTGAAAATCTTATTAAAATGCTGGATTGCACGTAACGAACACTGATAATCAACTTTCTTTCAATTTAACAAATTAGAATTTATTTTAATATCAACTATGATTCTATTACAAGTTAAACAATTATTACATTGATAATCAAAAATGAATTGATCTTTGGTCATGACCAGTTTTCTTTATATTACAATAGTTATAAAACCTTGTTATTCATTCGTGGGTCTTCGCGCGCTCTCCACTTCTTCGTTCGATGGGGCCACGTAGAACCTTCTCCGTCGACGCAGCAAAATCATGCTTCTGGATAAAGTCCTCACCTAATGTCAGTGATCTGCTTCCAAATTCTCCCGGCGATACTATTATAATCCGTGACTTCCCTCACTTGCGTCTCGGGTGGACGCCTAGTCACGTATTTACTTCCTATAAGAACGCTCTATCCTAATATAAGAAACGATAGCTAATTTTATACAACTGTCAATGATAGTCTCTCCTCGACCTGGTAAAATATATCAGGAGCCGATTCGCTCATCATCGCGTTGCTCGAGCGAATAAATGTTCTTCTAAAAACTCGGAAGCATCCGAATTTTATATATTTTTCTTTTGTACCTCAAAACAATGCTTATTCCGTCTCCGCTCTGTCATTTCAACCTAACGAAAATGATCCTTAACACCGGTTGTTAATTTGTCACATAGTGACCCCCTCGCGATCGTCTATTGACATCCCTATATTCTATGTCATATAAAATGACATTTCCATAATAAAAATGGTTCGTCATTTTGGTATATCACAGTTTGCATTGTGAATGGGCCTTAAAGGTGTCGGTGGCGCGAGCGGTGGCGGGAGCGCGTGCAGTGGCGGAGGCTGGAGCTGAATTGAATTGAATTGAATTGAATTGAATTTGCCTTATTTTACGTGGCGAGACTCAGGCCATGAGGCCTGCTCTTCCGTCTGACCACGCAAATTTCGTTACACTCCTTTCAACAAGAGAAAGAAGGTATTACTTGGGCGACGAAACAGGCGATTTGAATTTAGCTCAGAGGCATCATTTAGGCTTGAGGATCTTTTACATGCAGTAAATCTACTAACATGGGACAGCCGGATTTACTTCCCCTCCGAAGGAAGGCGTACGAAGGAATTTTTCACCCTAGACGTGGGTGCGAGCGTGGCGCGTTAGGAGGGCGAGGGGGTGGGACTGTCACCGCGTGGCAACCGTTTGTAACAACAGGTTGGAGGGTGCGGGTGGCGGGCAGGTTTGTGGCAACGGCCGCGGCGGCTGCATGGGAAGAATCTCGACGAAATACGCGTGCCGATAGCCTCATGTGCGCGCGACTAGCTCTGTCGTGCCTGGCCGCCGAGTCACGATTTCTCTTTCTTCCCCGTTCACGCTTGCCGGAACAAAGCATTCGCACGCTATCACTGCCAATAAAGATGAATGATAGTGGAGCGAATCCTTATGTAGTATTCGAGTCCGTTCTGCGTCCGTCCCGCGTCCGTCCTGCTAATTCTTTGACAAAAACTCTTGCTGGCCCCTGATAACGAAAAAGTGGATTAACCTTGTTTCTACATATACCTAGTAAATTACTTCCTCTAACACGTTCTGCAGTCAGAATCCATGTTTTGTGGGTCCTCGATACGGAAAAATCCATTGACGGCAAAACGTCTCTCTGTTCGTCTGTCGGTCTGTCCGTTTTTGATGATTGATTAGTGATACCGGGGGCGTCAACTGCTAAGGTCATTAGTCCCGTTCGTGCAGTGCATGTTTTTTCCTCGGGATGCGGCGGTCATCTTCCCCCGCTGGATGGTGAGTTCTGGCGCCAACCCTCAGCTGGCAGGGGTATCCTCAACCAGGTATCTCCCACCAGCGGGACACCAACCTAGCCAGGACAAGAGCTAAGCTTCCCACTGGTCTCCCGACATGTATGGTAGCGTAGTGCGTGTAATTGCGTTTGCAAGTAAAGCGTGAGGGTAGGACAAGGAAGTGGAAGGAAAGATTGCTCACGGCACGTGTCCCGTTTGTTAGGGTATTGCTCTGGCATTCGCCTGGTATTGATCGGACAACTACCGAACAGAGCAGCCAGCCGCTAGAATTTTCTTACAGACAGCAACTAAACTCGAACTAGCTATCTACGCTTCAGAGAAACGCCACAATATCAACTGAACGTAAATTAATAGTATACTTTTATCAAGATACTCAAAATGCGTACCCTAGTGTCTTTACACAAACAAAGTAAGGGTATTCACGTTATGTCTATATTTTGCCAGCGAAATTCAAGGTAATTTCAAATTATTGGTACCGGGAGCGGTAGCTCAGTGCATCAAGTGATGTCACTGCAGCGCCTCTGACCGGGATGTCCTAGGTTCGAGTCCTGACGGCGGCAGGATTTTCAACACTACCTTTTCGCCTAGGTCGAATTCAGTCGCTGTCTGGAGGAGAATTCTAGCGGCCGGCTGTTCTGATCGGTAGTTTTCCGTGGTTTCTCCGATCAACACCAGGCGAATGCCGGAGCAGTACCCTACCAAACGGGCCACGGACCGCGCGCGATCTGTCCTTCCTCTTCCTTGTCCTATCCTCTCCCCTTACACACTCACACTACCATGCACAACACTACTACATATTCCGGGAGGCCGGTCTGGAGTTTAGAGTTTGTCCCGGCTGGGGCGGTGCCCCGCTGGTGGGAGAGTCCTGGTTATGGGGAAACCCCACTAGCCGTCGGTAGGTCGGCGCCGGATCTCGCCATCCAGCGGGGGAAGATCACCGCCATATCCCGAGAAAAAACATGCACTACACTAACGGGACTAATAACCAAAGCAGTTGACGCGCCCGGAAGCATGAAAAATCAATCAATGATATTGGTAATCATATTATTGGTTCTGTCTCTCCGCTGTGTGTCCATCCGTCCGTCCAACTGTCTGACTGTCTGGGGTCATATCTGTCGCCAAAACCAATATTGATATTCCTCGATCAATTTAAAAGAACTCACCGACCAATAAGTTTAAAACGTCTGTCCGTCTGTCGTCAAACCTACCGCCTAAACCGTTCAGATTATTTTCTCCAAAATTTATCCAATTTTTCGAAAGTTCTAAAAGTTCATAAGTTTTTGTTTTTTTAAATTTTTTATTTTCCTACGACTACAATACATAATACAGAGATTTGTTCTGAACATAATATGTTCTTCTAAGTCAGATATTAAAATAATGTCATATACAATTTTTCGAAAATATGAAAATTTTTCGCATAACTTTGCGTGAAATTTAACCAATTTTTAAACATTTTTTGTCAAAAAAAGCTTCACATTTTTCTTTAATTTTTTTCTCGTGTGTATCAAATAACTGTAAAAGACCTGTGCCGCTCCCGGCGAACTCTCTATTTTCGAAAATGCAAAAATTTAACATTGCAAATCCAAATTTGAAGATATCGATTATTTCTTCAATATTTTTTTTAAATAAGCTTTTAAAAAAAGGTAACATACAGTTATTTAAAAAATCTTCGTAGTTTTTGTGTAATTTCTGCTTGAAATTAATGCATATTATTTTAAAAAATTTTCCAAGACAGCTTCAAATTTTTTCTTTCATTTCTTTCCGTAGATAGAACAAGGAAAACATGAAGAATGACGTTTTCGTTGAATTCTCTGAAATTTTGAAAATTGAAAGGATTAGAAATAATGCGAGAATGTATCTGATCTTGCTACACACTCGTTTGCCACAGCATTACAATACTTTTTCCATACTGTGTAAGCAGTAAGTGAGAAAGTAAAATGACAGTACTCTCTCTCTCTCTCAAGCTGCAGGTCATTTAATAGTGTTGACAACTAAAACGTTTTTAGCTTTAATTTATTACCAAAGTTATGCTTCTTTTTGATGGGCAACTTCAGAAAGTAGAAATTGATCTTACTGTTGTTGCATAAAGTCTTCTGAGCTTTGAACATACTATGACAAAACTTAGAAATCACAATGAAACAATCTTTGAACACATACATCTATCACAATCTTCATCTGCAAATACAAGGAAAACTGAAAACAATGAGTGGGCGAGAGAAACAAAGAAAATACATGATGTAATTATTTTTTAAATCAAGGAAGTATTTAGTTTCACTGGTCATTTGTCTCTTTCTTGGTTCATGTCGGAAAATTTTTCTGTTAACAATTCAAAATTTCCAGAAGAAACATTAAAATTCGATGTGATTCTTACAAGATTTTTAGTTTTAAAAATGTTCGTGTGGATCTTGAAGCAATTTACAATGCAGAAGAATTGAGGAAATTGTCAGAAAAACCGATACTCTTAGTTCGCATCAGTTTGTGAAAAAGTGCAAGATAGAAGTCATTAGCTATTCAGTGAAGTCATTATACTATTAAAAATCCTAATTACAATTCCAAAGATCGCATATGAAGCTGAGAGATGTTTTTCGACCCTTAAACTTGTAAAGACTTTTCTAAGGAACGATTTCTGGTAACGAAAAAGATAGATTATACTACTGGAATACATTGTAATGTTTGAATGGGTTGGTAGTGTTTGTACGCGTATATGGACTTTTATTTAACCTAGTTTTAATTAATTTTATGAATTCCTTACGTTCCATTATATATTAACGGAAATGACATTTTCGTCAGTCAATTCACCTGCAATCGCCCTCTTCCCCTCCAGTTTGTTGGGACACCAGTCGCCACTGCTGGAAAGAGAAGTAGAATAATTCAACTTCCAGGGCTGGCAACCGCGTTCCTTTTCATCTTGAGTGAGTTCATCTTCTACGTGATTTCGCCCCTCTTGATGGCGCGCTTGCAGTTGTAAATTCTTTATCACGAGGTGAATGTTTCTCTATCCACCGATATTGTAAATAAAATTTACTATTATATTGATACATTTGATTTGGTTTGTAACATCATCCGCTGGAAATTAAATTCTTGTTTTGTGTTATCCTGTTGGATATGTTGTCTTTTTGATACACACTTTCAGAAATTCTTCTTGTCAATAGTGGCTCATAGATACAGCTAGTTAAGAAGTCCAATAACAGATCTGGATGGAATTAAAGCCTTTTTGGATGGAAATAGAGCCGTGTCATTGTGCTTACCAGGAAATCTCCATGTCCCGGCAGACGCTCGGCAGTAGTTGAGTGTTCGGCTGGTTCACGTGGGTTATAAGCATTGTGTTTAGAATCCACGATAACGTTCAGTGCTGATATTGATATTTTATCGTGGATATGGGGAAAGTTGGAGTGCCGCAAGGACATTCTTTAAGGACACTTTTCATCCTATTATCTTTCGTTTACACTCACGCGAGTTTCGAATTGTTGTTAGAAGAGATAAGCAAGTGTTCCTAAGAACCGTGATAAGAACCACGTGCGACAGATCACGTGAAAAATGCAGAGTTTTTAAATGATACTGATAATTACAGTCCCTAACAAATTTATTTCTAACAGGCTGAAATTAATGCATAAATGCACTTTATACACATTGGATGATTCAGACCCTTATATTTACAATTACATGATATGGAAAAAGAACAAAACGAAAACCCATGTCGAGTTTCCTCTCTCTATATTTCTACAGCATATTTATTCCAAAAATATCTATTTTTATTTCGTAATTTTTACCTTAAGCACTACATTTAATCTTTCCGTAATTTGTAGTGCAAATAATTCAGCTTCAATATCTGTTTATTTAGTACGTTTGAAATAATTTAAATATATTTAAGAATATTTTGTTATTCTTCAATGTTAGAAGGGTGTCATAATTACAATAAAGTTGCTTGTTTAATACTATAAGGATGAAACATATCTCTCTCTTTCTCTTCTCTCAATTTTATATAAATCTAAAATCTGCCTCTATTTTGCAAACTGATCACAATTGAGGCATTCATACGTAGTTCGTAATGACTACGGATATTTTGCGAAATTAAAACATTGATTTTTGATGATTAAAGGAAGGATTTAAATGAATATATCGATGTCTGTTATTTCGATTAATTGTAATAGTTTTCTGACCTTATTAAAACAGACGCTAAAAGTGTCTGTTTTAATAAACAGAACATAACCTAAAAGCAGACTATAAAATAGCCACTTAAAAAGTGTTTTAATATGGCCAGGAAATTGTTACAATTTTGTTTTTCCTTAAGAAAGAGAAGAATGGCTCTCTTTCAATCACAGAGGGTTTGAAGAAGAGAGAAATTACAAAGAAAACTCAAAAGCATTCAATGAAAAAGCAAAGTCAACACTTGGGTATTTGTAATGTCAATAATGTGGTGTGGCCCCGGGCGCCCAGAAGGGGGCAGCAGGAGTAACTTGCCCCAAGCCCCGACTTTATTGGGGCCCCGAATTTTCTTCATTCAAAAGAAATGAAAAATATATTTATCTTCGCTGTAAGTTATTTCTAATGCATGGAGGAATTAAATCTGTTCACGAACTGGGGGAGGAGGAATTTTACATCACTTGTAAATAATAATAATAATAATAATAATAATAATAATAATAATAATAATAATAATAATAATAATAATGATAATAATAATGAAATTTTTTGTTTGAAATAAGGGGATCAATTGTCCCAGGCCCCTAGTTTGCTTTGGACGCCTCTGGTTGTGGCAATTATTTATGGTCTCAATATCACTATTATCAATAATTCTTTGAAGAGATATTTATATGCTCTTGACATAAAACATTGCTATCTTGAGCCAATGTACGGAGATAATGTGATGGTTTTTCTCGTCGACCAAATAAAATAGTAATGAAATTTCGTTATTTTCACGGATAGAATAAGGAACTTAAAAGAAAGGCGCATGTATCATGTTTGTTGAACTCTGAATTTTCTAAAATTTCGAGTTAAGTAATAATGCAAGAAAGAATGTGCAGTTGTAGTTGCACTAGTTGGTGTGAGGTGGGCGTCCTGCCACTGATAGTCTATAGACACAGTGCAGCCGAAATAACAGTCGCTCGCTACCGGATCATTGCGAGTGAAATCGTCCGCCTTATTTCAACCGTAAAACAATAGAATGTTGCACACGAATTTCGCCCGAAATCGACCTGAAAAGTTTGCGAGAAGAACGTCTAAGACCGCCAATTTGTATTGCAGCCAGTCTCGGTATTACAGCCTTGGCTGGCCTTGACTCTTCTGCTGATTTCGGGAGAATAGAACCGACAGAATAAATGGAAACAGAACTTCATCTGACAGTTGATGTTTCCATACACCGTCGGAAGAGTCGTCCGGCTTGAATAGGCTTATTTCCATTTACCCATGTGTATATTGGACAAAAACGTCCGACGTCGGCCGAAATTAAGACCAAAATCGGTTCCACTGTGCCCGCCGTCTTCCGGCCTGCCGGGGAAGCAATGGCGGAGTTAGGAAGGGGGAGCAGGGGGAGGTCTCTATTTTTGAGGTGATACCAATTAGAAAATTTTATATCTGGAATTATATAATTATTTATTTAAAAATTATATTTCAATTATTCTCAATTACATACAGTATTTAATATATTATAATTGTCATTGCAAATATGCCTTTATTTTTATAAAATAATGTATACACTATTCAGTATAGATCTTTTTAAATTTATTTTATGGAGGGGGTGATACCATTAGTTTTGCCCGAGTGATACTAACTGAAGCTACGTCACTGCGTGGAAGCGCTCTTTTGCCACACCCCCAGAGCAGCGGGCAGCTAATGGGAAGCCCATGGATGCCGCGCCTCAGGCGCTAATGGAATCAACGCGACAGAAATACTCACGCGGGTACGAAGGCGCATTGGCCTCTGCGCACGTTTCTGGTCTCGTGGTCAAGAAAGCTTCATTGAAACGAAAACACGTGTTTAAATTATTAAAACATTCTAGCTGGGCCCAAGAGAACATTCTGCGCTTCGAAAATCATTTGTTTAAAAGTGAAAATAGCTTCTTACTGGAAGCCAACTTACAGCGACCAGCCCCGTAAATATGTGTTTCGGCATTGTAAGTCCGATACTGAACATTTGTAATTGTTCGAATGAGTAATACACGTGAATATGCAATATGGAAGTGCAATACACGTGATATTCGACAAATGAATATTGTGTATTAATTTCCGAAGCTTCCAATTACCTGCATACTTTTAATTCATAACAAATCGGTTATGAGCCTAATAATGCAGGAAATTGTCTAATTTGGAAAATTGCCACAAGTTTGAGAATTTAAAAATAGATCCAATATGTTTCGGACAGCTTCATTAAAAAATGGGAGTTTCGAGGCATGGAAATATATGTCAAATATATTGTAGGGTCACGATGGCGGCCGTGGGTGGGAGGAGGAGCGGAAGTATCGCATACCTGCGGGCTGAATAGCCTCGGCGCCACGGCGTTGGGATATATTTAGACCAAGTGGACGCCAGCTTGACCTGGAAGGTCACGTGGTAGACGAGAGCCTCCCTCCTACACCAACGTCACGAGACGATCACGTGACGGCTACACTCTAGGTATAAAATCGAGCCGACGAGCTCACACGGGGATTTTGTTTTGGAAACCTCGCGTGATGCGCAAAACTTTACGCCCAGGCTGGAGCGTGTCGTGCCTCTTGCACGGGTGACGAGGTCACGGTAGTGGCGCGGGAGAAGCGTCAGTGGAGGCGGGGCCTCCCTAGCTACGTGGGATATCCACAGGGAAATACTCAACAGTGTGTAGTTTCGGAGCAGAATTTAGTTATTGTACATACGTGTACATACGTGTAAATAAACTTGTACATACTTGTAAATGTCTGTGTGTTTTTCTCCATGACGCCACAATATTTATATATGACAAATGAGAATATGTAACCAGTGCAGTCGCGGAGCTGCGGAGTGGTCAGCGCTCGCTACTTGTGGCCACCACTAGAGACTGA
Source organism: Teleogryllus occipitalis (assembly GCA_011170035.1). NCBI lineage: Eukaryota > Metazoa > Arthropoda > Insecta > Orthoptera > Gryllidae > Teleogryllus > Teleogryllus occipitalis. The sequence goes on from BLKR01000944.1 coordinate 231,524, forward strand.
GTTCACGCCCACCCCTGAGCGACAGTCGCCGGCTTGTGTCGCTCGCCATCTCAGTTTTTTTTTAATATATTTATTGTTACATGGTTCAGTATAATTACTCTTTCACATGTTTTTCGACTGGCTTAGAGCTAACACAATCTAAAACTCAATCTAATCTATCTCCTACTCAGGTAGGATGCTCATTGAGCACCTACGCTCAGTTTACATCGGAAAAAATTTGTAAGAAGGCATGTACCGGATGTCTATTACGAATTCGGGTCGGGAAATCGTTGTAAGTGGCTAAGTTGTAATGGGCTATTTGATTTATGAAGGATATATTTGAATAGAAGTGGTTAGAGAGATGAGCAATGTGGTGCTTGATGGATGGTAGATGTAGTTCTCTATGGAGATAATCTCTATAGAAATGAACCATGGGGCGTGAGTGGCTAATATTAAATATTTGTTTTGCATTATTTGCATCTGATTGATGTTTGTCTGTGAAGCGTTCGTCCAAATGGGGCAGGCGTACAGCATTAGAGGTCTGATAATTGTTTTGTATGGGGTTACGGCATTGTTTAAGGAGAGACTGCTTTAGTGATTCAGTAGTGGTTTTCACTGTATTAATTTAATTTTGGCTTGTTAAATTTTCGTTGTTATGTGGGATTTCCAGGTTAATCTTGTATGAAAGTTGAGTCCTAAGTATTTAACAGTTTGGTTGTATGGGGTCCAGGGGATTACGTTGTTATTAATTTGGAGTGGGGTCGGAGTGGCGAATATTCTGAAAGAGAACATTTTTGCTGTGAATTTTGATGGGTTGAGCTTAATTTTCCATTTTAAGGACCAATCTTTTATGTTTTTCAGGTGCAGTTGAATTTTATTGCAAGTGTGATTTAATGAATGGTTGGACATGAATACGCCATCTCAGTGTCGCCGCGTCATCCGCTCAGTGGAAACGAGTCCCATAGAGATATTCGATACACACATCCGCGTGTCTACTGGAGGGGGGCCGGAAAACCAACCAACACCCCTAAATGTTTTGAAAGGGTATTGAAGCCGTAAGCAAAAAAGCATTTTATTTCCTTTAATATGTTCAATCCCTGGTTTCCTTCTTTTCGAAGTTGATAATTTGGGAAATTGTTATCCAATATTTGAAGAAGAAGCTTAAGCCATCTGGAAACCGTGTAAATATGTAACATTCCATCAATTGTATTTATTAATTTAATCATTAATGTACTTTTCATTTTATATGAATGCTTTCGTATATCGAAAATATTTCGTATGTAACTAAAAACGTTTGATGGAAAAGGGGGTCGACAAATGTGCCCTCGTCTTAGCTTAGACCGCTCACGCCTGTGGATACAAGTTTTTATCGTCGATCAATTTAACGACTAATGTTTTGAAATAGCTGATTTCGACATATTCGTACTAGTATCACTAATGCAAGTAAAATTAAAGACATATTTCAATTAAAAAGCCTACATACACGTCTACGTTGCGAAATTTCGCGACAGATTAATCTCAGAGAGGGAGAGAGAAGTAGCAACATTTTATGGCCGGAATGAGACACAGTGCCAGCCAGAAGACGCGATTGTAACTAGTCACTGGTACCGACAACTAATGGTTGCCACAGCCCGGCCACTACTCGCGGCCACAGGCAGCGGACGCCGTTTTCCGTTCGTTTGGCGGGAATAAGCCACAGAAGCGACCACAAGTGGTCACAACAAATGCTCACCACTTGGGTCCGAATGTGCGTCCGGCCTTATGCTCGATTGATTGATTAGTGATTGCGGGCACGTCAACTGCTAAGGTCATTAGTTCAGTAAGTGTAGAGCTTTTACTATCGCGGGAGGTGGCAGTGATTTTTCTCCGCTGAATAGCGAGATCGGGCGTCGACCTACCCGTCGACTTTCTCGACTAATCGGCGGGGTTTTCAACTAGGTATCTACCACCAGCGGGGTACCTCCCCAGGCGCGTCGACCTCTAAGCTCTCTACTGCCATGTGAGGTGGTGTAGTGCATGTAAACTTGTGTACGTAATTAAATGGAGGATAGAACAAGGAAAAGGAAGAAAAGATCGCGCGCGATTCGCGGCCCATTTGTTAGAGTACTGCTGCGGCATTCGCCTGTTATTGATCGGAGAAGCCCCGGAAAACCACCGATCAGAGCAGCCGGTCGATATAATTCTCCTCCAGGCCGCGACTGAACTCGACCTAGCTATGTAGCTAGTGTCGATAATCCTGCCACTGTCGGCTCTCAAACCTTAGGACCTCCATGTCAGAGGCACTGTAGTAACATCAATTGATGTAATAAGCCACATTAGTCGGTTTAAAGCCCTTTGATGTAGGAGCAGGGAGGGGGTAATTTCCCCTTTGAGAATTAACACGCACGGTGTTTTGTATTGAAGATATCTCATAAATGGTACAAACACATCACCTTACCTTATCGTATTGTTTAGAGAGATCGTATTCTTTCAAATATCAAGTAGTGAAAACCGCCGGCGAAGGGAGAAAAGAGGGCGGAAGGACAGCGCGATGCATAAATGGAGCCGTGATGTTCGTGGGTGCGGGAGGAGGGGCTCGGCGAGGAGAGTTGGTCGAGGGGGGGGGTGGTCTTGAAAGCGGTCTCGAGCATCGCCAACCAGTCATGCTCTCCGGAGAAAGGTTGCCGAGATACCCACGGACGTACTGTATTAGGCGCAAACCGGTACAGCAAGCAACGGGCGTCTTCTCTCTGGCCTTACTCGTTCCCATTGAAAGTGAAGAGCCTCTGATGCAAGACAACTTAAATGATTGAAGCATAAGATTATTACTGCCAGTCTGAGATGATGGTGCCTTTCATGCAAACCAGTCGTCCTTGGTAGTAAAGAACTGCGAATAAAATATATGTTAAGATAATGAATACTGATAAAATAAAGGAAGGTTTCTTTGTCAAAAAATCATTTCTTTGAAAGGTTTAATTTTTAAATGATCATTTTTCATATTTTTGTAATTGAACTGAATTGAAATTAAGAATTATTTTGTTCATGCTACAACTTATGACTGGACGGATTTACTTTAACTGTTATAAGTTGTCATTCGTATTTTAAAATGTTTAACTAAATTAAATGTCATCATATTTTTGATCTAATTTTCAGAATGCCATAAATTAACATCAGTATCAAATAACACAAATTTTACTAGTACATTCTCTGTGAAAAAATATTGCACATGTAAAGCCGTACTATGTTGTGAAATACATGAAAGTGGCGACCATTGTTCTATCCAACAACAAGCTTGCTACGTACTAAATAAAATCTAGTTGGGAACTATAATATATAAATTAAAACACTTTGTGAATCAATTTTGGGATATTTATCGCATTAAAATTATATTAAAGTATTAATGTATTTTCAGAAAAAACATAAAAAATATAAAAGTAAAACTTAAAATATTCTGCTAATAGGTCAATGTATGTAATTTTCTTTTCACTAACTCTAGCAATATTTTTGTGTGGATTATTTACTTACAATATTCAGTAATATTTTATAAATATAAACATAAGCGTATGTTTCACTCATTGTAATATTATGTAACAGCGAAGATGCTTCTGAACAAACCCACACAAAATGATTCTCCAAAAATTAAAACGCACTGCACATGGAGAACAAATAAAATACTCTGGTGTTCTACTGCAATAAATTAAATATTTTAACAAAAACATTCTTCATAAATATTGCAATATCATAGTTTAGAATATATTCTAAGCAATAATTCTTTACATACCAAGAATATCAAAAACATTATTGTTTCCTAGCACAGCACGTGCATAGCAAATATTTAATGATTCGCTCCCTCTTCCTTGGAGCCCTGCTGTTGCATGGTGTCAACTGCAGGTCGTAAGAAGTGATATACTGAGTTTGAGAATTCTGTTGTATGGGCAATATTGCAATAAAACAACCAAATATTTGCATTTTTCAATCAAAATCGAAATTGTTCAATGTTTTCTGTGGATTCTCCCAAGTTCCTGGGTATCTAACAAAACCATATACACTTCTCACACGGCCGATGGCTGTATAGTTTTCCTTCTTTCTGCACGCATTGGAAATTTACAAAGGAGGTGAAGATGGAAATTATAATAATAATAATAATAATAATAATAATAATAATAATAATAATAATGATGATGATGAAAATATTACAACTACTAATATTGATAATGTATGTACGTATGTGTGCTATATATGGCATTTTAGTGACGTTTAATCCTATTTTTGCCAGTTAGCGGTATTCTCAGACTTTGGTCCTGTTTCATTTATCATCCATTACGGGGGAGGAAGACATGTGACGAGGAGTCATCACCGTTACTAGTTTATTTGGCTGCCGTAGCTTCCTTGACTGAGACGATTGTAATGGAAAGCTATTTTTGCCCCAACCGGGAACGGAGCCCCGGATCGCACCACAGAAAGCTAGCTGAACCTAGCTTCTCGCCAAGTGGTCCGAGAAGTATTCATAATAATAATAATAATAAGAAGAAGAAGAAGAAGAAGGAGAAGGAGGAGAAGAAGGAGAAGGAGGAGAAGGAGGAGAAGGAGGAGAAGGAGGAGAAGGAGGAGAAGGAGGAGAAGGAGGAGAAGGAGGAGAAGGAGAAGGAGGAGAAGGAGAAATAATTTTAGTCCACAGCGCCTGATTGGAAGAGAATCTGCTTTTGTGAGGGAGAGCTCTTCACCTTAGACACCACGACATCAATCCTGTCGTTAGAGAGTGGCAGAGTGGTGCGGACGAGGTCCATGGAGTAGCCAGTGGCGAACGAGGCAGGAATTACGCGGCCGCGGGGGCGTCGCTCGGGTCCGGGGTTCAACCCCCGCGCGGCCCTCGCAGGCGCCTGGGCGCTGGCTCCGCGGCTGCGCTCTCTCCGGAGAAAGCGGGCCCTCTCCCTCCTCCCCCCCGCTTTGTACTCCTCGTTTTAGTGGACCTCCACCAGCGGAGGCCGTCTCAGAAGCAATGCTAGGCCCTCACCTTCATTTTTACTGTCACTACATCTAAATAGATTATTTCTGCCACCGCAGAGAAAAATTTTTGATGTTTAATGTAAAATACCCCCCAAAATTGAAATATCCGTTTCAAATTCCCAGGTCCTCTAGTACATCAGATCTATCGATGAATATCAATTTTGGAAAAAAACGTTTGAACGGTTTAGGCGTAAGCGTTTCACAGACAGATGGCCGTCCCCCCCCCCCCGCCGCCCCCAGCATTAAAATATACTGCATCTATACTCCTATCTAGTACATCTACACTCTGTAAGCACATAAGAGAAAGTAAAAAGAATGATTCTGAGGCACTCTAGTTTTATGACATAATAATCCCTGACTCTTTAAAATCTGTGGCATTTTAAATTGTTAGATTTGTAGCTTCGAATATCATATACAACGGCGATTTCCAACAGAATGCATTCAATATGAGCATCCCAACTAACTAGTGATGGTACATGTACTACTTTCTTGCATCAGTAACGGCTACGAAACAGGAAAATATCGCAATTTCTGTCCATATTAACACATCTCAACCATCATATTATCAAATCAAAACTACGTTCCATATACCGAGAAATACCGCCCAACAATGAGGTTATTCTGATACTTTTCCATTATTGTATTACGACTGTGGAATGATTCAACCAAAATATGTGCACAAAATTCGAATTTGCATATTCGAAAATTTGCAAAATTACGCTAAACAACTCATACTGTTTTTAAAAATTGTCTTTTTTAAAGAACTACTTTTTAAATCATATTTCATTTGAAAAATCTCTATCAACAATGTTGTTGCAATGCGCAGTGCTGCAATGTTGATTTTTGTATTTTTTGAAAATACAGAGTTTTTGTCAAAAGTGGGACCAGCACCCGACTTTTGATACCTTTGAGGAGAAAATTTAAAGAAAATGTGGGAGACGTTTTTGAAAAATTAATAGTTTATTTTTTTAAATTGCCTACATTTCACGCAAAATTACGAAAAACTACTTATATTTTAGAAAAATTGTGAATCATCTTATTTCAAGTCGTCAATTCTTATTTCAATGTCGTTGAACAACAGATTTTATTAGGAAAGAAAACCTCTACCTGAAATTTTGTAATTGTAGTAATTTGCCGAAAAAATTGATCTTTGCAGTTTTCGAAGTGTCAGTGATTTTAACGCAAAGGAGATGTGCGTCATTCTTTTAAGCAACATTTACACCATCCGAGGACAAAATTGGATTCATTTTTGAGAAAATTTTGAAAATGTCTAGACTTCAAATAACGAACCCTCAACTATCAAAATATCATCTTAAAACTCGCAGATCCTCGAGTTCGTTTAGATCAATCGGGGAGTATACATTTTGGAAAAAAAGGTTTTAACCGCTGAGGTGCTAGCGATTACAGAAAGATGTCAATGCCGTCAATCGATTCTTTGGTATCAAGAACCCACGAACATAGATTTTAAGAACCTAAGGAGTTAGAGGATTAATTTGCTTCATAGAAGAATTGTCTATCCGTCGAAATTCTCAACTCAAAAAAAATCAGAGAATCTGGAGTCCTTTTTTTAGAATATTTTGAAATTCTTGTTAATGCTTCGTGTAAATTACCCCCCCCAATATCCATTCCAAGTACACAGGGTCTCGAATTTGGCCAGATAGATCAGGGAATGTCAATTGTGCAGAAAATCTTCGGGAACACTTGAGGTGCTGGCATTGTTCACCGATTGACTGACAAACGGACAGCCGTTTTTTGGTGTCAAGAACCCACCAAAGTTTGACTATTGAGCTTTTAGAGGAAGTAATTTACTACATGTGGATACCTGTTCACTTTTCGATATCAGGTTAGGGTTTTTCAGACGAAAATTCTTCACTTTCCGCTACAGCATTAGAGTACTTTTTCACTACGTCAGTGACAAAACAGGGAGACAGTAAAAATTCGATGTTAATACACGTCTTGAAAGAAGCACAAGAATGGCGGCGGGTGTGTCGCGTCTTTACTGTTTTGAATGCTCTTTATTCGTTGCAATAGTTATAGTAATGGACGTTCTGCGACTATCATTATGAAGGTGCTCGCAGCAAATCTGAGCAAACTGTTCTCGAGCATTTGCGAGAAAGGTGCGTTTGGCGTGAATCCAAGTAGCCAAAAAAGAACATTGTTTATATCCCCCAATTAAGAATCTAATTTTATCACCTGCTTCGGCAAAAGGAAAACACGCCTTGCCAAAATTCAACCTCGAAAGTACGAGAGTGGGCAGGGTGCCAATATCCGCAGACAAGGGAGCCCCTGGCGTATGCAACCCTTTCTACTCAACTGTATGACGGGATACAGCTCGAGAGATTCGCCAAAGAAGGCGCGGACTGTAGGAAGAACAAGGTGAATATATCCGCGGATGAAACGTGAATACAATAGTAATTAGAGGTGTTACAACATCACATATTTTCTCGAATTATTTATATTTTACAATTTTCGAAAATTCAGAGAATTAAATCGACATGCGCCATTTTATGTATTTTTCGCATTACCCTAGAAAAAATTAAAGAAAAACTTTAGTACCGTTTTTGAGAATATCATCTTTTCAAAATTTCCTTTTATATCACAAAATTAACCCAAAACTATTCACATTTTGAAAAATTGATATTTTTTTTGTCCAGTTTCCATTATAAAAATATGAAACTTGTGGTGCTATAATAGCACGCGCTTTCTTGACTCACTAACGGTTACGCAAAACTGTAATACCATCATTTTGTCCTTATATAAATATTTCAGCATCCCTTGCAAAAATCTTTACCAATCGTAGTGCATTAGGCTCAGAAACTTCATCTAAGATATCTAGTACAAATTCAACAATCCAAAATACCTATTCATTCACCCAGAAACATCGCCAAACAATGAGAAATTATTCCGAAAATTTCAAATCACAATATAACAGCGTACCCATTGTTTCTATGCGACCTGATAATTCCTGAAATATTGAAGCAAAAGAAGTGTGGGAAACTCGAAACTGCAATCTCGAACATTTGCAAAATTATACTAAACTACTAATTTACTTAAAAAATCTACATGATATTTTTTAGAGAACTGATTATTTAGAACAAATTCCATTTAACAAAAAATCTTCATCATCAATATTGTATATTTTCAATGTTAATTTTTTTTGTTTGCAATTTTCAAAATTACAGAGAGTGCGCCGAAAATGGGACTAGTTCCACTTTTTTTTACCGTTTTTTGAAACAAACGAAGACAAATTTTAAAGAAAAAAATAGTTTTTGAGAAAATAATTGTTTAAAATTCTGTACAAATCGCCAATGTCTAACGAAACATTACGCACAAACAACTCATATTTTTGAAAAAATGTATATAACCTTATTTTAAGATCTATTTTGATGCATAGATTTCATTACTAAAAAATTCTGTAACCAATAATGTAGATGCTGGAACACACCGAAAAAATTGATCTTGTCATTTTCGAAAAATCAGTGATTTTAATGAAAGTGAGACATACGGCACTCTTTCAAAAAATAATTTTTTCAAAAAATCTGGAGTTAGATTTGAGAAAATTGTGAAAATATTGTTGTGACTCCATGTAAAGTACTTCAACAAAATTAAAATATCCGTTTCGAACTCAGAGGGCCTCGAGTTCGCTCCGATTAGTTGGGGAATATCAAGATTGGAGAAAATCGTCTGAATGGTTTAGAAACTGGCGTTGATCTCACACAGTCGGACAGACATTTTGTTGTCAATAAATGATCAATAACGCACAGAACATTGATTCTGACTACATAACGTGTTAGAGAAAGTTATATATTACGTATAGGAGCAAGATGTATTCACTCTTTCGTTACCAGACCCCGACAAAAAAGGTACTTTTGTCGCAATATCGTCATTTCTTCCTGCAACATTACAATACTTTCTTTACGTGCGTATGGAGTAAGCGAGAAAGTAAAAACTAACGAATAAATAAATAAACTTTAAAAATAATATAATATAAATATTTATATTAATGAATCATAAATTATATTAATAATAATTCGATAACGAACCCTGGAGTGTAAAAATGGACTCGGTATAGAAATGCCGCTTCCCCCCAATAACGTCACGTGCATACCCCCAACAAAAATATGACTGGGCCTCGGTGGGTGCAGCTGCAGATTCGTATGGTCCGTAGATGGCCAATTCGCGACCAAAATAAATTCGATAATGAAATGTATAAGAGAAAATTTTACCTCAAAGATATTGACATTTTAATTGTGAAAAATGTTTAAGAATATTTTTCTGTAAAATACTATTTCAATAATTAGTATATATTAGTGGTTATTATTATTAATAGTACAAAACTATACTTATTGCTATAACGTTGCTGCTTCAGATTTATGTGGCGTACTTCATTATAACGATCAGTCCAAACCTTGAGGCTGCATCAAAACTTTGAAATACGAAGAAGTTGCCCTTCTGGTACTCAAGATCTCTTCGAGAGCAGGTTATACCTAATAAACAGTTACCCTATGAGCAAGTGAAGCGAGTGGAGAGAACAGCATGTACGCGAAGTCCTTGAAAGTGGACGCGTGATGGGGCTGAGCCAGCGATCGACGAGACCCAGTGCCCGTCATGGAATTGGCGCGTCGCCGCCCAGTCTGCCGGAGCCAATGGGCGCCGCTGTGGGAGCACCTGGCTGCTCCTTTTGCGACGCACTTGCATCGCTGGCACGGGTGCACCGCCACGCGTAACTGATCACAGTACACGGACACAAACCCACGCACAAACTCACTCACAGGCCAGCCAAGCCTGCGCCTTTCGGACTTTCTTTGGCTGGCTTCGCTTTCATTATGAGTATTACTAGCACGCGCAAAAGAAAATTCAAGAATAGCATATTGTGGAACGTTGATTGATTAGTGTTTCCGGACGCGTCAACTGAGAAGATATTTAGTCTCATAAATATAGAACATGTTTTGTCGCTGGATCTTGCCCCGCTTAAGGGCGAGATACGGCGCAGACCTACATGTCAGACATATTTCGGGAGACCGGTCGGGAGCTTAGAGCTTGTCCCGGCTGGGGCGGTGCCCCGCTGGTGGGAGAGTCCTGGTTAGGGGGAAACCCCACTAGCCGACGGTAGGTCGGCGCCGGATCTCGCCATCCAGCGGGGGAAGATCACCGCCATCTCCTGTGAAAAAACATACACTACACTAACGGGAATAATGACCAAAGCAGTTGACGCGCCCGGAAACGCGAAAAAAACAACTAAAACCAACCTACATGTCAGCTGGTGAGGTTTTCTCCAACTAGATCTCCCACAAGCAGCCTCAGCCGAAATAAGATCTAAACTTCTGACTGGTCTCTCGGCATGTGTGGTGGTGTAGTGTAGTGCATGGAAGTGAAATTAAGGGATGGGGATAGGACAAGAATGGTGAAGTAAATATCGCGCGTGGTTCGTGGCCCGTTTGGCAGAGTACAGCTCCGTCATTCGCCTTGTGTTGATCGGAGAAGCCATGGAAAACTACCGATCAGAACAGCCGGCCGCTATAATTCTCCTCCTGACAGCAGCTGAACTCGACCTAGCTAACTAGCTAGTGCCGAAAAAGCTGCCACTGTCGGGACTCGAACCCTTAGGACTTCCTGGTCAGAGGCAAGGCAGTATCATGGATTGATGCTCTGAGCCACTCAAGACGGCGTGGAACGTTACATTAACTTCGTAATAATATAGTTATGGTACAATGCCCGATATGAAAAATAACGCAATACGAAAATAATTGCATTATTTGTTTGCTATCAATCATTTTCAAATAAAATACATTTAATTTAAATAAAACATAATTCTGTACCATTTCCCTGAAATCTTCTAGAACAAATAAACAAACACGCTGCTTTCTCCTTAGCAGCTCCTGCAACTCTCCTATCCTGGCATGTTAATTGCATTACGGACAAACGGAAAGCGTCGAAGTCTCCTGGGGGGTCTCACGTGAGAAAGATCTCCCTGTGCACCTTTAGCAAATATACATAACAGTCCTTAGTCCTTTTAACCAGTTAGTACATACCTGTAGTACATTGATTCGTGTGAATAACAATGTAAAAATTCGGTTTTTAAAATTTTGTTGCAATGATTTTTTCAAAAAATTCGCTTAATTGACGAAATAATCAAAGGGCTACTAGACTGTTTGGAAAAATAAATTGCGGGTTCAATCACGTTTCGTGTATTCAAGTTTGGAAAATTATCGCCGATTTCAAAGCATAAAGTGTGAAGATACCATCAAAGAGTTACATGGAGACATACCTAAGCGACAGGAGTAAGAAATGGCAATCGAAGGAAACAACAAAGCGGGAGCGCGAGTTGTCTACAGATGCGGTGGCATTGGCCGAAGGTCGCTCGCTGCCCTTCATCCCTTGTTAATCATCAATCAGTCAGCCATTGTAAAGTTGTTTGACAACTGTCAATACATTATGAAACTTTTAAATCGCAATTTTTGGAAATAGGTGGTCGTTTAAATCTGTATGAAAATTGACGTGGAATAAATTCCGATGATGATAATTGCAATCATCTAGAGAGAATTAGCGTTTTTTAAAGTACAACATTTCATGATCTTTATCGTTGGCAGAATAATTAGAAAACGGCAGTAATATATTTACTAATGAATTTAGTACATTGATGTATCTTTCTACCATGTTACGTATGAGTAAATTGTTAAACTGTCAATCTACACATGTGAGCGAGTAATAAAACTTACAGCTCCATAAAACAAGCCATAAATTACTTCGGTCAAGTTTCAATAGCAGGGAACTTCGCAGCCAGAGCACGTAGTGCTCTACAGTCTTCCCACGGGAACACGCCTCAGTGATTGCGGCCACATAAACTTGAAAAGGAAAAAGCACAAGATAGCTACGTCAGCATCACAAACAAAGTATGACATCTCTCTCCCTTTCGCTCGTAACATAATTCAGGTAGAGTCCATTTTCTACAAGCATTTCATGTGTAGTTGAATTGTTAATAAATTAAAATATTGAATTGGCATTTTCCCATCATCCGTGGCGGCTTAGCAACTATATATGCAAAGGGGCAGAAGGCAGGGAGTGGAGCCGTCCACCGTTGTGTGGTGGGGCATGGTGGGACGGGCGGGGAGAGACAGGCGGGGAGGCGTGAAAGTGACAAATGCGCCGCGGAGCGCGTGGGGGGCGCGAAAGGCGAAGGCGAGAGTGAAATCTGTCTACACGCTGGCCACACACTCTCGGAGCGAAGGCGGCAGCGCCGGATCTTTACTCTGGGGCCGTCTGAAAGCGCCGGGCGGCGGAGGCAGATCGTGGATGCGCCAGGCGGCTCCAGGGAAGCGCTACTCGGAGACCTTTCGCCGGAGAGACTCTCACACCGCCGGCGCCCCTAGCCCCTCCCTTCCCACTCACTACACCCCTTCCCACCACCCGTTCCCTCCCCACCACTTCCCCACCCGCCCCTCCCCGCATCTCCCTGCTCCTCCCAGCATCTCACTAGCTCACCCCTCCCCGCCCTTCCTCGCCCCTCCCTCAACTCCCTGCCCCACCCTTTCCACCAGCCGTTCCCTCCCCACCTCTTCCCTCTAATACCCTCCCCGCATCTCCCTGCCCCTCCCCGCCTCCTCCGCCACTCCCCGCTCTTCCTCGCCCCTCCCTCCCCTTCCTGTCCCACACTTTCCACCAGCCGTTCCCTCCCCCACCTCTTCCCTCTACGCCCCTCCCCGTATCTCCCCGCCCCATCCGCCCTTCCGCCTTGCCCCGTTTCTCTGTAGGGGTGAAGTAGGTGAGGGGCCATGCTGTTTCCTCTTAAATACTTTGTGACGTCCAAAAATAGTAATAAATCTATTTGCTTTAAGTTTCGAAAACTGATACCAACGTTAGTAGCGATAATTATCTAAAATCAGAGAGAAGTACACGAAGGGTTTATTTATTTATTTACGTCAAAAAACTGTATATGACGTGCTATGGGGAGAAGTGAATTCTGTGCACGTTTTCAAAATTCTGTGATTCCTACACCAAGTCATAAACTTCTTGAATTTTGAATTAATTTTAAAAAAAACAGCTTCCATGTCATAAAATTTATTTTCAAGGATAAATAAACAATAAATTTTGGGCTTTTATCCAGCATGTCATTCGTCAAGGAATGATACTTTCTTCCGCTGCAACATGGAAACGATAATTTGAATAACTATATTTCCCACTTAATTCTAGAAGTCGTGCACAGATAATGAAGTTACATTCATGTCCAGAAGCAAAATAAGGGTTCAGGACTAGGGATATAGACAAAGTAGATAAAATGAGCAACAGTAGTGGTGTCCTCAGATTCTTTATTCTTCCAAGAACACGCACATTTAATACAAAAGTACGTTGTAATTATCGTCTGATAGCTATAGAATAGACGGTGTATCATCCTTCCATAAGTGATTACCAAATCACTGAGAGGTAGTGAACGACTTTAGTCGAGAATTTTCGGTAACTGTCATTCAATTCTTTCCGATAATACAGAGCTCGTACATTCTTCTGCAATGAACGTCTTCTGTTCTTCTTTTACCATTAGTCCTCTTTGATAGTTCTACTCCCGGGGTTAACTTTATAATTTTTGTGCTTTCACTTCTCGCACGTTTTTACGTTTTTTTGCAGATCCTTTTCTTCTGTATTCCCCGTACCTGTTGCTGTTACTTCTCAACTACCCCCACAGAACAATTATCTCTCTCTCCTCGACTGGCCCTTCTTAGCACGTAGCTCAGATCTCCTCTATTCTTCCTGGTCCGCCTCACTTTCATTTTTTTTGTCACAGACTGCACTACAGGTGGATTATCATAGAGTCAGCTTTCGTGAGCGCGGCTAGCTTGAACAAAAGTTCAATGCCTTTGCGCAGATCCATTGAAGCAAAAAGGCCGACTAGTCGAACGGCTTGAGAAGCCAGAGGCCGAGGAGCGCTGCGGTCGCAAAGGCTGGGTCGAGGCTCGAAGTATACAGAATGGAAACTTCCCTGCACTCTGCGCGCCAGATTCATGATGTGTTCGCGGTATTGAAAGCGAGTAAACTTCTGCTGGACCAACGCCATCTGGGACAACTGAACTCTAGGTAGCATTGGATGTCTGCCTTTGTTGTTGTGTTCTGATTACATGGCAAGTGTTTTTCGCAGTTTTCAGTGTGCATATTTCGTGTGTAGTAACCATTTATTGTTGATTGTTAACTTATATAATTGTGTGTATTAAATTTTGTAAATATTTTATAGTGCGTAAAGAGAGTTCATAATTAGAAATTTAGCTGACGGTGTATTTTTTTTATATTCTGTGCATTGGTACCTTGTTCCCTTATTTCACTGTTTTCTTTCACTGCAGGCGTAGAATTCAATAATTTTCATTTTCTTTTTTACTTTTTTTATGCTGGAAGAAAAATGTGTCTTAAAAATTCAGTAGTGAAACAATTTTTGTAGATGATTTTTGTATTCTGTATGCCATTCCCACGTGCAAGTTTATTAATTACTCGGTTTCAATATGTCGGCCGGCGCCACCGGAATAAGGACAAAGGAACCTCTGTCAAGTTTCCTTTCTAGATATTTTATATTCTGTGGTCGGGGGCAGCGAGTGCAGCAATTGCAGCGGCGGAAGAGCGCCTCCGAGGAGAGTGGGAACTAATGAGGCGGGGAGAAGGGAGGAAGCGGACGTGGAGTATCTCAAGGCGGCGACCGGTGGCCAGGTGATGGCGGGGATGGTGATGGTGATGGTGACGGTAGTGGTGACGGCGAGGAGCAAGGCGGAGCGGACGCAGGGGCGAGGAGGGGGCGACAGAATGGCGGCGGCCGCGATAGCCGCAGCCGAGGGAATGACGTCGATGGCAGCTTCAGAGATATGGTAGCCCTCGTCCGACCCAAAGTAGGCACCCGAAGACGCGAGCAGGAGGGGGAGGAACAGAGGGAGGCGGCAGCGGAGGAGGAGGAGGAGGAGGAGGAGGAGGAGGTGGAGGCGGGGCTTGGGCAGCAGGAAAAGTCGGGCGGCAGAGCAGCCGCCGTGGGAGGGCGTGCCCTAGATTCTACCACCGCCGCCGTCGCCGCCCGCCGCTCAGTAAAATGTTCTGGAACACTCTACACCGGCTACGGACGGTTCAACCACTGACTGAACTGTTTGCCGTAGGCTGGGTATTATTTACAGCAGAAAGTCTTTGGATGAGGAAATGGCTGTTGCTTTTACAATGTATGAAAGCTAATTCGCAACACTTTCTGCCGTTGACAAAAAGCCGGTTTGTTGGCACTCAATTAGCTCGTTTAAAAGGGAGCCAAAATTTATTTCACTATAAAAGCGTTATGGATTAGTATGATATGATGATATGTTTCAAAGACTGAAATTTCTGAAAGAGAGTTCTATTTAAAAAAGTATTGCGTTTTAAGTCGATGTTATTCGTTAGCTGAATATGAGCATAGGAATATCTGCATAAATGTGCAGTGAAAAATATAACTTGCCACATAAACTCTGAATAACTTGCTTGAGTTTTCTTCTCTTTATTTCATCTTCATCTGCATCATCTTAAAAAACTATTCTCAAAGACGGTCATTGCGTTGTTTTCTCTAAACTGCATTTTCCTTTTCAGGTCTTAATGACTTTTTTATTGTAGTTCTCCGTCACGTTTTCGAGACTTTCGCCCTCTGCCCTTCCTCCCCCGCTCTCACTGTATGGAACCATACTGTCTCCACAAAGCGAGCCGTTCCAAGCGAAAAAGCTAAGCACCGTTGACCGAGGTTCCGCACTTGGTCGCCCGCCCGGCTTGTTTAGCGCGCGCCGCAGGAGTTCATTGGCCCTCCCAGCCGCCCCTGCCCCGCGCACAGGCCCAGCAAGTAGACATTAGAGAGTTTTTGCAAGTCGTGGATTTGAAAGACGTAACACGACAATTCTGGGGAGAATTGTACTGCGCATGCGCCGGCATCAAATGACGGGATTTCGAATGACGGGTCCCGTCATTCTCCCTGTTTTGTCGTCTACGACAAATGTGTTGATAACTTACACTTTACGTAGTTTTTGCCGCCACCACTAAACACGAATTCAACACTAATACACAATGAGCGTGGAAGAAATGAAAGATACAATATCCTTAATACCAAAATAATATGGCAGGAACTAAATGGATATTTTTCTCAATTTAATTCAAATATGTCATGAATAAACTAACGTAATTGTTCAGGATTTGGAGGTTATGTTTTAATGAGGTTACATTGATTGTCACGAAAAATTAATTCTTTATCCACAGGGCGTTATAAATGCCATACATTTCCCATTCCGAATATAAACAATATAAATATTTTATAGTAAAATAGCGGGGTTACATTGAAAGACTATCTAGGAAGCTATAGTTTTCTTCGATGAAAAAGACATGCATTACATATGTGCATGATAGGCTACAATAAGATTTCATATATCAGTATACGTTTTAGTATCTTGTAATGCTTATAAAAGGAAAAAAAGATTGACTGATAAACAGATGTTCAATAAAAATTTTCATATTCTTTTCCAATTAGTTCCTAGTTTCAACGTATGTTTTCGATTGTACGACATGCAAAAACTCATTTTTCTGAAGATACGTTATTTCCCATTGATAATAATGTTTTTGTACTACGTGAATGGATTTCCTGTCTTGCAAAAACTTTCTATTAACAGCGATTCTTTTCCTTTTACTTTCTCATGTACGTTCGTGTATACGGAATAATATACGTAGTATAGAGAAAGTTATGTTATGCTGCGCGAAAAAAAAGGATTTTCAGCAGAAAAAATTAATTATGGAGCCCTGATAACGAAAAAGCTGATAAATTCAGTTGCGAAATTAAGGTGGAAAATCCTCTAACACGTGGTGTAGCCAGAATTTTTTGTGGGTCCTTGATACCGAAAAACCAATTGACGACAAAACGTCCGTCCGTCTGTGAACACCACTAGTGTCTAAACCATACGTAGGATTTCTTCCAAACTGAAGAAACCCTTGTTCATCTGGCTCGAGTTGAAGGTTTGAGATTTTGAAAAACATTCTTTAAAATTTGGCGGTACTGTAAATAAAGCCCCTGGGTCATTTTCAAAATTTTTTATTCAAAAACTGCTCCAATTTTTTCTTTAAATTTCTTATGAGAATAGAGTAAAATACATTTACAAAGTTGGCATAGATCAGATTTTCACGATTTACTCTAAATTTTCGAAAATTGCAAAAGTGATTTTTTTTGGCGTCTTCCTACGATCACAAAATTAAAGATAGATTGTTCTTCAAATGAAATTAGAATTGTCCATAATTAGTTTTCTCATTAAGATCATGTACATTTTTTTAAAAGAACTTTTAGTACTTCTCGAGCAATATTGCGTGCAATTTTAAATAATCACAAAAACAATATTTAATAAAAAACCGCTCCAAATTTTTCCTTTAAAATGTTGGTAAGGATAATGCTAAATGTATTCTATCAGATGGCATGAACGTAATTTTGCCCTATTCTTTTGTTCTTTTACAAATTGTTTTTTGACTAGCGTCTCAGGGTGTTAATATTTACAATTTGGTCACATTATTGCATTTAGGGGTATATATGCTTAAAATAATTTTATATACGATTTCTCGAAAAATCTCAAGTTTTCTGTGAAAACGAGCTCAAAATTCTGGATTTTCAGAAATGCTCAAACACCATTTTCTCAAAAATGGCTCCAAAGTTTTTCTTCAAATTTTTCGTACGGATAGTGCTAATTGCACTATTTAAGATGACTTAAAATTAATTTTGCTGCATTCCTTTTTTTCTTCAAAAATTACACCAATATATTTTTCAATATATCTCATGTCTTTCGTGTGCACATTTCTAGCAATTTGTATACATTATTGCATTTGTGAGTAGACCCGCTTCAAATAACTTCCAATAATTGTTTTCGAAAACAATGGTTTTCTGTGAAAAAAATCAGATATCTCAATTACAGTAACTTTTAAACGCCATTTTCGTAGAAACGGTTCCAAATTTGTCAACGAAAATTTCCTCTAAATAGAAAGTTTTACTTTTCTATTATATTCTTAAAGTAACTTTTCGTTTCTGCCATTAACAAAACGAAAAAATGAGCAAATGTGAAAAAATGGTGTTTGGGTGGCTATAGATGGCAAAGAAGGTAGCTGAGAAAAAAGGGTTGGGCACGACCGAAAAGCTAAACCCTTCCAAAAAAAATAGGAAACTAACTAGTACGAGAAAGTCTGTGTCATTCTGTAGCATCACTATTTTCTTCTAATTTAAATTCTCCTGCCGGCCGAGGTGCCTCAGGGCTTCAATTGATGTCACTGCAGCTCCTCTGACCGGGATGGTGTAGGTTTCCAGTTCCAGTTCCGACAGTGGCCGGGTTTTCGACACTGGCTAGATAGTAAGGTCGAATTCAGCCGTTAGCTGGAGTATTCTAGCGTCCGATTACTCTGATCAGCAGTTTTCCGCATTTTCTCCTGCAAACACCAGGCAAATACCTAACAAACGGGCCACGGACAGCCACGGACGTCCTCTTCCTTGTCCTACCCTCAACCCTTTACTTACAACAAACTTACACTTACATGCGCTGCACTACCACACTCCTCCGGAGACCTGTCAGGAGCCGTCCCGGAAGGGGCTGTGCCCGCTACCTCCTGCGATTAAGCATGCACTGCACTTACGGAACCAATGATCTTAATAGTTGATGCACCCAGGAACACTAACAATCAACCAATCAAATTTTCTTTCGTTTCAAGCTTTTTTACCTTTTTGTACGGAAACTGCTAAATGCACGGAATAACATAACAAAATGCCATTTCTAAGTATTTTAATTTTTCAAAAGAGTCATAAATGCAATTTTCTTGAAATATCTGCCACATCATTAATATTTACATTAGTAGCATTTCTTGTAAATCATTACAATTTCGAGTAAAAGTACTTCAAAAGATTTCTTATATATTTTTTTAGAAAACTCATTTTTTTCTGAAAAAGCTCAAATTGGCGCAGATTCAAAACGCTCACACGAAAAATTCTCATGGCATCAATTTTTCCATGAAAATGTGTTTACAGATCCTTTTTAACTCTTGTAGGCTATAATAATCTGAAAGTTACTTTTCAATTCTACTATTCAGGGACCCAAAAATTGAGAAAATGTGAAAAAGTACATTTTAGACTCAGACAGGTAGCAGCTGAAAAAAGGGTAGGGCAAAACCGAAAAGCTAGACTATACGCAAGAGAATAGGAAACTAACTTGTTTGTGAAAGTCTGTGCCATTCTGTACCATCACTCGTTAACTTTTCGATTGTAGGCAAGTCTCTGAGATTTAACAGAAGGAGTATGCGTATGTGTGTTCATATTTGTGCAGAAGAAAGAGCATTTGAATGTTACCATGTCGATGCATCGTCTCCTATTTGTCCCTTTGTTTGTAGGCTGAGTATTCAAGTCAAAATCTGAATGAAAGACTCGTAGGCTCTCGCGGCCGGAGTCATTGAATTCTTGGCTGTCCGGGATTAGCCGCGTCATTGTCGATGGAGCTGACGCTTCGGCCATCTTGTTGTGATCTTCTTATAGCTCTGAAGAAGGCCACAACAAGATGGCCGAAGCGTGAGCTCCATCGACCATGACGCGGCTCATCCCGGAGAACCAAGAATTCTGGATGAAAGATGTCTTCGACATACACGTGAGACTTGTTTAGTTGGGGTACGTCACAACTTATTGACTTACCACGCGTTTCCTGCGAATAAGAAACATGGGGTCTCTATATGTCATGTTAGTTTTAGAATCCAGAAAATTGACAATGAAAACACAGTCACACTTTGTTTCATTAGTTATGTGTAGCACACTTCCGTTAGCTATCATGATCGTTGCAATTTCGTAAGTAACGTGAAATGTCAGTTATCACTATTTCCGCTTGAACGCCTCAATTGTAGTTATGTAAATGTAAATATTTAAGTGGTTAAGCGGAAGAGCAGGCATTACGGCCGGAGCCTTGACAGTACTAAAGGCTTATTATTATTATTATTATTATTATTATTATTATTATTATTATTATTATTATTATTATTATTATTATTATTATTATTATTATTATTATTATTAACACAAACATTCATCATTATACAGGGGTCTTGTAAATACTGGTATATTATTGAAAAATTATACTGAGTCACTGATTGTAAAATATAATTAAAATGAATGTACTGAAAGAAAAAATAATCTTAACAAAACTGTTATTTCAAAAAGTGCTTGTTTGAAATTACTACAATTAAATTCAAACATTATGTATTAATCATATTTTTCAATTTAATATATGAATGCCACCATTATTAACAAATTGTAACCTGATGTAAACTATGAGCAATTGTAATCTATGAACAATTTGTAAAGACTGAAATGTAACTTTCCTATTTATGTAACTCTTTAAACCTGTAACATTATGCAACATACAACAAAAAAATCCTGTAAATTATGTGTAGCACATTGAAATAAACTGTCTAATTTAAAACAAATTCAGCCTCACTTGAGGCGCCATTTTGAAATAAACTGAATATATTGATGATTTATTTCAACGTAATCCGTTCCGAATTTGTATAAATGGGCGCCAGGAAAAGATTACGCTAATACTATCATAAAAGTTAACCTCCAACTCTAATTATAAATAAATTAGTTTCTGGCTACCTGGGTCGATGGGTTTCATAGAAATAATCACTATTGTATGCTAATAGATGATTATCCGATCTGCCATCTATACAGAGTGGTCGAGGAATCTGAAAAGCAAATATATTTCTATCTTGCTACTTCGTTACTAGAATTGGTTAAATGAGAATCATGTATTCATTTCACAAAACATGGAAATTTATAAAAAAATTTTTGGTCCTTTATGATTTTACACAATATGGAAAAAAACCTTGGTCATGACCTGTTCCAACCTTATAATGTCGTATTCGTCTTCGCGCGCTCTTGGAATCATCTTCATTCTTCTCCGACGTCGCTGTTCTCAGGTCCAGATACCATCTTCTCTCTTCTTTTCTTGCAGAAGCACGCTTCAATGACAGTTCATCACTGTTTCCGAAGTTAATAAAGTCTCGTTAATAAAATTCGTTCGCCAATTTACGAATTCCAAGTTCGTCCCACGCGTATGCTCAATACTCAACGATCAATAAACTATCTGCTGTTAGCATTCCAGTCCACTTACTGATAACATCGCCTAAGCCCTCAATGTCCTTCTAACTCGTTCACTTGAAATATTTTAAGTTTTACTGTCACACATAGCATTCAAATCCGAAGTTCTATCAATATCTACTCCCTAGTAGATGCTTACAAGTCCCACAAAACTCCTAACTTGGAGCACGATCCGTTCAACACCACGGCATCAGTCAGAATGAATGCCTCTCGTATTCTTTCAACCCTGCAAAGCTCGGTCCATCTTTTCGATTGTTTATTTCAGGACAACACTTGATGTACTTCCGTACCTAGCCAATCCCTACATTTCTTACAAAATGAACTAGCCGTCTTCACGACTGTCACTGCTTTTTCGGCCAATCCCTGAATTCTATACAAAATGAACTAGCCGTCTCCGCGATTGTCACTGCATGAAGATTGTTGACCTTCACGACGGCTCGCTTACCGTTGCTATGCTGGCATATTCACATATATTTATCCCTATAATGTACGCAATTTATAATAAATATTGTACCATATTATGTCTCACATATTGGTATGTCACAATATAATGTTATACCTGATAACTCCGAACATGTGAAAACTATCATAGCATGAACACATTTGTAACAAACAACATTTGTGACAAACTGGACACCTGATGTTAAGTCTCGAGACTTATCAGGACCCTAAACCGATGGTAAATAAAGAAACCAATTCAATTATTATTATTATTATTATTATTATTATTATTATTATTATTATTATTATTATTATTATTATTATTATTATTATTATTATGATTATCCCTTGGCATGTTTCAATTAATTGAATTTGTCGATTCTTGAGCAGCTTCGCAACTGATGTCACTGCAGCGCCTCTGACCGGGAGGTCCTAGGTTCGAGTCCTGACGGCGGCAGGATTTCCGACACTAGCTCTTCAGCTGGGTCGAATTCAATCGTTGTCTAGAGGAGAATTCTAGCGGCCGGCTGCTCTGATCGGTTGTTTTCCGTGGTTTCTCCGATCAATACCAGGCGAATGCTGGAGCAGTACCTTACCAAACGGGCCACGGACCGCGCGCGATCTGTCCTTCCTCTTCCTTGTCCTATCCTCTCCTCTTACACTAACATGCACTACACTACCACATATTCCGGGAGACAAGTCGGGAGTTTAGTGCTTGTCCCGGCTGGGGCGGTGCCCCGTTGGTGGGAGAGTCCTGGTGAGGAGGAAACCCCACTAACCGACGGTAGGTCGGCGTCAGATCTCGCCATCCAGCGGGGGAAGATCATCGCCATCTCCCGAGAAAAAACATGCACTACACTACCGGGACTAATGACCAAAGCAGTTGACGCGCCGGGAAACACGAAAAAATCAATCAATCAATCAATCAACTGTGCAGCTTCGCAACTTGTTTTATGAAATCTTGAAAAATCTGTTGGGGAGGGGCCGGGGAGATGGAGGCAGCGCGCCACATTCACACTAGACGCACACACGC
The DNA here is from genome assembly GCA_011170035.1 of Teleogryllus occipitalis. Classification (NCBI taxonomy): domain Eukaryota; kingdom Metazoa; phylum Arthropoda; class Insecta; order Orthoptera; family Gryllidae; genus Teleogryllus; species Teleogryllus occipitalis. Next base: position 254,086 of record BLKR01000944.1, read on the forward strand.
ACCCACGGCGCGGCGCCACCCACGAAGGAAGCGCCTCCACAAATAGGCGCGGGACGCCACTGCGAGTATTTCAGGCCGCGGGCTCAGCGGAAATTGCGTGGCCTGAGACACATACAACGACAAATTCACACGAAATGTGTCACGCGTCTGAAATAGAAACTGTTCCTCGGGACATCCTGGATTTCTAAAGCCCTCGTGGTACAAACAATGCTCGAATTCCAACTCAAACCGGCAACGGTGACTCAGGGTATCGTGGCTCAGGGTATCAACTGATGCCGCTGCACTGCCTCTAACAGGGATGTCCTGGGTTTTGAGGGCCGACGCTTGCAGGATTTTCCACCCTAGATAGGTCGAATTCAGCTGCTGCCAGGAGGACAATTCTAGCGGCCGACTGTTTTGACCGTTAGTTTTCCTTGTTTTATTCGATCAAACCCAGGCGAATGCCGGAGCAGTACCGTTACAATTGGGCCACGGCCCACGCGCTGCCTTGCTGATGGGAGATCCCTGTTGGGGAAAATCCTCGCATGCCGAGATAGATCGGCGCCGGATCTCGCAATCCGGTGGGAGAAGATCACCGTCATATCCAGCGTTAGAAAAACATGCACTACACTTACAGGGCTCTTACTGGGGAGTTCACGCGCCCAGAATCACTAATCATTCAATCAATTCCAACTCAAAAATTTCTCGAATCCTTGGTATTTAAATGAAATCGGCCCCGAGATTTCGGGAGAATGAACATTTTTATGTGATTACGACAGAATGTTGACCTATAAAGAATAATCATGCACTCTGGACCATTCACGTGGGTATGCAAACCAAAGGGATGTTCGAAACCTTTTCACTTGACTCTCTGCACAAGAGGGAGAGGAAGAGAGGAGGGAGAGAAAAGAGAGAGAGTGAGAGAGAGAGACAGTCAGACAGTCAGACAGCCAGATAGCCAGACAGTCAGACAGTCAGACAGTCAGACAGCCAGACAGTCAGACAGTCAGACAGTCAGACAGTCAGACAGACAGACAGACAGACAGTCAGACAGACAGTCAGACAGTCAGACAGTCAGTCAGACAGTCAGACAGACAGTCAGACAGTCAGTCAGACAGTCAGTCAGACAGTCAGACAGTCAGTCAGACAGTCAGTCAGACAGTCAGACAGTCAGACAGTCAGTCAGACAGTCAGACAGTCAGTCAGACAGTCAGACAGTCAGACAGTCAGTCAGACAGTCAGACAGTCAGACAGTCAGACAGTCAGACAGTCAGACAGTCAGACAGTCAGACAGTCAGACAGTCAGTCAGACAGTCAGACAGTCAGTCAGACAGTCAGACAGTCAGTCAGACAGTCAGACAGTCAGTCAGACAGTCAGACAGTCAGACAGTCAGACAGTCAGACAGTCAGTCAGACAGTCAGTCAGACAGTCAGTCAGACAGTCAGTCAGACAGTCAGACAGTCAGTCAGACAGTCAGACAGTCAGACAGTCAGACAGTCAGACAGTCAGACAGTCAGACAGTCAGACAGTCAGACAGTCAGACAGTCAGACAGTCAGACAGTCAGACAGTCAGACAGTCAGACAGTCACACAGACAGTCAGTCAGTCAGTCAGACAGTCAGACAGTCAGACAGTCAGACAGTCAGACAGTCAGACAGTCAGACAGTCAGACAGTCAGACAGTCAGACAGTCAGACAGTCAGACAGTCAGACAGTCAGACAGTCAGACAGTCAGACAGTCAGACAGTCAGACAGTCAGACAGACAGTCAGACAGACAGTCAGACAGACAGTCAGACAGACAGACAGACAGACAGTCAGACAGACAGACAGTCAGACAGACAGTCAGACAGACAGACAGTCAGACAGACAGTCAGACAGACAGTCAGACAGTCAGACAGTCAGACAGTCAGACAGTCAGACAGTCAGACAGTCAGACAGTCAGACAGTCAGACAGTCAGACAGTCAGACAGTCAGACAGACAGACAGTCAGACAGTCAGACAGACAGACAGACAGACAGTCAGACAGACAGACAGTCAGACAGACAGTCAGACAGTCAGACAGACAGACAGTCAGACAGACAGTCAGACAGACAGTCAGAGACATACCGGTGCTCACTACATGTGATGATTTTGGATTTGGACGTGTCCATGAGACGTACTTACAGCCGTCAGCTATTGCAACCGCCGCCATTCGATCGTTGCTTTAAAACTGAAATCCTACCGAAATTAGTCCAAATATCTGTAATATATTTAATGAGAAATAAATTAAAATATGTTAACGAATTACGTCAACAAACTCGTATAGTTCAGGATAAAAGGGAGAAGAAACGTGACCATAGGTGTAGATACGTCGCGAAGTGTAAAAGAATATATGATTTCCATTAATTATTTAAAATATTTTTCAATAGTAAATTTTATAAATTAATATTCTACGAGAGGACATTATTTGGAAGACACAAGAACTTAGTTTGGTGCAGCAGGGAAAGGATAGAATAGCATCGAACATGCTAGTAAACAAAATAAACAATGTAAACAAGACACAGTCGAGTGAAAGAAGGTTAACTTCAACTAAAAATACAACAGAACGTATTGTGACTCGGGAGAGAGTAGGATTTTTTTACGGAGTTTTTTTATTTCTGGAAGGTACGAATGTAAAACTGCGCGACGCATTAGATGCAAAGTAATAATAATTATTTGAGTGGAATTTTTATTAACTTGATTGTAATAAAATGAATTTAGAATTAAAACTAATTCATGTTGTACAGTAATCACAATAAATTGTATTCAGATGACAAAAGTCATGAAACTATAAGTGTGGACGCCCAAAAATAGATGGAATTAGGTGGCAACTGTGAGAATGTCTGATATGGAGTTTCGGATACAGCGCCAAAAGAGCTGATTCATCGAATCTGGGAACTGCTCGAAAATTAAGAAATTTCAAAGAAATTAAGTAAAGATGTAAGGCAAGCACAAGAATGTTTAAGTTAATAATACTATTAATTTTCAATAATTAATAATTAAAGTAATGATGGCTATCATCTAAAGACAGGTATTCCAATTATCTAAAGAGAGATATTTCTTCATCTAAAGATAGGTTCCAATTATCTAAAGATAGATATTTAAATTATTTAATTATTTAATAGAGCACAGGTACAAAATGAGAATATAAAAAAATTGAAGTAGACGATTTAGAAACATTAAGAGGAAGTCAAAGAATAGTTCACTAATGTATAGTAAAGCATGTATAGTATCAGCAGTAGTTTTTATTAATAATAAACCACAGTTGGATAATATTCTTACGCTGCTGTAACTTTATTATTCTTTATTATTATGTAAACTTTATTATGAATAAATTCTTGTTATTAAGTTGAATGTTTGCATGATGAAGAAACAACCACCAACTCCAGTTTTTCCCAAATTATAAACATTATTAGGAACCGTGTACTCGTATGAGCCATAATTTTCAGAATCACCAAGAAGAATATAATTTATTCCGATCCTGAAAGATGTAAATATTGTTAAATATTGTTGTCTATGTTAAAATGTGAACTAGCCAAAATTAAAGTTACAAAAAGAAATAAATAAAGATGAAAAAGTAGTCGTTATATTAGAGTTTATAATAAATAAAATAAAGAAGTGAGAACGTATTTCACTACAAAGCCATTGCCAAAAAAAAAAAATCATTCCACCAGACACCCTTAGCCGGCCCTAGCTACAGAAACAGAATTTGGTGATGGGCGTCACGTGATTCGACGCTCGAGAAGATTCGAAGCTTGCCAGAATACTTTCTTATTCTTCACTGAATCGGAAGACAGCAATCTTCGCTTTCCCATACTTATGTTTCACAAAAGTTTGGCCAACAAGGGACGCTGTTGTTCGCGAAGGATAAATATTCTCATCTTTCCGATGGATACAAATTTAATACAAAAAATGTTACCTTTCTGATGGTAACAAATTATGGGTCCAGAATACTTTTTAGGCAGTGACCGGAGGCGAAAAACGGTAACGGGCACGGGTGCCGTTGCGAATGACGCATCTCGAGAGAAACGTCGAAGGTGCTACCGTGAACAGCACCAACGCAAGATGAATGAAACGCCATCGCAATCAATAAACCAGCCACCGACGCTACCGCGACGTTCTCCCCCCTTCGCGTAATCGGTTGGGAGTCTTTGATGTTGATGTTTTTAAAACAATGATGTTTTTTAAAGAAACATCAATGACTTAAACATCGATAAATTGAAGGCTATTTTTTTTAAACATTGATGTTCTCAACTCTATGTTTTATGAATGAAAAATTCCCACAGTCAAAATTTAATCAAAGTTAATTATGAAAGAATATCTGATGGTACCACTGTCAGTTAGTGTGCTCCAACCAAAGGAATGCTGTTTGTACTACATTCATCCAGCAGACTATCTCTCGGCTGAGATGACCCCAACGCCCTGCTTTTTCCTACATATTTCCTAGTATTTTGCAGATGGAGAAGCGTTTTTAACTTTCTTTTCACTTATATCTTAATTATAAATTAATAAACTGAGCCATTACCAAATTAAATTTTCTTGTGCACGAATTTAATGTTAGAGATTACTAATCCAGTTCTGGTAGAGTTTCGTCGTAATACTCGGCAATTAATTTTATCATCAATACACTAATTTTATTCTTCGATATTTTATTTAATTATTTAACCTGACAGTTGCCCTATTTGTATACCGAGGTCGATCCGTCCTGACAAAATTTGTTTGTGGGTTTGACAAGACCGTCTATACAGATTTTCGGCTACGAACATTTACTTAAAAAATATTTATATTTTTTGGGGGGAATTCGGGAACTTTCCATATTATGACCAATAATAATAATAATAATAATAATAATAATAATAATAATAATAATAATAATAATAATAATAATAATAATAATAATATCTGTTTCAAAAATCAACTAACATTATAATTTCTGGTTGTTCTTCACACAAACTAAAGAAAAAAATATGGCTTTTTTATAACAATTCCCAAGAACAATAACAATAATCCTGTCGTTATTTAACATTTCCCGTTACTCTCCCCTTGCATGAATGACCATTACTTATTATTATTCTAATTGAAAGTTTATTTAAATCTATTTCAAAACTTGGTCGTCTTACATTGCTCAGATTTATATGTCTCATTTAACTTTCCTGTTCGTAGAGTCCTCAGCCTCTTCGTCGTTGCTCTCGCGTTCATTCTAAATATCATTTCCAGGTTAGTCCAATCTTATTGTGGCATCTTCTTCTTTTCCATATCTGGTTTATCCTTTGTTACACTGACATTTCTACCATCAACAATTTATACTATCTCGGAGAATCTTCCATCACCATCCGAGCCTCACGGAGCCAGAATCTATTCTGCTCGTCTGTTTATAACACGCGCTATTCTTCTGTTACACACGATGCGCAGTACTGTACCTATTTGCGTTTCTCTTTAGTTCTTACGCAGGTTCATCCCTTCCTCGCACATTTCTAATTGGTTAATACCGTCCTAGTATTCTACTAAATTATTCCTTGACTATCTATGGATTTTTCCATAGATAGTCAAGGAGTTTATCCTAGGATTTTTTTCGTAAATTAACTAAACGCTCACGGAAATTACTCACGTATCTATACGATATTCTATTTGCCATTAATACTATTTTTTCCTTATTAATCACACTGCCTTTCTTGACATTTTTATTATTTATCACTCGCCATACAATTATTTTGTGTTCCCCATTGTTGTTGTAATTCATCCTTATAGTTTACACGAAATTTATTTAATTTGTAATACATCGCATAGATTTAAAACACTGAAGTTTAAAATCATCGATGGTTTTTGGTCAATATATTTATAATATCGATGTTTTAGTTTTGAATCGTTGAATCGTTTTAATTTTTGTTATCGATATCATAACACTAGAAGCTATTGAACTAATCAACTTCAATAACAACAATAACAACAACAAAGCTAGGCTCCGTTACAAAGATACAATTAGACAATCACGTTACGAGATGCTGCACCAGTCAACGAGTAGTTAATAGCCTAAGATATAGTTGTTAAGAAAGCGCAGATCGTCATAACTGTAACGTTTACTTTGGATAAAATTTTGAAGTAAATCATAGTTTGAATTTGTTCTGTATGCTACTGCCTAATGCCATCAAAATACAAGCCCACACAGAGCGTCCGAATAGCTGCAGATGTCGCAACGAAATCAAACTCCCTTAATTACAATTCATTATAATGAATAGTATTACACAATTCAGTTTCTTTAAATATGTTTTTTAGCTTCAAATTTTCATTATTTCCATTCCATTTCCTATATTATCAGTGATAGGTTCGAATTGCCTTTTTCTCGGGGAACGCGAAGCGATTATAGCGAGTCCCTAAAGCGACCTTTACTTAAAATTTTGTGCCATTTTCGATTGCTGCCACTGATTGCCACGTGCCATGAAGTTGAATTTAGTTCCTCTGATATTTGGTATAGTCGTTTAGAGACACTACGTTCTATAAATCGACAGCGTGTGTATATAACGTTAGGTCGTGCATTTGTCAGCCCGTTTGTCATACATTTTACAATATACAGTATGTATATACTATATCAGGGTAAGCAATGTAAAATCAAACCCATAATAAATAGCCACCCAACAATATTTATGAAAGACTCACACAACTAGCGTGACTAGTGGGTATAAGATACTAATGATTGTTGCAATCGTTCGTCAGATTATTACATGACATGCATCTAACGTTACACATCTAAATAGCGTTCTCGCAGCTTTCACAAATGAACGAGTTGTCAGCAGAGGCCAGTGGTCTCCACGTTCTCCAGTTGCCTACTTGCTATTTTTACTATCTCGCCATATCACGTACTTACGTAGTGAGAAAGTTTTGTTTGTACTGCTGTGGCGAAAACCCCGATTTTTCGACAGAAAAACTCGTATTGTCTGGTAGTTGCCGTCTTAACGAAAAAGAGGATCATTTTCCCCCGCTAAGTAGTAAATTACTTTTTCTGACATATTTTGCAGTCAGCTTCCACGTTGGATTGGTATTGAATACCGAAAAATTGAGAGACGGCAAAATGACTATCTGTCCGTCTGTAGTCAATGATAGCTAAACTGCTCGCACCTCCTCTCCAAAATTAATGTATCCCCCCGTCGATATAAACGAACTCAGTTTGACGAGTTTGAAACATTTTGATTTTTGGGGATACTTTACATGAAAACTTGACAACATTTTATATTTGTTTTCATAAATATCTTCAATTTTTTATTGAACTTATATAGGAGTATTTATGGAGTAATATTAGTACATATATACGAAGTACAGAGAAAGTTCTGTAATGCTGCGGGGAAAAACAGCGGATTTTTGGCAGAAAAAAATCATTGCCGGGCCCTAATAACGAAAAAGTTGATAAAGCCTGTTGTTAAATTAAGATAAAAATTCTCTTAACACTCCTATGTAGCCAGAATCCGTTTTGTGGGTCCTTGATACCGAAAAATCAACCGCAAGCAAAACATCCGTCTGTCCGTCCATTCGCCTGTCAGTCTGTCCGTCCGTCTGTGAACACTACTAGCGCCTAAACCATGCGAAGGATTTTTTTTCAAATTCAAGAAACCCCTGTCCATGTGGTTCTAGTTGAAGCATTGAAATTTCGAAAAACATTCTTTAAAATTTGGGGGTACTTTAAATGAAGCCCCCCGGTCAGTATCAAAATTTTCTGGAGTCCGGTCTGTGACGCCGAGCAGTGTAGACGTTCTGAGGTCGAGCTCTGCTACCGTTACCAGTGCCAGTTTTATAAAGTGTTGTGTTTCCGAGCTAGTGGAAGCTAAACTACAATCGTGTCAGTTGTAAGTGGGGAGTGCGTGCTGGGAGGTGGACCAACTTATTTCTGTGAGCCATCAATAATTGCCGGATTATCAGGTAAATCGCCAACGCCTTGTATTGATAGGAGGGGCGAACCTTGGGTCTCCCAAGATGGAGCCCCCTCCATCGTTACCCGAGGCCATCTCGTCAGCGCTTTTAACTGCTCACCAGTGCGTTCCTATTCCAAACTGCAAATTTATTAAATTTAAACATGGTTCAAAATCCTAATTACAATACCGACGCAATCACATCTCCAGAAGCAAAAATTCAAGCCTTGGAACATGAAATACTATTTCTAAGACAACAGTCGCAGGAACTTCAACGGCTACTTCAGCAAAATACTTCTCACAATCCAATGGACGTCCCAAGTGAGTTACAAAATCCTACTCAAATTAGTGCATCTCATCTAAGTGAAAGTTCTCATCAAAGTGATTATAATAGTTCAAAACGTAAACGAGGTATGAGCAGTGAAGAAAGTGCCAGTTCGCAAGATTTACCTCCCGTATATAATATTCCCACTGATAACCCGTTTCAAGTACTCCATGAAGTTACAGATGAATCTGATAGTACTATTCCGAATTTAGAACCAGCAAAAATACCCCCAATAAATATTAGTAAAACTTCAGGTACCCTAAGAAATTTCAATTCATTTATCTTAGAAATTAAGCAAATAGTAAATAATGAGTTTAGTACTAAAATTAAAAACGACTATGTTTCTATATTTTTCCAAACAATAGAAGACTACAGAAAATACAGAAAACATTGTGACCAAAATAACATTCATTATTTTACTTATAGGGATCCAACAAAAAGAGTACTTTCAGCTATTATTTACGACATACCAACTTCGTATACTAACGAAGAAATTAAGTTAGAATTAGGTCAAACATTCTCAGTAAATACTGTTTACAGACTCTTTGGGAAAAAAAGAGAAGCCTTAGAAATGTGTGCAGTGGAACTCTTAGACAGTGATCAAAGTAGGGAGATAATCAAATTAAGAAAATTATTCAATAGTGTTGTAAAAGTCAAATTTCGAAACAAAATCTCACCAATTCAATGTAAAAATTGTCAGTTATTTAATCATACACAAGCAAACTGTAAACTGGAACCAAGATGTGTTAGATGTATAGAAAAACATCATTATACTAAATGTAAAAAACCTAAAAATTCTCTACCTCAATGTGTGAACTGTCTTGAAAATCACACAGCGAATTATAGAGGATGTAGATTCTTCAAAAATAGTAATTCAAAATCTAGTTCAAATCCAATTGGAAATACAGTCCAAACTCCTTTAATTTTCAACCCCCTTCAAAATCAACATCAATACTACCAAAGACCAACTAGAAATTCCAAAACTCCACCCTCCCCTACTTCTCCTCCTCCTTTGATTAATAATTTACAGAATTTCCCTCGTCTACCATCACTCTCAAGAAATTCACAAACGTATCTTGAAAATAACTTTGTTCCATCCCCACCTACTACAATAGATTTTAATAAATATATTCCAAGTTTAACAACTCAGATTTTAAATATATTAATTCCACAAATTCAGCAATTAATAATAGAAGTACTGCCAAGAATAATCAATAATGGATCACCATAAAATAAAATTATTAAATTGGAATGCCAACGGACTATTTCGTCAAATAAATGAATTCAAACATTTCCTAAATGACCAAAAAATTGACATAGCGTGTATTACGGAAACACATCTAAACAATGCTAAAAAAGTTAATATTCCAAATTATATCACATACAGAGAAGATAGAGCTTCTTTACATGGTGGGGGTGGGGTAGCAATAGTAATCAAAAGAAAAATCAAACATTCACAAATATTTGTACCTACCTCCAAGGAATTAGAAATAACAGCAATAACAATAAATTTATCAGTCGGAAAATTAACAATAATAGTAGCTTACAAACCCCCAAATAAAAAAATACCTAAAAACACCCTGGAACTACTCTTCAATAATAATGATAAAGTATTACTAATTGGAGATCTCAATGCAAAACACCAAGCATGGGGATGTAAAACGACTACCCCTCAAGGTATATTATTATTTAATCTAGCAACTATGAATAACTGGACAATTCATGCCCCTTCTCAACCTACCCATTATTCATATAATAATACCATTTCTCCAGATATTCTGGACATTGCAGTCTCACAAAATTTAAACTTCCCACTCACACAATACTGCATACCAGCATTAAACTCGGATCACAATCCTGTATTAATTAACTTTAATAATGTTATTCCACAGCAGACACATTCTAATTCCCTAATTAAAGGTAAAGTAAATTGGAAACTTTTCCAGTCATGTATGCTTCAAACAAATAATTATCCTACTTCTCTCCATACTCCATTTGATGTAGATGCTGAAATTTTAAAAATGCAAAGAAATATATTACAAGCTATTAAATTATCAACAAAGACAAGTAATAATTCTAACAAATCAGTCACACCTGTCCTACCAAAAGAAATATTAAATTTAATTGCTCTCAAGCATGTAACTCGTAGAAAGTGGCAAATCACTCGAGATCCTGATATTAAAACTACCTTAAATCGCCTTACTCATGAAGTTAAAAATAAACTAGAACAATACAGGTTTTCTAAATTTAGAAACTATATATCCCAGCTTCAACCTAACTCTGCTTCCCTCTGGTCTGCAATTAAAAATATAACAAATGAGAAAAAACAATTACTCACATTAAAAAATAATAATAACAACACATTAGCAACTACTGATTCTGAAAAAGCAGAACTATTGGCAAATCATTTTGAACTCTCTTTTACTAATAACCTCCTTTCTAATATTTCCTTTACCCAAAACATAGTCCAATCATTAGCCAAACCACTTCATACAGTTCCTGAAAGAATTAAATTTATTTCCCCATCTGAAGTCAAATACATAATTTCCAACCTTAAAAAACAAGAAATCACCAGGCTTAGATTTAATTCCTAATATTGTAATTAAACATTTACCATATCCCATCCTCAGTTCACTAACAGCTATATATAATGCATGTTTTAGACTCGACTACTTTCCAAACTCCTGGAAAACTGCACTTATCCTGCCAATTCCTAAACCCAACACAGATCAAACTGAACCTGAAAATTTCAGACCAAGTAGTTTGCTGCCAAATTTTTCAAAAATCTTTGAAAGGGCAATCTTAACGAGGATTAATAAATTTTTAAATCAAAATAATGTTCTTCCTAGTAGTCAATTTGGTTTCAGACATAACCATTCTACTACGCATCAATTGTTACGTTTAACAGACTATATTGCCACCAATTTCCAAAAATTACGTCATACTCTTGCTATACTTCTAGATGTAAAAAAAGCATTTGATAAAATCTGGCATGATGGATTACTTTTTAAATAGATAAATATTGGTTTCCCAAACTACTTACAAAACTTAATAAAATCCTTTTTAGTTAATCGAAGATTCAAAGTTCAAATAAATAACACTCTCTCAACTGATCACAATATACAAGCTGGACTTCCCCAAGGATCTCCTTTATCACCTATGCTCTTTAATGTTTTTATTTCTGATATGCCTTACCTCTTACACTCAGAAATTGCCTTATTTGCGGACGACACTGCAATATTTACCACTCATAGTGATCTTCTTCTAGGTAGAGACAATCTCCAAGATGACCTAAATCTCCTCATGTCTTGGTTCAATGATTGGCAAATAAAAATAAATCACCAAAAATCTCAAGCAAAAATTTTCTCCTTAAAACGGATTCATCCCACATATCCCTTAATAATTAATAACCATGCAGTTAAATGGCTTCCAAATGACACCCCTGTTAAATATCTTGGACTTCAAATAGATACCAAATTAACCTGGAAAAACCACATAACATCAATAGCTAATAACACACATATAAAAATACTAAAATTGTATCCATTCATAAATAGAAAATCAAAATTATCAATAGAATCAGCATTAATAATATTTAAATACATTATACGACCTTCACTGACCTACGCCTACCCAATTTGGGGAGGTGCCGCTAAAAACAACCTACAAAAACTGGAAGTACTGCAAAATAAATTTTTAAGAAATGTTTTAAAAGCTCCATGGTATATCAGAAATGATCAAATTTTAAAAGAACTATCTATAGAACCTCTGAAAACTTGGATTCAAAAACTTTCTTCTAATTTCTACTCTTCTCTTTCATCTTGCCCAGCCACTCCTTTGTACACTCTAGGTAAATCAGCCAATCTTTTTCCACGAATAAAATCAAAATATTCTAAAGACCTACTACATCCTCCTTAATTAGCTGTAAAGCAGATTACATTTCTAAATTAAATATTTATGTTTCTAATTCAAATATTATATGTATTTTCCTGAAGGACCCTTCCTGGGTATCCTTAGTTGTTATTGTTTATATTGTAAATATTAGTCTTCTACCATTGTTCATGCATGAGTAAATGTAATTAAATAAAATTGTATACTATGTATCATAAAAACCCTTGAAAGGCATAATAATGTCGAACAAGGAAATAAAAACTATTTAAAAAAAGTATCAAAATTTTCTCAAAAACAGCTCCAATGTTTTTCTTAAATTTATTGTAAGAATAGATTAAGATACACTTATAAAAATGACGTAGGTACGTCACATTTTCACGGTTAACTCTGAATTTTAGAAATTTTAGAATTTTTCGGCGTCTTCCTATAATTACAAAATTGAAGATAGATGTTTTTCCTTCAAATGGAAGGAGATTTCCTTTAAATGGAAGGATGAAATAAACGCCATATTGCTTTATTCCTTTATTTTTAAAATAATTACAAAAATGTAATTTTTTAAAAATATATCTCATCCCGTTAATATGCACATTTCCAGCAATTTGTATACGTTATTTCATTTGTGAGTAAATGTGCTTCAAATGACTTTAAATTAATTTAATACCTGTGAAAAGAACTTCAAATTTCGCATTTACAGTAACGCATTTACAGTAAGTCATTTTCTTGAAAACGGCTCTAAGGTATTAAATGAAAATTGCCATTTAGCGTGAGGTTTTACTCTTCTTTAATATTCTTAAAGTAATATTTCGGTTCTCCAATTAGGAAAACGAAAAATTGAGAAAATGTCAAAAAAATGTACTACTTTGGGCGGCGATAGATGGCAGCTGGCATGAAGATGGGACAAAACCGTAAAGCCAGTTCCCACCAAGGAAATTGAAAAACTATAGAGCGAGAAAGTCTGTGTCATTCTGTAGCGCCACTAGTTACTCATTTGTTTAACGTTAAAAACTGTTAAAACCTTGATCAGTTAAGCACAAAAGAGCATCGACGCCTGGAGTGGTTATTTTAAACATCATTCTTATTAAGGTATATAAATGCAACATTTAAATTTCGTTTTATGACTTTCTTATTTCATTTAGCCATATCGTTCATAAAATTTCAATAACACTCATCTGTCCTACTCATCATTATACCGATTCTGAAGCGTTTACCTATTGTGTTCGGTTGGATGATTGTTCGACAATATATAATCATAATTCCTGAAAGTGAAATTGCAAATCATGAATACCTTAGCATTTACTAGTTTGGTTATTATGTACTTGCTGAAGAGCACCATTTTCTGTCATCCTGTAGTTTTTTGACAAAAGTCGGTCGACTTTTGCCGAAAGCAGCGAGACTGACGATGACGGCAAAACCGTCGAAAGCAGGCTATCTTAATAAAGCTAGTATGTTGACGAAGATGACCTATTTTATTTCTTCTGACTTGTAAATCGTTCAAAACTTTTTTCCTTTAGATTTTCCCTCTCCATTGGCCCTGGGGAGATGGGAGTTTATTCACTCTACTGGCTTACAATTTTCTTTACTATAGCCACTTAGGCTTTTGTAGTAAGGGAGAGGAGTTATATCTCAAATTGACTAATTACAAACTAACTAAATCTAACTTAACTATTAAATAACAGCAGCTTTGGACGTGTTATAGTTTTACATGGTCAGAAATATGTTGTGGAAAAATTCTTCATAACGTTCTTTTATCTTCAATTTTGTTTTTATTCACACTCACATTCACATTCACATTCACATTCACTCATAAATGTAGTATATGTTCAAAACACTTTCACCCACTCATTCACACTTCACACTACTACACACACATGTATATAGTTCAAAACCGTCAACTTTCCTTAAGGTTTTAAATACAGAAGGGAGTCTGTAGAATTGTGCCCCAGTGAAGTCATCAACGGGGGCTATAGCAACAGCCGCTGGGAAATTCTTTTCTTGCGAAGTGATCTTGCGAAGCCGAGTAAACAATGGCAAGCCGTGCATCAGCGCTTCCTGGCGGCGTCGCGGCGCGCTTTCCCTTGGCCTTCCCTCGCCAGATGTGTGCTCTGCGCCGGGTGCGAACCGGTGGCGGGTGCGGGGCGCGGGGCGGGGCGGGGCGCGGGGCGGGGCGCGGGGCGGGACGCGGGGCGGGACGCGGGGCGGGACGCGGGGCGGGGCGCGGGGCGGGGCGCGGGGCGGGGCGGGGCGGGGCGCGGGGCGGGGCGGGGCGCGGGGCGGAGCGGGCGGGGGGCGGGGTGGAGCGCCGGGGGGCGGGGCGGGGAGAGGCGAGGCGTGGCGCGGGGAGGGGCATGGGGCAGGGCACGGGGCGAGCCGGGGCAACCAAGGCGAACGTGATGCTTATCACCTGGCAGGCGGCAGCTGTGCTGCGACAGGGCGCGACGCGACTCGACCGCCGCTGACGGGAGCTGCAGCAGCGCTGGCGCGTGGGACAAAGACGAGGACGCGACAACGGAGGCTGCGAACTAACATTACGGAGCACGCGGTTACAGAACTACTAAAAACTACGGTTTAAATGTAATGTCCCTTCAAACTCACGATATATAAGCCGTACTCACGTATAATAAGCCGATTGCAACTTACCCATCTAAATGATTCTTCACCTCCGAATTTTGATTAGATAAAGAGTATGTCTCGTTTACAACATTAGCAATTGCAAAAGCACACAAATTAAAGATCATGAAGTGAAATTTTGAAACAAAATATGGTGGATGGTTAAGATTAGAACAGACAAAGAGTAGAAATAGAGAAGCGTGAAATTAAACTACTAGAAACGAGAGGAAGAATCAGTGGTTAACCAGGCTGACAGATCACTATTGCTAACTCACGCGATCTTTCCATTGCCAACATTTCACCGCTGAGTTCAATTGCAGCGTAAAAAATGCGATACGAGATAGATGTCAAGAAATATGTGGCAGAAGACGTGGAAAATGGGTGGAGTAATGAATGGAAAGAGATCAATGTCAGAACATAGTGTTACAGATAAAGGTCTCTGGACAATTTTAAATTTTGTTTCAGCATATCATTCAAATTATGAACATTCGCTTTTGTTGAATTTACTATGTTTCGATAAAAATGGAAATAATCTGCATTCCATTATAATCTATGTATTTAAAAAAAATTCAAAGCTAGGAAATCAAATGAAAGACAATGATAATAAAAAGACATCAGTCAAGAATAATTAATTAAATAGTATAAAATGAAGCTTAACTTAATCCATGATAATAATTGAGAAGTGTTCAGCTGCGGTGAAGTTAATAGGGAATGACTTTCCTAGTTGCCTTGCAAAGAATTGAATGCAATATTATCATATCCCTCTAACAAACTCCCGGCAATGCAAATAAATCGAGTTTTTGCGGTCATTTTCTCAAGGTCATCCCTAAGCACCATAACCTATTCAAAGGTACGATTAACATGCATTTTTACTTTCTCGTATACGTACGTATATACGAAGTAATATACGTAGTATAGATAAAGTTATGTAATGCTGCGCGAAAAAACGGCGGATTTTCGGCGGAGAAAAATTCATTGCAGGGTTCTGGTGGCAAAAAAAGTGTATAAAACTAGTTACTAAATGAAGAGGAAAAAAATACTCTAACACGCGGTGTAGCCAGAATCCCTGTTTTGTGGGTTCTTGATGCCGAAAAACAAATTGGAAGCAAAACGTCCGTCCGTCCGTCCGTCCGTCCGTCCGTCCGTCTGTTAACATTACTAGCGCCTAAACCATTTGTACGATCTTCTCCAAACTAAAAAAATCCCCTGTCTATCTGACTCTAGTTGAAGCTTGGAAATTTTGAAAAACCTTCTTTAAAATTTGGGGATACTTTACATAAAGCCCCCCCCGGACATTTTCAAAATTTTCTCAAAAATCGCTCCAAAGTTTTTGTTTAAATTTCTTGTAAGATAAGGGCAAAATACACTTATGAAGATGGCATAGGACAGAATATCACGGTTAACTCTGAATGTTCGAAAATTGCAAAAGTTTGAATTTTTTCGGCGTCTTCCTATAACTATAAAATTGAAGACAGAGATTTTCCCTTCAAATGAAATTTGTTTTCCATAATTAGTTCTTTCATTAAGGTCATGAATATTTTTCTGAAAATTGTAGTATTTTTCGTGCAATAGTGCGTGCAATATTTGCAATTTTAAAAAAATATAAAAACAAGATTTTCTCAAAAACGGGTCGAATTTTTTCTTTAAAGTTTTGGTAAGGTTAGTGCCAAACAAACCCTATGCCGTGACATAAACGCCATATTGCGGTATTTTTTGTTGTTTTCTTTTCCAAAATTTCAAAAATGAAATTTTTGTGACTTGTCTCTTAGGTCTGTAAAACTTACATTAAAGGCGATTTCTTCACATTATTATACGAGCACATTTGCTTTAAATAATGTCAAATAAAGTTTTTCGAAAACTCAAGTTTTCTGTAAAAATGAGCATAAAATTCGGCATTTTCAGAAACGCTCAAACGCCATTTTCTCAAAAATGGCTCCAAATTTTTCCATTAGATAGTGCTAATTGCACTGTTTGTTGTGACGTAAAGTTCGTTTTGGTGTTTTGGTTTGTTTTTTTTTTCTTCAAAAATTACACAAATGTAATTTTCTTGAAATACCTCTCACGCCGTTAATATGGACATTTCCATCAATTTGTATGCATTATTACATTTACGAGTGGAAATGCTTCAAATGAATTAAAATGAACATTTTCGAAAACTCAATAGATTCCTGTTGAAAAGAGCTTAAATTTCGCATTTACAGTAACGCTTAATTGCTATTTTCTTAAAAACAACTACGAATATTTCAATGAAAAAATCTATTTAGGACGACTTTTCTTTAATATTCTTGAAGTAATTATTCAGTTGTACTACTAGGAAAGTAAAAAGTTGAGAAATTGTCAAAAAATGTACTTTGGGCGACGAAAGATGGCAGCTGGTCAGAAAATGGAGCACGACCACACCAAGGAAATTAGAAAAATCTGGTACGAGAAAGTCTGTGTCATTCTGTTGCACCTCTAGTTTTCATTTCTGAAGATCTGCTAATATGTTTTTCCCAAACTTGGGTTTTAATTTTGATATTTAAATGAGTTTGTAATACCTCTCTCTATCAGATAGAGAAGATAGTAAAGCGGTTTTAAATACAAAATAATTGCAAAGATAATTTAAATCTTTTCATACGTCATTACTCCCAATCGCCAGGATAAATGTGAACAATTAACGATCTTCTCGTATCATTTACACCATTCATGATCAAAGAGTGATGAAACTCAAACAAGGTAAACATGTGGTGAGGTTTGAATTGCTCCCTGTGTCGATGGTATCAAAGTTTGAATTGATTCTTGAAATCTGATTATCTCAAAATTGCCCAAAATTGCGAATATGTGTCAAGTATGTATTTACCGTATACAATACCACTGGTTACATTTACACAAATTAATACAATGGTTATTTAGCGATTTGTTTATTGGATGTTTGCTTATTATCTAAAAGTTCTAATATGAGTGATTAATTTCCGCAACGTTTCCTAATAAACCTTCCACATTGTCATCCACTTGGTTTGAGGTTCAGCAGAGCTGAGAGTTGGTGGAACTCACAGGGATATTAGGAATGGTAAGTGCACCGCGGTTACAGGATAGACAGTGTGTGATAATAAGATGATCACAGAACCCTTTGAATATACCCCTCTCAACACCACATCAGGTTCATCATTTGAAAAGCATTAGGGAAATACTTCGCTTCATCATTGACCTCACACCACATCAACAACCCTGAACACAACAACTCCATCTCAGAAGAAATCACAAGATCAATAACAGTACTAGAATGACCCAAATTCAACTCTCCCATCGAAATTATTACATGTATTACTTTCTCGTACACATACGTATATACGAAGTAATATACGTAGTATAGAGAAAGTTATGTAATGCTGCAGAAAATCGATTTCGAAATTTCAACCAATATACACTTTTGGGGTCCCCGATAAAGAAAAAGGATTGTTTTTTTTAAACGTCCGTCCGACCGTCCGTCCGTGCGTCCATGAACACTACTAACACCTAAACCATACGTAGGATTTTTTCCAAATTGAAGAAACCCCTGTCCACTTGGCTTTAGTTGACGCTTTGAAATTTTGAAAAAAAACATTCTTTAAAATTGGGGGTACTTTACATGAAGCCCCCCGGACATTTTCAAAGTTTTCTCAAAAACGGCTCCAAATATTTTCTATTCCTATATATTATTGCATTTTTGTGAGTGGATGTGCTTCAAATGACTTAAAATGAAGTGTTTCGAAAACTCAATAGATTCCTGTGAAAAAGAGCTTCAAATTTTGCATTTACAGTCATGAATAATCACAATTTTCTTGAAAATGGCTGTAATGTTTTCAATGAAAAATTATATTTAGGATGAGGTTTTACTCTTCTTTATTATTTTTGAAGTAATATTTCGATTCTACTATTAGGAAACCGAAAAGTTGAGAAAAATAGACTTTGGGCGACGATAGATGGTAGGAGACAGGAGGATGGGGAAGACCCTAAAGCCAGTCCACATCAAAAAATTAGAAAACTTTACTACGAGAAAGTCTGTGTCATTCTGTAGCACCACTAGCTTATCTCGTAACCTGCAAAGTATCAAACTATTTCGGCCAAATTTCAATCTACTTACTCAAACACCTTTTTCAACCTACTTACTCTAAAAGTCATTGTACAAATTACAGTGCAATGATAGTCATCCCCACCCCCTATCCAGGAAAACCAAATGACGACCATCTCCGACAATATCGTCCAATAATTTGCTATCTTATGTGGAAAAATTAATTGAAAAATGCTGCTTCACTAGATTTAACACTCTTCTCATCACACTACATTTAATACCACCACACCACTTTGGTTTCCAACCTCTGCTATCTACCTACCACCATATATTACGATTCACTGAGGACATTATCGAAGGATTCCTCGGCCACAAACACAGCAGCATTATTCCTTGTGATCACAAAAGCGTTTGACACAGAATGGCACCAAGGACTGATATTCGAGCTCCGGGCCATTGACTCTCCCCAGTACCTCACACAAGTTTCTTTAGTGAACGTCCATTTTATTGCGTCTTCCTGGCGCACTTTAACATCATATCAGGGGTTCCACAGGGTTCAATCATCTCCCCAACCCTATACACTATCTACGCCGTCGACGTACCCACTGCACCATCAACTTCCATTGGCACCTTTGCAGATGACACAGCAATTTACGCCACGATTCGAGACACACAAACAGCAACAGATGATATTCAAGATCATCTCACCATGTTTTACGACTGGGCACAAAAATGGCATATTCAAACAAACGCAAGCAAGAGTCAAGGGAAGGTATTTATTCTTCGGTGACGCCTCGACCCACCCACACTCACCTAGCAAAACCACAACATAGCATGGATTCCAGCAAACGCCACGGCCAAAGACCACGGAGTATTATTCAAAAGACGATTAATACGGAGAGCACATATCAAACACAGAAAGCTTCTGACCACTAGAAAAAAACAAGTTATATTCCCTACTCAATAATTCATCTCCACTTTAATTACACACATTTATTCATCTCCACCAATCCACGATACGACCAATATTAAGCTATGCATCTCAAGTCTGGACATACAAAACCAATACTTTCAAAATCCGATCCTTCCAATATAAATACCTAAGAATAATTACAAAAGGACCCTGGTCTACCTCAAGCTCCCAGCACCATGAAGAACTCGGCAACACTCTCATCACAGTACACTTTTCTCTTATATTCGCCAAATTCTATAAAACAATTTCTCGAATATCGACAGCTACCCACTGAAACTCGGAAAACAGAATTCTCATCGGAAACGTTTGAAAAGAAAACTACCCAGGGAATTTTTTGATTCTCCTTAAGCAAACTGTTCGTATAAAGTAATGTGCTCCGGGAATGAAATAACCCCAATAATAATCATGTAAGCATACTCGATGTAAATCTGTGTATCAGTCCTACACGGCAGTCGACAATGTACCAGTCGTACACGGTTGCTGAGGCCCACAGGCGAAGCAAGAATAAATAAATAAAAACCCTTCGATCTCATGAAGCAACTTCTCTGCAACATCAGATAAAATACTTCACAATTGAGAAGGCGAAATCCACGGACACTTTGTACATATTGCGCTCTTGTCCCACAGTAAAAGCTGCATATTGATGTAAATGATAGAATATCCTGGGTAGTGAAAAGCACAAAGGCCTATTAAGCTCCAGGGTAAGGTGTTTCCTTCTGTCTGAGAGCGGGACAGTCAGGGACACTTCCGTACAGAATTGCAAATCCGTCGACCGGACGGTGTACGAAAGTATCTCATTAACACAAATCCCCACGTCGATCGTGAGAAGCCATTGTATGCGCGTGTCGTGATCTCCCGCCGTTCGGCTGGAAGCCTTGGCTTCACAATAACTGATAACTTATCCCCATCTTGCAATGACCGCCTCATGGTTCTTAAGAAAATGAGAAACCGTGAAAGCCATATTTTTCTTCTCTCTATTTCATTAGAAAAATCGTCGTAAAATCTAAATCGTGCATCACGGTGGACAGAGTGGCATTGGACACTGTATTTGCAACCTACTATAAACGAGTTTGGAGGAACGGTTTCAATTTCAAATTGGACGCCCGGTTTCCGTTTCATTTTTCCTTCGAAGATGCTGTAAGAAAACGATCCCGTGTTGCCGACCCGAACTTTTTTGAAGTTCCCTGGCGCGAGTTTAGGGATCTCCTGAACAGTCACGCAACAAGAATGTTCCTTGTAGTTTGGCGTGACTAACATTTTTCCGCCAGATGTCGGCCTGGGTAAACAATATCCTAACTGAGTGTCGAGAGCTCACAAATTTTGTTAGGATGGAATATTGCTGGAAGATCCTAAATTTACTGGGCCCTCCTAAGGTTCTTTTACATTTCAGAAGCATGACATGGGTCTCTAATGATTTTCCAACCTTGGTAAATCCTTCACCTACCTGAGATTGAAACCGCGCTCCAGGGTTAAGAGAAGGATCTTTGATTATTACAAAATATACCAGGGATGTGGAATTTTTGAAATAAAATAATTTTATTTGTGTGAAACATGCCGAAACAATAGTGTTTGTTGTAATATGCTGGAGTCGAAATTAAGTGCCTTGTGGAAATCAAAGTCATAGCCACGAGCGGTTTTCAAAGAAGGTCTATATACCTGACACGGACACAACGCATAAAATTATGTGAGTAATGATTCAATATAGACTTTTATTTATCCTAATTTTAATAATAATTTACTTGCATTTCTTATATTTTTATTATATGTTATGATAATTATATGATATTTGTTATATGTTATTATATGGCTGAAAAAAAGAAATATACATTGTAAATTATGAAAAATATAATGATCTCACTAGTAATGTTGACTAACAAAAACAAATCCTAAGTCCATTAAACCAAATAACCATTTATTAACAAAAACAGATCAAACTAAACAAATTACTGATCACTAATATCCATATATTCTTATTCTACAGGTGATAATTAAATTAAAATGGAATGTTAAAAAATAATTAAGTTCACCAAGACAGTGACTTGAACGAAACATACACACGGACAAATAAATTCACTGAACAATAAATTCAACGAAACACACAAATCATATTAATTATAATCAGTTTGTTTTTCTACGTTAAGTTTTCAAGAAAAAGTACAAATAGTTCATTGAGAGTTTTTTTTATTAAAAGTATCTGTTCATAGCTCTTCAATGTCATGAGTTCTATTGGCTTGGCGTTATTTCTTCCCGTTTATTACTTCTTATAGTTTCAATTTCTTTTTATTATCTTCAATTTTACCCATCATACTTTTATAATGTCTTATTAGGTTTCACTTCTCCATAAGCATGTTTAAATTCATGATCATTCGAACATAAATAACGTTTGCTCTCAAACAAGCTCTCATTCTTTATAATTAACCTTTAATCACCAAAACTAATTCTTTTCTCATGGCCGCTCACATCGGCGTTCTGACAACTTCTGATTGTTGATTTCTTCTACGAACTTTTTACGTCGGTTGTCATTCCTTCTACCACGTCTTTCTATACTCATCCATATTAACTCCACTGTGGCTTGCTTGCGCAGTTGTCTCTTCTTATTTAGCAGGATTTGTATCCGAATACGTATTCAATATAATATTGGTATTTTGAATTTTGGAAATTACATGTCCGTCATTCGATGGAGGTGCAACCTTCAATCTTTTAGGACACCAGCCGCCACTGCCAGACTGTACACGAAGGGAAGACGCCAGCGCCGACCCCGTTTCGGATTGGGGAACGCGAAGCTCTGCGCGAAGGCTGAGGGCGAAAGTCCACGTTCGGGAATTGAACCGGGGTCACCTCACATCTAGTAATTGCGACGTCATTCTAAATAACTCGGACATCCAACTGCACTGTAAATAATACTGAAAGAGGTGGTTAAAACTCTGAACATTTCTATAATAGGAAAAGAAAAAGAAAACATGAAGCCTTGAGTTCCCAATTCAAGAGAAACTGATGTCCTTCTAAACCTTTATATTTGTTTCCATAACCTACTTATGATTACTTTTGCAAGACAAGGCTCTTCGAGTATCTGTGAAAATAATCCACCTGACGCCTCCCAGATGTGCACGAGAAAGTTGAGTACTGAGATGGAGTACATCACATCAGAAGGCCTCAGCAAATGCGACTTGCAATGAACGTTTCTCTTGCCACTCTCTGTTAGCTACTTGGCTTGAGACAGATAGAGACAGATACAGAGCGAGACAGAGAGAGTGAAAGAGAGAGAGAGAGAGGGAGAGAGAGAGACGAACGAGCTGATATTGGTTCTCTGATAATTGACATTCAGATGTAACATTTTAATAGGTGTTTTTGTTTTGATAACACATTCTAAAAAATTTCAGGCCTATTGATCAACTTGTAAGAAACTGCAATACACACCTATTTTAAAATGTCAACTTCTCTCTTGTCTATCCTTCAAGTATACCCTGTCAAAAAATCAGAAACATTGCAATACGAATGCATCGCAAACTATGAAATAAAAGAACAAGAAAGTAAGAGTTTGCTTTCTTTTTCCACTTCCAAAAAAGTTAAATAATTAATGTAGCCCTATTTTAACATTCTGCTATAAATCTTATTACGTTTTTCAAAAATGGTCTGTGTTTTCTGCTCTTTAAAGGCATTAATTATTTCACATATTTTTAAGAATATTCAGTTTAGCAAACAACAAACAGTTTTCAAACCAAAAATAAGAAATCGGTGTATTCCTTTCGCAACTCCTAGTTTAAATATTTTTAATATTTAAATATTTTTCGTATAATGTATATATTCATAAAAATGTAAAGTGTACATAACGAAATTTATGCAAACAACTTCTTCAGAGAGTAGTTTCTACATTTTACAGTTCATCAATTTGTGAACCTTGGATATATTTCGCTAGCACACATGATCGCTGAAAAATATTTCCGGTGTTCAGGATGAGCAAGTTACATCGTTGTTTGACAGCAGAAATCGAGTCTTATTCGTTCGTGAATGAACTCCAGGAATTCGTTTGTATGCCCTGAAGTGCCTTATATCTTAAATTTTGAAATCAGTTCTGTGAAAGGAATGAATTAATAACTCATTCCGTGTCTCTGCAATTCACAGAAAGAAAATTAGCGGTGTTTCAACAGCACAGATTTTTTTCTTTAAAAACTATACTTCTAAGACAGACCTTTGTATTAGCTAATTTACAACTTTTCGAAAACATGAGTAGTTTTGGCGCAATTTTACTTGGAATAGGGCAATTTTTCAACAATTCTTTTAAAAAATGAAATAGAAACATTTCTTTGAACTTTCTCTTCTTGTGTAACAAAGGACGGGAACAATTGGTGTTGTTCTCATTGCGGGCAAACTCACTGTATTTTTTAAAATTGCAAAAAATTAATATGGCAAAAGTGCAATATTGAAGACAGATTTCTATCTTAAATAACATGTATTCTAAAAAATTAGATCTTCAAAAAGGTCATATACATTTTTAAACATGCAGTTTGCGCATCATTTCTGCTTGAACGTGATGGAATTTACTAAAAAAAACGTTTTCTTAAAAAGATTCCGAAATGTTTTCTTTAATTTTTTTCTTCGTATGTAGCAAAAAATTATGAAGGAAATGGTGCTGATCACATTTATGGCAAACTCTCCTTATTTTTGAAAATTAGAAAAAATTAACATTGCAAACGTGCAATGTTAACGCGTTGACCACACGTCCTCCCTCTACCAGCTCGAGACAAAATCTGTTTTTTTTAAATCTATCAACCTGGTTTGTTTCTGCTGTCCATATGTTCTCATTGTTACTGACTGAGTCCGATGCTACCTTGACCTCTGCAACTAATAAATCGAAATGCTCTTGTCTACTAACAATGACGCTTTTAATAAATATAATTTATTCATTTTTTTCTAATATTTTAAATATCTATCCGATCTCGTCTTTCTTGCTGTTTAATAACGTCTTACTTCCCCAATGACTCATTTCTGCTTATTTTTCTTCGTATTTTCCTTATCTGGTTGTTATATTCAGTCGACATATTTTTATATTTTATTCCAAATTACCCAATAGGTATTTTGACATATCTCAATATTGAGGTACATAAATTTTTGAGAAAATCGTCGGGTTTAAACTCTGGCGTTATCCATAGACAAATGGACGTGTTGACGGACTGACGAATGGATAGACGGACGAGCAGACGGACGGATAAACAGACGGAGAGATTGATAGACACATGTAGTGGCAGGCGGACATACGGAGAGACAGCCGGAAAAGGAAGGACAGATATCTGGGCATTCAGAAAAGACAACAGACAGACGGACGGACAGACAAGCAGACATTTTGCTGACTATCGAGGTATTCTGCTGACCGATCATTGGTATCAAGGATCCGCAAAACGTAAGTTGTGACTATACGACTTAGATGAAGTAATTTACTACTTATACTCGTAGGATCAAGATGAATCCACTTTTTCATTACCAGGACCCCTCAATTCATGCTTTTCTGTCAAAAAATCGTCAATTTCTGCTACTGCATTGCAATACTTTCTCTTGACTACGTGAACGTACTAAGGCGAGAAAGTAAAGGAACAGTTGCAAGGGAATGAGTTACTTTTAGAAATTAAGGTAAAATAAATTTGTTTTGCGACACAATTGTTATGAAAACATTTATAAAGAATATGTTTAATGTAAGCATTAGACATTGCTTTATTCCACCATCGTAATTCTTTTGGAATTTAAGAGCCATGATTGTTAAGAAAGTGGACTACTATCTTACAATGAATATGAGCCGGCAAAATTGCTGAAAAAATGTGATGAGATATAAAAGGTACTGCGAATTGTTGCGTAATGAGCAGGTAACTACCACGTGCCGCAAGTGAAATACGTTAAAGTAAGAGAAAAAAATGAAGAGGAGCACCACATCTGTGGTCCGCAAGAGGCAGCGAATAGCGGACGTGCTCAGTGCCAGGCGCAGCAGCACACGGAGCCTCGTGAGCACGCAGGCGCTAACCCCCTCACTTCGCGCTTCTCCTTTTATTACCTTCGGTTGCTCTTTCCTTGTGCTGGAGTTAATTAGCGGCCAAGCCACTTAAGACAGAACTTCCTGCAGTGGAACGTATTATTGATACCGATTGTTTAACCCTTTATTGCAGATTGGCGTTTTGAGACGGAACGATCTTTTCCTCTGTATTTGCGGATATCCGTACCTACTCGTCATTGCGTGGTATGTTGATGGAAGGTCGCCATTGCGACGGTCTGTGCTGGGTACCTGGTACCACGGTGTCACTGTCAACTCGTTTTTCCTTCACCCGTCATTGAATGGTATCGTACTCAGCGTTGCTCCGCGCCCTAGGGTTTAACAAAAGGAGATCCACATCATACTAGTAACATTTCAGTAAGAAATAAGATGTATATTAGAAGTAAAAGTTCCCTTCCTTCACCCCACGTGGAGTTCACTGGTCAGCGTGCTCGCTTTCCATAAGGCGATCACGGGTTCGATTCCCGGGCGGGGCAGATTATAGTGTGCTCTTTCCATGCAATGTATCAGTGTCTGTTGCTGTATGACGATTAGAAGACTCAGTCTGGTGAAGACCAGAAGACGGCGCAGGGATGTCTATGTGCTAACCTCATATACCCCTTAAACCATGGCGGCCGCAAGGCCGGGACACCGCTGGTAGGCCTTGGTCCCGTCACCCTTCCTTCAGGTCAGGAAGCCACTGCACTTTCACCGAGCCACCGCAGATTCTAATAAGGTACATATTAGAGTAGCACACTTTTAGTAAGAAACAAGGTGTGTATTAGAACAGTAAAATTTCAGTAAGAAATACGATGAATAATAGAGTAGTACAATTTTAGTAAGAAACAAGGTGTGTATTAGAACAGTAAAATTTCAGTAAGAAATACGATGTATAACAGAGTAGTACAATTTTAGTAAGAAACAAGGTGTGTATTAGAACAGTAAAATTTCAGTAAGAAATACGATGTATAACAGAGTAGTAAAATGTCAGTAAGAAAAAAGGTTTATATTAGAGTGGTACAGAAATTTCTATGCAAATTTTTTAGACACTTCTTCCTAGAACTATTGTCTTGATGTAAATAATTGCTTTCTTCCCTGAAGTAAGCCAATGATTGATTGCCTGAACGTAGCTCAGGCAGCAACGATAGTTTTCAGTATTCGAACTAAATGCTTTTTTTCTTTTCTACAACCGATGGACTAGGCACTATGGGAATACTAGTACATTAATTACCTGTACACATTGTACGCCCTTTATCCAAAATATTATCAGCCAAGAAAGGAACAAACCTTTCGAGAGAGGATAATTGGTTTGGTTCTTTGTCCTTTCCACAATACATTTGAAAATTTTACGTGTTCAATTCCCTTTCTCAAGACATAATTTATAAAGCTCGATCCCAAATGTATGTCTTTTGTCTGTAATATACTGACAAAATCATCAGCGTGAGGTTCCAAGAACTGGCGCGGTTCTCATAAGTTCGCAGGGCGGTTGTCCAAAAGATCAGCACTAAGGCCACGAGAATCAAAACCTGTTTCACAACGGAAAAAAAATTTGTGGCCATCTGACCATACGAATATATAGTTAGTTTTAGTTTTAGTGATAGTTAGTTTTATACAAAAAATTAGAATGTAGAATATTCACCAAGCGTACCTGTAACCTTAAAGTTCCGGTTAGAAGGGGCCGTTAGGTACGAGCTGGGAAGAGGTTGGAGCAAAATCTAAGACTTAACCCCAACTAAAATGATGAGGAAACTAACAAATACTAGAATGTCTGTTCCATTTTATAGCAACACTAGTTGAACACGTGAATGAGAATTATGTTCTGAAAGGATGAACTGAATGAAGTTTGTGAATGCCATTTCACTGAATACGCACGTATTTCGAAGTTATCCCACAAATCAGCTCCACTTCGTCTTCGGAAGAGAGTAGACACGAGGAAAACAACTGGCAACTATTTATTTTTGTAAGAAATTAATGAATACATATGAATGTTTACCCTCTTTTCATGACCCTCCAGTCGCACTTGTAAATAATACGGTTGCTGGAGAGTGCATCGGTGTCAGACGATTCTAGACGATGCTAGTTTAAAAGCAATTGCTTTAAAAGGAATTGCTCGTTTAGAATAGCTTATAAAAAACAGGACAAGTGACACCTATTTATTCCTTTTGGTGATAGTACTTTTTTAGAGTAAATTATGCCCCTATCGCTTCAAGAGGTAATTGCATCACTTAGAGTACTTTCACTGAGCAAATTATCTTCGGAGTGAAAGAATACAGGAGTGCCCGTATATATTTCATGCATAAAAAGTTTCGTTTGCGTCTCTTATACATCCTCCTCTCAAACATACCTGATATCTTGTTTTATGTACGTTGAAATCATCTGTAAATTATGTAAGATAAAGAATGTTAAAGGCATTAAAATCGGCCAATTTAAAAAATTACAATAATTATTGCGATTTGAAAAGGTTAATGCATCTTTCTGTTAGGCATTTCCTTCTCGCTACTAAAAACGTTCAAAATGGGTGTTGCGTGCTTCTTCAATAAAACCTGAATCATGCTACTAGCCGTGTGCCAGTCATTTACGAACCGAGTTGAAAAGTTGATTGAAAACCGATTTGACGCATTCTTTCAAATTCACCACGTTAATTTACCAGCGGTTATACGCGCATTATTAAATTGTTTAGAGGTTAATATAGATCCGCTATGCCTGTCGCGATAATAGAATACCCGGATAGGCGCACGGTTAGTTTATTTTCCTTACGAAAATCCGAGGACACCCCGCCTCGTGGCTGGCACAAGGTTCTCCTCTAATCGATCGACACGAAACAAGAGACGGCGCTGGCGTGACAACGTTATTGCGTCCAACAAATGAGTTCGAACGCCGCTCTCCTGCTCCAAATCGATGCTAACGATAAACCCATTCAGAGAACTCATTCGTGTGCTATTCTGAAACATTGCCGAGAAAAGAAACATTATTTTGAAACTAATTTATGAGATCTATCTATCTATCTATCTATCTATCTATCTATCTATCTATCTATCTATCTATCTATCTATCTATCTATCTATCTATCTATCTATCTATCTATCTATCTATCTATCTATCTATCTATCTATCTATCTATCTATCTATCTATCTATCTATCTATCTATCTATCTATCTATCTATCTATCTATCTATCTATCTATCTATCTATCTATCTATCTATCTATCTATCTATCTATCTATCTATCTATCTATCTATCTATCTATCTATCTATCTATCTATCTATCTATCTATCTGTCTATCTATCTATCTATCTATCTATCTATCTATCTATCTATCTATCTATCTATCTATCTATCTATCTATCTATATCTATCTATCTATATCTATCTATCTATCTATCTATCTATCTATCTATCTATCTATCTATCTATCTATCTATCTATCTATCTATCTATCTCTATCTCTATCTCTATCTATCTATCTATCTATCTATCTATCTATCTATCTATCTATCTATCTATCTATCTATCTATCTATCTATCTATCTATCTATCTATCTATCTATCTATCTATCTATCTATCTATCTATCTATCTATCTATCTATCTATCTATCTATCATCTATCTATCAATCTATCTATCAATCTATCTATCAATCTATCTATCAATCTATCTATCAATCTATCTATCAATCTATCTATCAATCTATCTATCAATCTATCTATCAATCTATCTATCAATCTATCTATCAATCTATCTATCAATCTATCTATCTATCTATCTATCTATCTATCTATCTATCTATCTATCTATCTATCTATCTATCTATCTATCTATCTATCTATCTATCTATCTGTCTATCTTTCTATCTATCTTTCTATCTATCTTTCTATCTATCTTTCTATCTATATTTCTATCTATCTTTCTATCTACCTATCCACCTATCCACCTATCCACCTATCTACCTATCCACCTATCTACCTATCCACCTATCTATCTATCCATGTCTGTGTATCTAAACGAGTTATTAGCAGCCCAAAATAATGTTTCCGGAGAGATTTTTGGTTGGTGTGGTGAAATAATGGTGCTTTGATAATTTATCGCGAGAGAGTTGTTGTATTCTTGTTGCCCTACTTTATTTCACTCACAAACCTGAATTGTCACACGGTCTCCTGGAGAAACAAGCTCTTTTCACTTACATCACTGGTGCAGCAAATGTGAGATATCAATGGTGAAATTTTAACAACACGTAGTATCTCAAAAATTGCAACTTTTCAGGAGAGAAAAAGAAGTTTCAAAGTTTCCATTACAGGCTAGGAAGAATATGACTGATTCCAGTCATTTTAACAATTAATTTCTTCTTAGAATTTAGTAGCTTATGACATTATCTTTAGGGTGACATTATTATTTGAAAGCAACCAAACTTTGAGATAAGTGTTGTTAAAATTTAGACTACAACATACGTTTCTCTTAGATATTATTTCACTTGTATAGCATGGACTCCAAACCTAATCTCCATCCCTATCAATTTCTCTATATCATCTCCCTTCCATATCAACAATTTTATATTTGAATCGGATGAAACTAAAACTTTCGAAATTTTTACCCATGCTTCTCTTACGTGAGTGGAAACAAAAGTATCCTATACGCCTCGTATAAATGAATCATTCAAAACTTGTAACTTTTGAAAATATATATATCAAATACATTTGTCACAATTGAAAAATAGGATGTTCTTGTTTGGCAATAATGATTCTCGCCCAGCTCCGTTCCTCGCGAGCACGGAAGCGGAAACGACACCCGGATGTCCGGGTACGGAGCACTGGTACAATCGCATTTCCAGAAAAGGCCTCGCTGAGAAAAGCGGAGGAAGCGAGTACATCGCCGCCCCGCCCACCCCGCTCCGCTCCGCTTTCGACGGCTGCTGCCGCCCGCGCCGCCCAAGTTCAGCTGCAAGTATCCCCGCCAGCCCCGCCCACGCACGGCGGAGCGGAGAGGTTATGTCACGGCGATTTCTCCCTCTCTTCGCCACGCCCCGGTCTGCACTGCCCTGCCCTGCCCTGCCCCACTCCGCCGCGCGCTGCCCCCAACGTCGTTCCTCGCAGCGGCGATCTCTCCTCTGCCACTGCAACGCGCTCCCGCCACGCCTGCTTCACCTTGGACTGCGCGCGTGTTCCTCTTCGCTCCCTTCAGGCGTTTTCACCCTCGTTTATTTCTTTTCCCTTTTCTCTCTCTCCTTTCCATCACTCATCCGTTCTCTTTCTCCTCTCTCTCATTATTTCTCCTCTCTCTCTCTCTCATTATTTCTCCTCTCTCTCTCATTATTTCTCCTCTCTCTCTCTCATTATTTCTCCTCTCTCTCTCTCATTATTTCTCCTCTCTCTCTCTCATTATTTCTCCTCTCTCTCTTATTATTTCTCCTCTCTCTCTTATTATTTCTCCTCTCTCTCTCATTATTTCTCCTCTCTCTCTCATTATTTCTCCTCTCTCTCTCATTATTTCTCCTCTCTCTCTCATTATTTCTCCTCTCTCTCATTATTTCTCCTCTCTCATTATTTCTCCTCTCTCATTATTTCTCCTCTCTCATTATTTCTCCTCTCTCATTATTTCTCCTCTCTCATTATTTCTCCTCTCTCTCATTATTTCTCCCCTCTCTCTCATTATTTCTCCTCTCTCATTACTTCTCCTCTCTGTCATTATTTCTCCTCTCTGTCATTATTTCTCCTCTCTATCATTATTTCTCCTCTCTATCATTATTTCTCCTCTCTGTCATTATTTCTCCTCTCTGTCATTATTTCTCCTCTCTCTCTCATTATTTCTCCCCTCTCTCTCTCATTATTTATCCTCTCTCTCTCATTATTTCTCCTCTCTCTCTCATTATTTCTCCTCTCTCTCATTATTTCTCCTCTCTCTCATTATTTCTCCTCTCTCTCATTATTTCTCCTCTCTCTCATTATTTCTCCTCTCTCTCTCTCATTATTTCTCCTCTCTCTCTCATTATTTCTCCTCTCTCTCTCATTATTTCTCCTCTCTCTCTCATTATTTCTCCTCTCTCTCTCTCCCTCTTCCTTTCTCTGCTCTTCTGTGCCTTTCTTCTTTTAAATTGACATAGATGATAAAATTTTCCTCTCTGATGTGTAGATTCTATCCACCCCCATCCATCTCGCTCGATTTCTAACTCGTATTAGGAGTTATGTTTCTTCTGGTATCCCAAGTCGCATGTCATTTTCTACCGTTTGCACTAATCTACTTATATTATTCTCTTTCCTGCTGTTTTGCTTTCCAGCCTTATTTTCTTCTATATACTATTTCATTGTCTTTTCTCAGTAATCTAACTTCTTTTGATTCGATTTCCTTATTCTCATCACCATGTCCCTCATAGATTTCTTCACTTAAAAAGAAAACTTCCACCATCCTTTATTTAGTCCCCCCCCCCTGCGTGGAGTTTCGAATCTCCTTCCCCCACCCCTGCCTGCCCGCAGCGTGACCTCCGCCCAGTCACCCGCCCGCGCGCCGCGCAGCGCTGCGTCCGGTTGCAAAAGGCGGCTTCCGCGGCGAGTCGAAGGGCGGGACTGGGGTCGGGGCAGGAGCCAAGCGGGGGCGGGGCAGGGGCCGGTGGGGCCGGGGCGGGGACCGATGGAGGCGGGACGGGGTGGGGGCCGGTGGGGGCGGGGCGGGGGGAGTCGGTGGAGGCGGGGCGGTGCGGGGGCCGGTGGGGGCGGGGCGGGGGCCGGTGGGGGCGGCGCGGGGACCGGTGGTTGGGGCGGGGCGGGGGCCGGTGGGGGCGGAGCCGTGCGGGGTCCGGTGGGGACGGGGCGGGGACCGGTGGGTGGGGCGGGGGACAGTGGGGCGGACGGTGTGGGCGGGGCCGGTGGAGGCGGGGCGGGAGCCGCCGGAGCCACGGCGGGTTGCGAGGGGGCGGGGCGGGGCGGGGCGCGAGGAAGCACAGCCGGGTGGCTTTCGGGAGCGGCGCAGGCGCGCGGCGTTTGTCACAGGCGCTGGAAAGCAGAGATCCTCTGGCGACAACGAAGCCCGCGCCGCGAAAGTGGAAACGCGCGCCTTTTGTGCCGGCCTGCGCCTGCGCCGGCGCCGGCGACGGTGTGCACGGGGCGCGACGCCTCTCGCGGCCGGGGCCACTGGCAACGGGCGCGGCGCCTGAGGACGTGGACCACGTGGCAACCACCCTCAGACGTCGGATTTTAAGGCAGACTAGTGGGAACCCGTGAAAATTTGACGGTGAGATCTGAGATAAATGTAAAATACTGTGCCCAGACTAATGTTCACAATATGTTGCATTGTTTGGATCTTCAGGGTATAACGAAGATATTCTGTGATGTGGAGTTCCCAAAATTTTGAACACGTATGGCCCATGACCAGGTGGTAATGCAATATCGGCACCAAAAGACACAAAAGGAAGAGCACTAGTATACTGACGGGTATTATTTCTAAAGTTTTTTTATGTCTCATCATCTCCTATAAACAACTTTGATTTCTTCTAGTGTATTGCGCGAAGGTAAACTTATTTTCCCATTTAATCAATACAGAGTAAACTCGTTTGCAGAATTTCTTTCACATGGGAAGTACAAAGCAGAACAAAACTGGCATTTCATAGACAACGAACCAACAGAAAACGAAATGACCTCACTAACACGGACACCTACGTTGACTTTCTCTTTCCCTGCGTCCAGTGAATGTACGTTTGCGTCTTTTGAAGCGCGTGGGCAACGATTCGGAATTCGACATAACCTGTGAACAACTTCATTACTTCAGTACAACCGAGCAAAACTCACTGTTCGAATGTTCTCTACAAAATACACCACGAAAGCAAATACATGCAAACTGTCAACACCACAATGCAATTATTACACTGAAACAAAACCTTGACGAATTGTAAACAAATCTCAACAATCAAAACAAAACACCAAGCAGCGCCACCTTGAAGCAGCATGGACTCACATATATCGAATTTGAAATAGCCACCTTTGGAAGAAAACAATTGACTATTGATAAGCGTACTATTAAATATTGATTTAATTAACTAATTTACACCGTAAATGTTGGTGAATCAACACAAACAATATCTGATAACACATCTAGCGATCACATTCTTTCCTTTAAAGGAAAAAATACTACAATTGGTTCAGTAGAAGCTCTAAACGAAGCCATGGCAGAATACCTTATTTTTTTAAACATATAGATGCCCATCGGTTGGTTTAGAAAGGCGTGGAAAATAATTGAATGCCTTGCCTTTACACAGTCCACAATGACTTCATTCAGATAAAGAATATAATCGTGTAACTTTCCTTGTTACAGACTTGCAGAAATGTCTCCCTATCGTATCGTCATTTGTTTCACCAGCACCACAATACTCTCACAAAGGGGCCATAAATTACGTAATGGTAAAGAGCGGGATGAGGTTTGAGGTTATGCTACACTGCGTTACATAGGGGTAGGGGATAACAGTTTAATGTTATGTAATATAGATCTTTATTTTTAAAATTTGCAATATTTGCTGAATTAATTTCTTTTATTTGGTCTTATACTAAAACATTAACATAGAAACAATTTAAATTTAAAAATATAAATAAATTAAATAGTTATGATATACATTGTTACAATAAAAATACTTTTTCATCAGAGAAATATTGATTATATGTGTTTCATTACGACGAAAATATTCACAACTGACCTACAGTATATTCTAGAATTCAATGAAATGAGCACGGTCGACTTTGAGTCCTGCGCCATCAACAACAGCGTGTGCGCGGCTTGTGTTCAGAAATTTTCTCGTCTGCGCGATCCTCCTTCATTCAAAATTGCCCCAATCTTATTGTTAGATGCAGTCCGCAACCCCAAAAAAATTTGACTTTAATTGACATCAATTTTTATAAATACTCGTAGCACAAATCAGATTAATAAAACTCGTTATTGCTTTGCAATTTATTTTTACTTATTGTAAATGAGGGTCAAGCATTACATAATTATTTAGGATGGTTCAAGCGTGCGTTACAGTGGGGAGAGGGGGTATTCAAAGTACTCCAAATTTGCATTACGTAATTTATGGAGGCCCCAAAATATAATAATTAATATGGCGAGTGTGTTAGTGGAATTATCTTATGTTTGTCGAAAATGGGGCACAGGATTCTCCAGAATCCTTCAGTTATATTTTCTTACGAATCACGAAATAGAAGTGAAAGCACTTAATACTGCCATAAATTACCTAACAGAGTCGTTGGGTGTAATATAATACTTTATCTTAAAAAAACTCTCTGATAATTATTTATATAACAAGGAGATTAAGTAGAACTATATTCTTGAGGGGTAATTCTCTCGAGTCAAAAAAAGCTCCATTAAACCAGGTAACCCTAAGACACAGAGACTAAGTGCGCAGGGTTTGGGAGCTAAGGGTCCAGGGTTTGGGTACTTTCCTCTCCTTGTGTCATATACCATTTTAAAAGACAAGATTCTGCATTGAATGCTGTTAATTTTGAAAACGTGAGTTTACTGGCTGAGTGTAGATATTATTTCGAAGTTATCAAAATTAAATTTTCACGGGTGTCATCTCGAAGGCCTTTTGCGGGCGAGCACTCTAACTTCGTTCAATGTCATTTGCGAAAATATATATAATTCTTGTAGATGTGATCTGCCTGGTTAGTAATTGTCACATTGTTTGCTTGAATTGATTGGGAGTAATTTTTATTTTAAAAAGCTATTTTAAAAATTTTGTTGTTGTGTAAGCTTTATTTCACAGGATTTAAATTTACGAGTTCCACGTACCACTGCTGTCTTTTATATTTCAATATATCAATTAATATGTTCTTTAGAAAAATCCGTAACAATTAGCTGTTAACATCTGCTGTTACATAGCTGTTAATAGTTGTAAAGCAACAAACGCCATCTCAAAGCGGATGTTCAGTCGAAAGCCCATTGACGTACCAAAACGTAAGACCTAATATAACTTTGCCCTGCAAGTCTACAATTATATGTTGTTCTTGAAAGGCTGATGTATATTATTATTCATTATCACTGCATTTGGTTTAATTGGCAATGTTTTAATTTCTTTTGGAAATTGCTTTCATTCTATTTACATTACAATTTTGTTCTAATATGGAAAAAATCTAACTACTACCTTCTACTGTAGTTTTTCAATTAAAAAATAAATTATTATTTTTTAAGTAAAATCCGTTACAATTATCAACTAATATCTACTAATACAGTTGTAAAACAACAAATTATATCACAAATAAGATTTGTGACTGAAAACGTGCGTACAAAAACCACGGAAAAAGTCGAATCCATTAATATGATATGTAATATTTGATAAAAAGTTGTTATATAAATTTATTTTTCCAAACATTTGTTTTTTCCAAAAGTAACTCAAAATTTCATTAATTTATTA
The DNA here is from genome assembly GCA_011170035.1 of Teleogryllus occipitalis. Classification (NCBI taxonomy): domain Eukaryota; kingdom Metazoa; phylum Arthropoda; class Insecta; order Orthoptera; family Gryllidae; genus Teleogryllus; species Teleogryllus occipitalis. Next base: position 290,207 of record BLKR01000944.1, read on the forward strand.
TCAGAAACTCAATGTTTTTGCGTCCGTTAGTGCCAATGTGACTGCTATTAAATGCATATTCAATGATGTTGAATATTCCAAATATTTACAGTGTATGACAAATAATGAAAATAAAATATAGATCATAAATATTATGTTTCTCAAAACAAAAGATTTCATTGAAGAACTACATTTGAGAGGATATTTTGAGATATAAGTGAAGCACGTTTCTGTGACTCGATTATGGGAGTACCAGCAGATATTGCATTATTCTTTATTATTGCATTATCTATTGTTTGTAATATTATTGTGTATTATATTTTGTAATTTGATGAAATTTATTTATTCTCAGATGTTGTTTGCACTTTCAGTGTTTTCTCACTTAACGCCTTTTGTTCTTGATTTCAAGATTTCATTCAATTAACTCAATTGAATGTCGCTTCTGACCATTAGGAAGCAATTCTGGCAACATATTCAACGTTCAGGTAACAATTTGTTTTGAGAGAGCTTTAATAAATGTAGAGTGAGAAAAACAGCTGGTGAGTTGCTAACTGAGCCTCAAAGCGAAACGATTGTTTTCCAGGCGATGAAAACTGATATCAAGATTTCCACTGAAGGTAATTTATCGGACAGGAAACTCTTTTAACTAGGCGCGAGCTTGTGCATTTCGCATCACCAACCCTCGTTCTCGCTAGCTGCCAGTACCAATCTGCCGGACCGTAATAAAGTCGTAACAGTGGCGAATCGCAATGAATATTGATTAATTGTAGATTTTGTCATCCAAAGGAGCTTTGTCAGACACTACAATCAGGCAAATAATATTTTAGTAGAAATGTCAAAACATAGCCGGAGATTAAATGTATTATAGGCTCTATTTTTTTTTCAATGTTAGAAATTTGTAAATTTGACCTAGGATTCGACGATCCCAAAACACCCAGTTAAATATTGTGTATGCATTTGGATCCTTATTTGACGCTTGTCCAGCTTTTCAGGCTTATCCTTCCAGTGTACGCCGTGGCGGCTCACTCGGCTACCTGGTAGCTTACAAAATGATGAACAAAATTCTAATAAATGAATCCTGACGGCTTTGCAGCGGGATGTGTTGCTACAAAATATTCTCAGTTTTCGTTTTCTAATAATTCTCAATAACAATTTTCCAATGTTCCAATATGTGTTCTTTTTGTTATAGTTCAGTTAAGAAGACCACGGAAAGTACCAAACAGTGGCGTACTTACTTTCATTTTTATGTTTGTATTTGGCATTTTATGACCGAATTAATACTTTTGCCGGCTAGCGGTGTTCCGAGGCCTTGGCCCTGTTTGTGTTTATTATTCATGGTGGGAGGTAAGGTAGTCATGTGGCGAGAATGACGTATTCCCTTAACCGTATCTACCATACGTGACCTGCCTTAGCTTGTCTTACGTCATTCACCAACAGAAACTGTGACGATTGTAATGGACAACTACACCTCTATTTTTGTTCCGACCGTGAATCGAATCCGGAACTACGGGACTAGACTACAGAAAGTTAGCGCGCTGTCTATGAGCCATCCGTGGGGCTTACTTACATTTCATTTCATTGTATTATATATTGTAAATACGTTTTGTACTGATTAATTCTACTAAGAAATAGATTGTAAATACTTGCTGAATAAAATACCCAATCATCTCACAAATCGGAGAATTTGTATTGAATGGTCTCATGGATAAATGTTACAGAACCAGATGCCATAATAGAAAAAGATATCAATGTTGATTTTTTTTATTTCTTCAAATCAAAATGAAGAGCCCTATAGCCTGTGGAGCGACAGTCGCTTGGCGGAGCTCGATATGAGAATTTCATTTCCTTTCTTGCATAGTGAATATAAAAGACCGAATAATGATAAATGGTAATTCAACGAAATTTTAAATAATGAACATGCAGAAGCGAAATATTTAATGTTACTTCTCATCATTCGATGTGCACTGAATTAACTTTGCAGTCTTGAAAGACGCAACATAAAATAGAAAACCATTAATACACAATCTCTAGTGCTGCATTCTTGTTTGAACAGAGACTCTGTAAGTAATTTCAGAACGTAAATACAAACTTTAGGATCGGTTTAGGTTGCTCAGGGCATCAACTGATGCTTACTTACTTTAATACACATTCACTTACAGTACTACACCACCACACATGTCGGTCGCTAAATCGCTTGAGGGAGATATTTTCATAGAGAAAACCTCGCAAGCCAACTTGAAAGTCGGCGCCGGATCTCTCATTCCGGAAGGGGGGAGATCACCGCCACCTGCCGCAATTAAAAAACATACACTAAAATTATGGAACTAATGACAGTAGCAGTTGTCGCGCCCGGAATAGAATAGAATAGAATCAATCAACAACCCTTTCGGTGGTATAACGGTCAGCGTACCGGACTGTTGTACCCGAGGTTGCGGGTTCAAACCCGATCGAAGCCGTGGATTTTTAAGCGCGAAAAAATCCTTCGTATGCCTTCCTTCGGAGGGGAAGTAAAGCCGGCTGTCCCATGATTTACTGCATGTGAAAGATCCTCAAGCCTAAAAGAAGCCTCTGAGCTAAATTAAAATCGCCAGTTTAGTCGCCCAGAATAATACCTTCTTTCTCCGCTAGGTGGTGAAAGGAGCGTAGCGAAATTTGCGTCGTTAGACGGAAGAACGGGCCTGATGGCCCGAGTCTCGCCACGTAAAATAAGGCATTAACTAACTAACCCTTGGGCAGAAAATGCAGTAATGTGTTATTCTAAACTGTCTGGACCGCTTGACCTCGTGTTCACCCGGAAGTGGCCAACCTGAACTTGTTTTTGTTGCACGCCTGGTTAGCGGCCCGCGCGCCGTTGGCGTTGACCTTTCGGCGATTGGTTCCCGTCCCGCGCCGCGGCGCAGCCACCGAAACAGGCCACTCGGCGCGGGGGCGGCTGCGGGGGCGGCTGCGGGGGCGGCGAGGGCGACGGACGCCGGGTCGCGGGCGAACGCCCCCGCCCTCCCCTACACTCCAGGGCGATACTTCACGGACGAAAGCAGGAGTACAGCATCGAGAATAGCGCACTCTACCTCTGTTGCTGTAGGGAATTTCTTTATCAGTTGATATATTTTTTTCTTTAATGAAAGTAATGTTTACAGGGCACGTTAACTACTTTGTTGAAATATTGCATTATTAAAGATAAGAGACTTTTAAAAAATGAAATTTGTTCCTCATAATTATTTTTTTGATGATCATGTTCATTTTTTGAATGTATTATAAGTTTTCGCTCAATTATGAACGAAATATGGGTAATATTTAAAAAATTAAGAACTTTTTCTGAAAAATTGCTGACATTTTTTTAAAAGTTTTGTATAGATAGAAGTAATTGCAGTGAATAACATGACATATACGTTATTTTGATGTGTACTTTTGATTTGTCGAAATTACACAAATGCAATGTTTTGAGTAGCTCTCACATGATCAAAAATTTTAATTGTAGATATATTTCGTTGTGCAATACGTTTGTTAGCACAGTAGATTGAAATATTTCAAAAGTTCAAAGATTTCTGGTGTATGGAAGCTAATAATAATGAACATTCGAAAACGTTCCAACCAAATTTTCAAAACAAGTATTGCAACTTTGCCCCGAAAATCTCCAATTGGGGAGGAGTTCAATTCTCTACGATATGCTCAAAGCCGAATTTTGACCAAGATATTTGGGGCACGAAATTTTAAAAAAAATAGAGAAAAATATAAGTGTTTTAACCAAATATAGTGTAAAAATATATATTGTACAGAAACGAAAAATCAACTCTCGCGTCAATTGAAAAGTCCTCTAAATACTGTGTGCCGTAACATTTTGCCAAAAGAAAGTATTAAGGAAAATGTTAAATTGGCATCTTTGCGCGCCTACGAAAAAGGATAATCATGGTTTCAAATCGGTTACGAAAGAACGAAGTATTTTAAAAAGAAGAGTATTTATTTTAAAAATATCAAATGTTTCAATGATTCAATATATTGAATACAGTAGTTTATATGTGAAATATTGTAAGATTAATATAATATGGTATTTTGTCTTTGTGGTGAAAAACGTACGTAACCACTATTTCAAATATTTCGAATCGCTTAATTAATGTGAAATTGGTTCGTGTTGTTATAACGTATTGACTACAGTTGCATACATTTGACTACATTTGTAGTCATTCAGTTCAGTCAATCAGTTTGATTACAGTTGACTACATTTACATATCTAAATACAAATAGAAGGCGATGTGCGTATGTCTGTCGCACATAGATGCAAAAACTACTTGATCGATTTACCTAACATTTTCACAGTTTGTTCTCATTAGTATCTGGAGTATGTAGACAGTGATTTCAATTAAATCGGACATGTGGGGGAATTGTTGATGATGACTCGCGTTTATGATAACTCAAACGCCTTCGACCGGAAGCGCTAGGCAACCTGTCGCATCGTCAAGTAATAAGCGCGCGGTGGTTGCATATTCTGCCCCTGCAATTGAGAACTATCGGCCGGAATGTTATCACCTGATATTACTTGAATGTTGCCTCGGACATGAAAATGAAATTTCTTCACACACTGCCATAGCGAATCAATGCCCAATCTTGAGAACGAACGTCTTAACAATAGGATTCTTGACAACCAAGTCCAAACCAGGATATAGAACCAACCCATACCCATCGAGAAAATCTTTCATATATAGAATTTTTGCAGGCATTAGTGTAAAGCGTGTTTAACAATCACTTGGCCAGAAACATTGCCGAGTCAGCTAATATACACTTTTAATTTTAATAGTAACCTAATGTGTGTTTTTTAATAAGTTACGTTTGTTTTGTGAAACAATTTCTTGGATCTACAGGTGCAAGGGAAGCAGATATATGGAATGTCACAGATGAAGCAAAATGGACACTTTGTTACGCTACCGTGTTATCATTAGTGATAGCAGTGAGTCTTCAACCAAATGGAGCCAATTATTTATTATAAGCAAATATTAATTAATAATTAATTTGTGTATTTCTTAATTATAACTACTTTATGAAAATGTAGCACGTGCGGATGTACACGAAGTACATGAAGTATAGAGAAAGTTACGTAATGTTGGAATTAATCGATTTCGACATTTTAATATTAATGCACATATCGTGAGGTCCAGGTAGAGAAAAGAGCGTTGTTTTTTTTTTTCAAAATTTCAGTCTAATCTTGGTGGACCAAGACTTAGGACGCTTAGAACTTGAATACTTAGGATTTTACCTAAAATTAATATTATCTCTAATTGATTTCGCTCGGCAAAATCCGCCATTTTCGAAATTAATGTTTTAATTTTAAGAGTACTTTACATGACACCCCCAAAGAACTTTCAAAATTTTCAGAAACATGGCTCAAAACGACACGTTTCTTCTGTAACATTTTTGCTAGAATAGAGCAAAGGACACTTTAAAATAGCGCAGGTCCCGTTAATATCTCTGAAGTTTTGAAAATGATACACGTTTTAAGTATTTTGAAGTCTCTCCTTCAACATTATTAAAGACAGATATTTTGTTCTCGATAAAATAAATTCTTGAAAATTAAATCATTAAAGAAGCCATGCACTTTCTTCCAAAAAATGTGAAGTTTTTGCCGAAGTTTTAATGAAATCGAGCCTACTAAAATTAGAGAAATAAAATTTTATCGAGAATGGTACCGTATTTTACTATCGCGTATACGTTAGTATACACGGAGTAACATTCCTAGTATTAGACAAAGCGAATAATATCTTGGCCTGGCGGGGAAACAGGATCTTGATTCCTTCACAGAGAACAATAGTACCGTGATGGGACCAAGAAACATTTTGGACAAGTATGTAAAGGTAAAGTGCCGAGATAGCGATATTTGGGGGTCGTGGAGATACTCTTTACTAGGAATGACCTCAGAGCGACGATAGCATCCGCGAGATGATCTGGTAAGTTTTAGGCGCTGATAGATAGCAGCTAGGAAGAGAGTAGGTCGAAACCATAACCGATTCACGAGAACAGGAAACAAACTTAGACAAGAAACTCTGTGTCGATTTTTCGAGAGAAAAATTCCTATTTAAGGGTTCTGATACCAAGAAATTGGATAAATGGTGTTTTGTGGGTCCTTGATACCCAAAAACTGGTTACGGCAAGACGTCTGACTGACTATCTGTGAACCACCCTCAGGCAAGATTTTCACCAAAATTGATATTCCCTAATCGATCTGATTGATGATGCGGTTCCTTGAATTTTAACCCGATATTTTGATTGAGAGGCGTGCTTTGCATGAAGCTCCAACAACATATTCAATTCTTTTCTCAGAAATTAATTTTTATCAGTTTTTTCTTTTAATTTATTGCTTAAATATAGTGAAATACACTTATCATGGTGGAATAAGACCTGTTTTCAGGGTTATTTATGAATTTTTGAAAATTGCAAAAGTTTCAATTTTTTGAACCCCTCGAACAACTATAACATTGAAGATAGAAATTTTTCCTCCAAATAAAATTTGTTGTTCCCCATTTGTTCTTTAATTAAATTCCTATACATTTTTCGGAAGTATTAATAGTTTACGTGAAATTTTTATATGAGTGAAATATGGGTAATTTTTTTATTAAAATCTAAAACAGGCTCCAATTTTTTCTTTTAAACTTATTCCATGCATGGTACAAAATTCTATTAATTAAATGGCATTAGCGTGATTTAATTAATACTCTTAATTTTTCAAAAATTACTCGTACCTATTTAAATGTTTCGCACAGACTTAAAATTTACATTATAGATTTATTTCATTATTCAATTTGCTCGTTAACATAAAAGCGTCTAAGTATCTTTAATGATAGTATTTCAAAAAATCTATACATTTTTTAGCATAAATGAACTTAAAAAAGCAAAAACCTTAAAGCTATACCACTGGAAAAGAAATAAATTCTTTCGAATTTTTAAGAGATGTACTGTTCAACAACAAAGCAACGTCCGTCAGTGCTGGGTACAATGGCTGGCAACCATTAAAGATCATGAATCCGGTGTAGTTTTCACTAAAAATGCGTAAGGAAGAAAAAACTCACTGTGGAGATGAAAATTAATTTGTTGAAGATAACCCTAAGTTTCTCTCCCAAAAATCTTCCCGGAGCTCGTGGTTCCCTTTTCGCGACAAACGAACAAACACAGGAAATATGACCGCGCACCTCCTGAATTCTGCTCCGTCACGTGCGTCCACAAACGCCACGACGCGAGGAGCTCTTCTTGGCCGGCGCCTCAGCAGGCGCTTCCTGGCGGAAGCCGTGCGCAGCGCGCACGCAGAATGTTCCAGACGCCTGCGAATCCTTCCCCTGCGCCTCTAACACAGAAACAAGTCTTGTTCATGTGACTTTCATGCATAATTTCAAGAAAAAGAACCGAGCGTATTAGTTATATTTCTATTTTAGAATAACGAATGAAAAACGAGCTGATGATTACGTAAATTTAATATTATTTTAAATTTATTTTAATTTGATTTAAGGTTTATTACATAAAATGTTTGATTTGTCAGAAATATTTAATTGGTTATACATTTTAATAATTTCACAAAAAGAGTGTATTTTCTTGCATTTCTGTTGATAAGACGTGATTTGAATTTGCTGTGTCATGTCATCGTTATTAATAGTAATAATTCCCAAAAATAAATATCTCTTTCCAAGTCCTTGATTCAAACATAAAATGTATCTTTCATCGGCTCGAGTATCTAGAATATAAATAAAAGATCCCTTCGGTGTTCAGCAAGAAAGTGTCTTTTTGCTTTAAGGTAACTATGAGTAAACGAACAATGAATTCAAACCCCATTAAAGTACAATTAAATGAACGTCAGTATTTCATATTTTATCTCTCAAAGAAAAAATGCAATTGTCTTAAAACTCTCATAACTGGAAATATTTACCTCGTAATCGTCATTATTTGGGAATAAAAACAAAGGGGAAATAAAATGTGGAAGTAAAGAGAAGCTCAAAAAGGAGAAATGTTTACTTCAGAGCAATTGGTTACGATTCATAAAATATCTGCCCCTGTTTTACGACGTCTCGTTGCTATGATCTGATCATTGCCACGAACGCACCCAATGCTGTGAATTTATTGAGTCCGCGACGAATTCATCTGCCTGTGATCCAAATAATTTGAAATATTTACACGATGCTTCAAAAAACTTACTGGACTCCCGAAATATATTTTAAACGATAAGTTGTCAAGTTTCTTATTTGTGGATTGTTTTTCGATTCCCCGTATTTTGAGGGATTCATCTAACGGTAATTTCCAGGTATTATTATGAAACTTGAAGAATGAAATTGTAATGGTTTGGTTCAATTCAAAATTAATAAAACATACTAAACAAAAATTAATGTGTACTTGTTTGTTCCACTTTTAAATCTCGGTAAACGGTTGATTTCAAATTTTTCCCGCACACTTTTTTGCATTGGATCAAAGAAAGGAGGGTTCGCAAATCAAACAATGTGCCCCCTATAATGCATGATCCTGCAGACGAGACAACCCCCATTTAAAAAGCGGTAACGTGGCCTAGGTAATTTGCTTTGATAAATACATTTTAAGGTTTACTAGTTCATTATTGTTTGCTAACGGACTTAAAACAAAGCACATTATGGTGCACTTAATACCCTTGCCGGCCTTTCAGATTCTTTATGACCGCTCCGGCCATTTGAAAATTAATGTGTCTTCCGCTATCAACACAACAAATAACACTTTGTGAATTTGATTAATTAAATTTAAGAAAAAGGTAAATTCAATAAATAAATAAATAAATGGCATAATGCTGATATAAGAAAAATTACTCGATAAAAACCTTCTTTTGTTAAATACGAAAGTTGCAATTTCGGAATGTAATTTGGAATATACTAGTAATTGCGTTTTTCCCTTAAACGTTTGCTCGCACTTGATCACGTTCCTTTTTATAATTAAATTACATATTTTCCTGGTTATTTTGTTCATATTTCACAGTCCTTTTTGTCCCGTTTTGTTTGTTTGATTTTGGTTGGTTAGTTGTTTCGGGCGTGTCAACTGCTCTGGTCATTAGTCCCGTAAGTGTAGTGCATGTTTTTTCCCCCTCAAGAAATGGCAGTGATAGCGAGATCACCCCGCTGGATGGCGAGACCCGGCGGCGACCTACCGTCGGCTAGTGGGGTTTCCCCCTAACCAGGACTCTCCCACCAGCGAGGCACCGCCCCAGTCGGGACAAGCTATAAGCTCCCGACCGGTCTCCCGGAATATGTGGCAATGTAATGCATGTAAGTGTAAGTGTGTGTATCAGGGGAGTGTGTGTGTGTATCAGGACAAGGAAGAGGAAGGAAAGATCGCGCGCAATCCGTGGCCCGTTTGTTAGGGTACTGTTCCGGCATTCGCCTGGTATTGATCGGAGAAACCACGGAAAACTACCAATCAGAGCAGCCAACCGCTAGAGTTCTCCTCTAGACAGTGACTGAAATCGACCTAGCTGAAAAGCTAGTATGGAAAATCTTTCCGCCGTCAGGACTCGAGCCTAGGATCTCCCGTGTTTGTTTGACATAATTACATTTAGTTTACTTACATCATGATATCGGTGAGTAGTTTTCAATTGTCTTACGGAACATTATGATTCCTATTGAATTTCCTTTAACCCTCGCATGCCCAAGTATAATATTGGAACGCAGCCGTTAGTGTGGGGGACCCAAGTGCCTCCCACGAAAAGTTGTAACAAAAACCTGTTATATTGAGTACAGAATGGTTTTTGCTTTATTTCTGTATAGTTTATCATCTTCCAATATTGTTCAAGAACATTTGTGTAAATTTCGCAAATATTTTGTAATATATTGAAATGTTGAAAAAGCAATACTTTTGAATACTCATCTCTCATGATATCATCTTTAGAATAACTATTATATTAAACCTTTGTAATTTTATATCATTATTTTTACATGAACAGTTAGAAAAAATTATATAGAATGTTTAGAAAATATATAAAATAAATATATACCTCTGAAATCCATTGTCAAATCTTTTGCTCACTCATAGCTGTCGTAAACGAAGTTTCTTTCAACTCGCGCAACACAACTGAGAATGTAAAACGCTGCGTGGAAAGTAAAACATATTATAATCGCTAGCTATCAGTACTTACAAGTATCTCTAACACAATAGCATCATATTAGGAATGAAATAACGGCCAAATACAACAAAAATATAAATGTGAACGTCAAAATATCAACAAGAAGAATGGCAAATTAGAGGTATTTTGAGTTTCCGAGAGTCATTTCTATGTAATCTAAAAACCATATTACTATGTAAAGTGTGTTAAAATTTTCCAAATAAATGAATATTTACATACGTGAGAGAAAAATGCTACAAATTTTTCTGTTAATCATAAGGGAAAAAAGAGAACAGGGGATCCTTAGGTACCCCGCTCGCCCATGTGAGGGTTAAAAACCCTAATGTATACCTAATATTCGTCACCCTAAAATCTCTCTTCTTTATTTATTTACTCCGATCTGTTTGTTGTTTCACAGTTCCTCGGCTCCGGCGTAATGAATAAATGAACATTTTTCTCCCGAATTCCATCATATGTTTTTGTAAATATGTATCCTTTGAGGTCTATTAAAACACATCAAATTATTGTTTTGGGTGAGTCCGTCTGGATTGTCACGTATTTGACAACAGACAATTACAATGCGTCTTTTCACTTGTGATATCAGGCAAATTTAAAAATATTCGGAATTCACGATTGGTTCAGCAACGAACTAATAAACCATTTGCGTTTGTATGTACCACGGGCGTTACTAGATGTACCCTTTCGCCCCTCACGTGACTTCCAACCCCTCTAGACAGAGGCCCTCGGAATTGGATCTCGCCCCCAAAATTAAGTTATTACGTAACCTTCCGTCTGAACTGAACACGTAGGGCATCCTTCTCTCCTATATGTAGATGTTCCACAATGTAATGAAGTGACCTTCTGCAGCGTACGAGGTCAATCTTGATGGCGCAAACACTTGGAGCAGCATTCAAGGACGCGGAACCGAACGTTTTAAGTTCGAATCTCTTGTAGATGTTTTCACCATTGTGTTGTGGCGTGATTCATTTCACTCTCTACCGTCTATCGTACATAAACCATCATTCCATTCTTAATTCCCTCCTCTCTCGTCACCGTTCACCCGTCATGGTCACCAATCTCTCGTTGGGAAACCACCGCTGGAAGGGAGTGTAGGGACAGTGGAGGGAGGTGGGAAACCAACGCTATAAGCAGCAGACGAAGGCAAGGGGCACAAGGACTTAAAGCCACCTCATCGCATATGCTCTGACACTGAGTGTGCCACTCGTTATTCTAACGGCACATTTTCTTTCTAGTTTTCTACAATACAGAAAAAGTTATGTAATGTTGCAGGAAAGAAGTGATGCTAGAAATGATATAAATATTCTTGTATTGGTTACTTCCTCTTCTTTGGTGTCGGTGCAACCTTTTTAAGTTTGCCTCATCCTCTTTCTGGCTGTCATCATTCGGTATCAAAGAGACCTAGCAGGATCTCCCGCAGTAATTACCATTCTCTTGGGACAATTCCTAACCAAAATCTCCCTAGTCCTGAGGGAGAACTTTTGTCCACATCTGTACTGTCTTGTCCCGAGTGTAAGCAGACAGACTAATAAAATTATGGCAGGAATTAAACCCTGAATTCCTCGTAATTCAGGAATGTTTTCTATTGTGTTTCTGGCATGGGGTCTTCTCCAGCGGTCTTCTCCAGCGGTCTTCTCCAGCGGTTCCACCTGCGGTGGAAATCGCTGTTCTCCAGAGTGTGCATTCGATTGATTTTTTGTTTGATTAGTGCTTCCAGGCCCATCAAGTGCTACAGTCATTAGGCCTATAAGTGTAGGGCATGTTTTGTCACGGGAAGTGGCGGCGATCTTCTCTCGCTGGATGGTCAACCTACAGGTTGGTTGGCGGGATTTTCCCCAACCAGGCATCACCCATCATCGGGGAACCTCCCCAACCAGGGCAAGCTGCAACCTCCAGAGCGGGCTCCTAACAGGTCTACTAGTATAGTGCATGTAAGTGAAAGAGTGTGTGTGTGTGTGTGTGTGTAAATAAGGGACAAGAATAGGACAAGGAAGAAAATCCTCCCACTGTCAAGTCTCTAACCCTAGAACTTTACGGTGAGAGGCACTGTAGTGACATCTGATGCCCTGAGCCACCTATGCCGGTTTGTGTGCATTCGAAGCGAGGCAGTCGAATCCACCTTGTAGAATGGGTAGAATGGAAAGTAAACGCCATCCACCACAAATTCCTTACGGTTATCTGGACTTGCATCCTTTCCTTTGTAATTATACAGGAAAACAAAACATTAATTATCTCCTCAATCACCCACGATGTCCTGTTAGATATATGGAACAAGAAGATCAAGAAGTACATTACAGTGTGAGCATTGACAATAAATGGCTCAAGGACAGTTGTAACACGGGAAGAAACGTGAAGAGCGCTGAGCGAGAGGCGGAAAAACAGAAAGAGCGCGAGCGCGGAGATCACGACATGGCTCCGCTGCGAAAGCACCTCTCACTTCCCTCCCCTCCTCCCCCTCCCCTCCCACACCCATCTCCCTCCCCTCTCCTCTCCTCCCTCCAACCTCCTCTTCCTGGAGAGCGGATGCGAAAGCCACTCGACCGAGGAGTGCCTTGGAAAAGTCCGCGAGTAAACTTGTTCTATGAAAATGAACTAGTTCACCCCCAACTGAACACATGAAAGTGTAATTTGCAAGATTTCAAAATGTTTCCGAGTTTCCCTCGAAGAAACGCGCAAGCTCTTCCCGGCCTGTGGCGCAACGGAGTGCGCCTGTTACGCTTCCGCCGCAAAGGCAACGCTCGCGTCATTTTAAATGATAATGCAGAGAATAGATTTGAAAGGAAATTGTAGCGGACTGACGTCCGGAAAAGGACAGACAAAAACTTCCTGGTTTCGTGGAGTTTCATGTTTCATTTGTGAAATTCGGAAAATGTTTTATTTCACTAATTTCGGGATGTTCGCTTCAAATATATTGCTTGTAACGTGGTTCATTTTCCGCAAATCAAATAAATTGCCTCTGTCACTCTCAGATCATCCACCTTTCAGTTGTGTTAGTTATGTAATTTTGTAAATCACAACAAAAATAATACGAATAATAAACACTGCATTACTCATATTAAGTGCTTTCTAAATGCTTAAATTATATAAAAAGGAAAAAGAGGTCTTAATTTCTAAAATAATATTCTTTCAATTCGAGATGTATCATGTATTTCCTTTCCATATACCTTATTTCCTTTCTATCACAGTTTTTTCTTTAGACGCCGTGTAGGTTGTTTTCTTTAAAAATGTAGATAAAATAACACTCAGATCCAAATTGACAGGTTAGAATTGAGATTTGTTCAAGTAAATTATAACTTTATCTATGTGCATTCAATAAAATTTTAATACCGATAATGTACTATTTTTGCTTTTTTAAAATAATTTAAAAAAAAATTGTGAATGGAAAATTAGTAACCACTGACAAATAAATGTAGGGATGATTATTCACACATATATTATGAGTTTATACGATAATCTCACTGTTACATTTGAATAAAAACAAATTCGAAGTTCTATTGTACCAAAGACAACAAAAGTTGACACAAAAGGCATAAAATAAAACTAAGCAAAGGACAATGCATTATCTAGTATCTTCTTAATCTTTCAGTGATAATGAAATTAAAATGACATTAAGAAATTAATTAAATTCACTAAGATAACAAAAAGAAACACTCAAAAACATAATCAGTTTGTTTTACAATTTCACATTTTTTCAAAAACTCAAATATTTCATAAAGTTATGTTTATTGAAAATACGTGTTCAAAGGTTTTTAATATCTTGAGTTTCGTTAACTCATGTTACACCTTTCCGTTAGTTCCTTCTTATACTTTCAGTCTCCTTTAATTATTTTTACACTTTTGTAATCCTTATTAGGTTTAAGTTCTCCACAAGCATTTATTTAATGTCGAGATCATTCCGCCATAATTCACATTGGAATTATCTCCTTTCAAAGTCGCTCAGATAATTTCTCATTTACATTTAATCACCAAGGCGTTCTGACATTCTTTCTTCGCGTCTACTCACAACAACGTTACGACTTTTGATTGTTGCTTTTCTATTAAAAGTCCAGTATTACCATCGCTATGGAATCCGTCCAATGCTTCCAAATATATTTTAATTTTATTACATCTTGTTCGGCATTTCTGCTTTTTCAAGGGCGTTTATACATGATTTCAGTAATTATAGGATGAACCATTTTCAGGTCTAAATGTCAACATAATAAAAAGAAAAACGAGCTTGGCAAGTTATGTTGTGTGTGAGTGTGTGTGTGAGTGTGTGTGTGTGAGAGAGAGAGAGAGAGAGAGAGAGAGAGAGAGAGAGAGAGAGAGAGAGAGAGAAAGAAAGATTATATTTTCTGATATTTAAGGAGGCTTGAAAATGTCCTTAGGATAGCGTGAGTGGATTCTCTGTAGTTGTCTGTAATTCTTACCTAGATTGTAAGTTCCTGTAGCTGGGGGATTCTGGTGGTGTATCATAAAAGTTTTTTGAAATTTTGATAATATAGTCCAGAATTTATTCTATTTTTAATTCTCTATATAATTGTTCATTGCTTATAAACCATGGAACTTTAGTAATTTTTATGAGGCACTTATTTTCTATAATTTGAAGTTTGTTAATGTGGCTATGGACTGTTTTTAAGCAAATGGGGCTTGCGTAGGTTAGTGAGGATATGATTTCTGATTTATAGATTATTTTACCGCATTCAATGCTAAGTGAAGATTTATAATTTAATAAGGGATAGAGTTTTATAATTTTTGAGTAGGTTTTGTTTACTGTGTTTGTTACATGTGCTTTCTAGGTTAATTTTTTGTCCATTGTTATTTCTAGGTACTTAACTAGTGTTTGGTTTGGCAGCCATGGTATGGGTGAGTTTTGAATGAATAAAGGAGGAGGTAATATATACTTCTCCTCCTCTTTGACCTTGATCATGCCCGATGAAATGTTTACCGTAGATTGGTATGAATTAATTACTATAATAATTTCACCTATTTGGTAAACCTCAATAAAGTTTCATTTCACTCGTGCAATAAAGATGCCCAGAGCTGCAAAAAGCCCACGTACACACAGTGCGGAAGTTCTTCATAAGCGCGAGTGGGAGTAAATCGAGGCGAGCGGAGAGAGCCGCGCAAGGCGGCAGTCACCATTGTCTCAAACTGGGCCACTAAGACTAAAGCCTCCTATAAATTTCACTCTCTGTGATCTACTGTAGACGAAGAGTCAAGTAGATCTGGACGAAATAATGAGTGTTTGAGCATTCTTCCTGGAACTGTTGTATTTAATCTTTAAGAAATGAAGAGTTCTTCACGGAGAGAAATGTTTAGTCCATGCTAATGATCACGTAGTATATCGAACTAAACGGTTTAGTAAATTTTCGTAGAACAAAGTGCTAAGTCGCTTTTACGAAATGGCCGTTTCATTCAACGAACTAATGCATGTATGGTCTCAAAAACGAAATGCGTTTGGTGGACTGTACTAAACGAATCATAGCGTTGACGACCGTGTGTAGTCGTATTTACTAAACATCGCAATGGGCACTACTAAACAGACAGTTCCGTTGACGAATGCCGTATTGTCACATCTACTAAACAGGTCGCAATGGACATTACTAAACGAACCGTAGCGTTTACGACTGCATGTAGTAATATTTACTAAACAGGTCGCAGTGTGCATTACTAAACTATTCGTCCTGTAAACTGATGCGTATATAGTAATATTCAGTACACGGGTCACGTAAATATTAATTTTAATATTAAATGAGAGTTTTTGTCGAAGTTCGTTTTATACTTAATTTTTGCGAAATTACGTTTTAATGCACCTTTCAAACCTGGCCATGGTTCTGCTGTAAGAAGTACAAATGAAAACACACTTCACGGGTTTGGGTTGCTCATCTAGAGTACTTATAATCTTAACCTATAAACTACACAGCTAATATTTGATGACTTTATAATTTCGACTTACTTTCAAAAGCTGCAATATATTCAGAGAATCCCCAAATCTTAAATAGATCCGAGACACTATTTGTTATGTGTGCCATTATGTTAAAGTAAAACTATAATATAACACAAAGATACAATCCTCACCGTTCACGAACACACTAGCTGGACTCCACCAGGAAGAGTAATGAATGAAGAGAACTTCTCAGGAACTTCTCATTGAGAAGCGATGAGAAGGAAACGAGGCTCTAAAGATTCTTCCGCTGCACGTGCTGTATGTTCAACCATTCCAATTGGTCAGATTTATGAAAACGCGGGAAAGCTGAGAGAGCTGCACAGTCTCGATGCTAATGCCCCTATGCTTGCCTCCTCTACTTTGAATTTACTAAACAGCGTTTAGGGACTGCGACGACACGAGATGTAAAAATCACAGAATATTTTTATCTACGAAACACGCATAGTAAAAGTGAACATTCAATTTGTACATTCAATTACGATTTTGAATTGTCTGATGTACTAAACGAAACCAAAGCCTGTTTAGTAAATTTGACCTCACGAATAATTGTATTTACTGTATGAATGCTTACTAAACATGTATTGTTCACTGTACCATAACATTTCTCTCCGTGTTGAAGTACAAATTATACACGCCTGAATAGATTGAACACTACTATTTATGACGTCTTAGATCAATAATGTTCCACGTAGTTACAAACACTAAAATTAAACACTATCCTTGTTGACAATCAAGTCAAGAATGCTACAATTGCCTCCTTCAACAATGATGTTTCATAAATATTTTACCTCAGAATTAATTCCCCAGTTGAATATTTAGGTTTAAAAATTGACACAGGATTAAGATGGAAACAACACACTTCTTTAATATCTAATAATCCACATATCAAAATCCTTAAATTACACCCGTTTATTATTAAAAATCAAAACTTTGAACTGATTCAGGTGTCTTAATTTATACATCTATCATTCTTCCCACAATAACATATCCTTGTGCTATATGGTGTGGCATTGCTAAAACATAAACGCAAGTTAGTAGTTTCAAAATAAATGTTTACGTAAAATTTTGAAGCTTCTTAGTTTATTCGTAATGATCAAATTTTAAAAGAACTGCCTATAGATTGAGTAAGTACATGGATTTCAAAATTATCAAATTGTTTTTATTCTTCTCTTCTATCTTACCCAGCAACTAAAGCATTTACTTTAGTAATAAAATTAAAAAGTATTAACAATTACATTATTCTACAATATTATTTTACCACAGTTTCTGAAAGCAAACTTCGCAAGCCAGCGTAACCAGGTTCCCATACTACGCGAAGCGTGCCGCGGCTGCCGTGTTCCCAACATGGTGTAATTTCTCATAATTAAAGGAGAGGTACGTTCAGAGCAATGAGTAATCGACAATTTTAGTTAGGCTCCCACAGATACTCATGCTTGTCCGTCATTGACCCCCGACCATGTGCAACGCGGCTCGGCTCACAATTGGCTCCCGTCGACATCACGGCCTTCGGAGACTTGAACGCTCGGTCGTTTAGGAAACCCCCTCGGCCACCCGGGCGGGCGGGGAAGGCGAAAGGCGACGCGTGAATCACGCGCGCGAGGACTTGGCACCCCCGCGCCGCCGCAGCCACCGCCGCCGCCGCCGCCGCAGTGAGTCACCGCCAATGGAAAGTTGTGGAAAAAGGGAGCTGGAGTCGCGTGCGGTCTGCGAGTGCCCGGGATCCAACTCGCGACACCGCTGCGGTACTCGTGGTTGCTGCGGTTAAGATCCAGTCAGGTGCTTATGTCTTTTTAACAGCCACGAAGGATTCAGGGATATTAAGTCCGTGCGCTAGTGTGTGTGTGTGTGTGTGTGTGTGTGTGTGTGTGTGTGTGTGTGTACGGGCTTGTGTGTGCGTGAAAAAAGGGTGAGAGACAAACAGACAAACAAAAGGTGAGGTTAACCTCGCCATATTTAAGGTAGTAATTGTAGGTTGTAATTATAGGTTGGAATGGTAATGGTAAGGTTGTTATGGTAGAAGAGAGCTGTGGATAAACCGTAAAACCAGAGACAAATTTAGGTGGCTCAAGGTCATTTTCAAAGTGGTCTCCCCACTTCTCACCCTACCTCTCTCTTTTCTGCATTAAGAGCAATCATACAACTTTCGTATTGCTCCGTCTGTCAGAGGGGTGGGGCGGGGAGGGAGGGTGAGGGGAGGAGAGGGAAAACGTGGAGGTGGTGGCGACCGTTCGGCGGGGACTGCGGATGGGGTATCAACTCACCTGAAAACATTGCCTCTGCAGCAATTACCTGATCTGTATTGAAGGAAAAAAAATCGAATTTACGGTTTAAATAATGTCTCTCAAAGAACAAAATCAGAGAATTAAAAGAATGGAGAGTGATTCAGATTGATTATTTATTCAGTAGTGATAATTTTCCACCTCGCGCTAAAAAAGCTGACTCAGAATTTGTGTATTTGCTGTAGGTGAGTCAAATGAAAAGAGGAAATTCGCTGTAGAAAATCGAAAACAGCTCCCATTTCAACAAGACCCGGTACGTATGCGCGTGGACTCTCCCGCCATTAATCGGTGTTGGTCCAGCATCTGCACGCGAGCCAGCGGCGCAATACGAGAGTTTCCAACATGGTGATTCCTCGGTTAGAATACACTAAAGAAGAGCAGCGTGGAGGGATCCGTTTCCTATACAGCGAAGACACGAAACCAATAGAAACCCAGCGACACTTGATGGCACAGAATGGGGCTGTATGTGTATCGCAGACTGGGTGTACGATCGGTGTAAGAAATTCAGCAGCAGAACAAGTTTCGTGGTCGCGCCGAGGTCAGCACATTGTCTTGTGACAGCTGAGACGATTGCAGCTGAGACGATTGCAGCTGAGACAGGTCACCATCGATGACATTTGAACAGAATTACAGATGGGGCATGGCTCTGCTGAGAATATTGTCCATCAGGGGTTGAAATACCGGTAAGTGGCCGCAAGGTGGGACCCTCGTCGGCTGACACCCGAAATGAAGAAGAGGCGAGTCGATGCCTGCCAGGAGCTGCTGCGCTGCAACGAACTTGAAGGTGATGGAACGGATTGTGACTGGAGACGTGTCCTGGGCCCATCACAACCAACTACAGACCAACCACTCCAGTGGCAACATGTTGGCGACTGACATGGAGGTGAAACACGAGCCATTCCACGTCAAATCGCACAAAAAAGTCCAAAATTTGACCTTCATATTTTTAATTATTTTCTCATTTTTTCTATTTATTATATGGCTTAAAGGAGTTAACACGTGTATTTTTATTTTTTCTAACTTTATTATTTTCGGAAATATTGCATAATGAAATTTGCTAAGAATGACACGCATCGCTAACTTAAAAATATCACATATTTGAATACACTAATTATATAAACTCCGTTGAAATTCCATTGAAAACTTACAAAGATGCTTAATTTTTTAGATTTTTCAAAATATTTAATTTACCGAATTTTCAGTTTAAAAAAATTTAAATTAAAAAAAAAGAATATTTTGTAAACTCTGTGAATTTAAAAAAAAATTATAAACGCACTAGAGTACTGTTGACAACTCCAGAGAAAATCTTAGAGGTATCTCAGTCACTTTAAAAAATATTAATTTTTTACGAACCAGTGTGTAGTAGATTCCTGCAACAGACGCCTTTTCTTGCATTACTGGCTGTCGGTTTCTTTCGATCGAGCAGTAATACAGTACTTCTTGAGGAGGTGCAATTTCACAATTTATTTGGTTATTATAAATTCTTGACTCACGTTTTGACTGACATTTTGAAATTTTCTGGTCCCTCACAACTCACTACAAAAATATGTACTCTCTTATCTTAAAATTCCTGAACTTTCGTAAAAATGCAGTTCTAATACTTTAACGAATTTACTTTCAGGTCTGGACAAAATTAAATTTTCTTCAGCCAACCTTTTAGCCATTTTTATCATGTGTTCAGTTGCTGCGAAGTGTCGTTTAATTTCATTGTAAGTCCAACTTCCAAAAATTGTCAAAATTTGAAATGTCAACGTCTTGTCATGTGTTGAGTGAAAGGAAAATTTCAGTTTCTTCATAATCTTTATTGCCTAATTTTTCAATGGACTTTGAAGGATTTTCAATGTGAGAAATTGAGACAGAACTTTGCTTTTTCTGAAATTTCTCATAAGGATACCGTTTTGTTGCAATTTTCTTTTCTTGACGGAGATTTCTCTTATTGCTATTAAACTCTTTTTTACCTCTACATAATTTCGCAGACCCTTGACGAACCATCTGAACAGCTTAAATTGTCATTTCTTTGATTTCGATTGCTTTCTCTATGCATGCGATGCATGAATGATTGCAGGCATAGCCAAAATATTCTTTTCCGAGATATCCATGCCCTCCTGACTCGGCGGCGGAAATGTATCGAAAAGCAGGGGTACTACATTGAAAAATAGCGTACTTGTTCCAACTCTGTCTGTAATACAGAAGCTGTAAAAATATATTTTCTGTTTTAATTTGTCTCACCCTTGTATGCTGCCTGTTAAAAACCTGCC
Source organism: Teleogryllus occipitalis (assembly GCA_011170035.1). Taxonomy (NCBI): domain Eukaryota; kingdom Metazoa; phylum Arthropoda; class Insecta; order Orthoptera; family Gryllidae; genus Teleogryllus; species Teleogryllus occipitalis. The sequence continues at coordinate 310,760 of BLKR01000944.1, forward strand.
GATCAACAATTTAAAAAATGGGAAGTTTTTCCTAATTCCAACACTTTTTAACGATGAAAAGTGAAGTAAGTAATTGGAACTACACTTATATGGTCTTCAAAACCACTGATTGCTGGTACAAAAAATCTTATGCCCAATTAGACTTAACAATTTTTGCAATGTAAACCATATCCGCGAATTATATCTCAGTCTGATGATTTAATGTTTGAGAGTCGATACGCTAGTCACAGGTTCAGAATTTCTTTAATTATTACTGCTAGCTGTCACGATGAGAGCGATTTTATATTTTCTTTCGTAAAACGAAAAGATCATCCGTGTGAAGACGCAGTGACTACAAAATTTTCTCTCTGGATAGTTATATATTTAATAACTACCTAAATACTTGATCTTACATCACACAAAAGGAAGAGCTGTAGAGAAGTTACAATAGAGTAGTTCGAATGTATATGTATTACGTATTCAGAAATTCGAAAACCACCGAAAATATTGTTTAATATCATTTAGTTCGTAATCCCCAAAACTGATGAAGTGAAGAGGGGTTACGAATTCTCTAACAATTCAATCGCTATTAATTGTGCTTGCAGACTTAAATATGTTTCTGCAAATGTATTTGAAATGTTTTATAATTACCAAGTTTTGTGCATGTGTATACGTTGCAGTGAACTATTGTAGGCTATTCAGCAAACCTCATTACGTTAATGCATTACATGTAAATATAATAACTGATTTTTTATAAATAATTATAATAAAATAGTGATATATTTTCATCATGTATAACCTCACACTCACAAATTTATTGCTTTTCGGTAAAACTAATTAATAAGAACAAGTGATAAAACATCTAGAGCCCCCTACCTTTCATTCAAAGAAACATCTCGAGATTTGGTTGGATTGAGAGATCATTTCTAAACGAAATCCCGTAGTGTTTTAAATATATAGATAATAATACCAATAATGATGATGATGATGATGATGATGATAATAATAATAATAATAATAATAACATTAATTATAATATAAACACGATTGTGATATTAGTGGTGCGAAAGAAACAATGTGAAATTCAAAGTGAAATAGTAAGTGTAGGTGTGTAAGGGATGAGAATAAGACAATGAAGAAGAAGGAAAGGTTGCGCGTGGACCGTGGCTCGTTTCTTAGAGTACTGCTCCGGCATTCACCTGCTATTGATCGGAGAAACCATGGGAAACTACCGAAAAAACCGCCGGTCGCTATAGTTCTTCTCCTGTCAGTGGTTGTATACGCTCTATCCAGGTAGCTAGTGTTGAATATCCTGCCACCGAACTTGAATATAACAATCTACAATGCGACAGCTGCGCACTCGCAACAACTCGAGTTTTCGCATCTTTAAAAAATAACCTACTCTCATTGCATTTCTTAATATTATTTCTTCTTCCAATTCTTCCACGAAGTCAGTATATCTGACCATGAAATCCTAGGGTTCATGCCCCGAAGTTGTGAGTTTTTTGACACTAGCTAGATAGATGAGTCAAATTCAACTGCCCGTCTGGAAGAGAATATTAGCGACCACGGGCTCTGATGTTAGTTTTACACGGTATCTCTAATCAATTCCAGGCCTACGCCGGGACAGTACCCTAACAAACGAGACTACAGACTGCGCGCAATCTTTTCTTCCCATTCCTTGTCCTTTCCTCGCCCCTTACACACATTTACGTTCTATTCACTCCCACACACCAGGAGACCGTCGAGAGCTTCAAACGAGTCCCGACTGTGGTGGTGCCAGGCCATGAAATCCGCAAGCTTTCGTGTAGGACGACACTGGATCTCACGTTCCAAAACGTAAGGAAACGTGCCTTCCCCTAGAAATTTAAATGCACTTCACGTACGGACTAATGACTCTAGCAGTCAACGCGCCTGCAAAGACAAAACAATGAATGAATTGCACGCGTTGGTGGCGGCGGTCGCCTCGGGAGCCGCCCGCCGTGCGTGGGTGGGCGCGAGGGAGGCGCGGCCTCGGCTCGCCAGACGGCGCGTGGAGCCCAAGGCCTCGCGCCGCCCCAACGAGCACGCAGACGGCGAGGCGAGGCGAGAGCCACTCACCCAAACGATCACCGCACTCGCACACTATTCATTGATTGGGTTACCGGGAGCAGTAGCTCAGTGCATCAACTGATGTCACTGCAGCGCCTCTGACCGGGAGGTCCTAGGTTACCCTCCCCACGGCGGCAGAATTTTCGACACTAGCTTTTCAGCTAGGTCGAATTCAGCGGCCGGCTGCTCTGATCGGTAGTTTTCCGTGGTTTCTCCGATCAACACCAGGCGAATGCCGGAGCAGTACCCTAACAAACGGGCCACGGACCGCGCGCGATCTGTCCTTTCTCTTCCTTGTCCAATTCTCTCCCCTTACACACACACACACACACACACACACACACACACACACACACACACTAACATGCACCACACTACCACATGTTCCTGGAGACCGGTCGGGAGGGTAGAGCTTGTCCCGGCTGGGGCGGTGCCCCGCTGGTAGGAGAGTCCTGGTTTGGGGTAAACCCCACCAGCCGACGGTAGGTCGACGCCGGATCTCGCCATCCAGCGGGGGAAGATCACCGCCATCTCCCGCGAAAAAACATGCACTACACTAACGGGACTAATGACCAAAGCAGTTGACGCGCCCGGAAACACGAAAAATTCAATCAATCATTGATTGGGTTAGTGTTTCCGGGAGCGGCAACTGACTAGGTGATTAGACCCGTAAGTGTAGTGCATGATTTTATTTCGAAATGTGACTGCTTTGTTTTTCCGCTGGATGGCGAGATCCGACGCCGACCTACACGTCGGCTACTGGTGTTTCCCCAACCAGGCACCAGCGGAGCACCGCGCCACCCGGGACATACTATATTTGTTCTCTGAAAGATCTTTCTTCCTTACTGTACTTTACTGGTATTTTATGTCAAGATGGATGCAAGTTTTAAAGGAAAAATACATGACAATTTGTATTTGCAATTTTTATGTAGTTCTTTTTACATTTTCATAATCACCTAACTGTTGGTAATCCTAATTATATATGCTATCATTTTTCAAGTCTTTCAGATAACGTTCTTTGGTTTATCCAGTCATGCTCTATAAGTATAGTCAACAGTATTTTTATTTAAATAATATAACTTTGTTATTTTCTATTGCTTTGTGCATAACTGGTCAAATTGTCTGTGAATTCAAATAAATAAATTATATATATATATATATATATATATATATATATATAAGTAAAATATTATTTCAAATGTTTTCCTGAAGAATACATTTTAGTATATGTTCGCATTATCGGATAGAAACTGCACTGCTCCATAGTAGTGGGAAGTGTGCCTAATTTTCTCATAATTACGCCGATATTAACCCTTCATTCACCACTCGCTATGTACCATTAATACAAGCGTGTGCGTGGATGGTGTGGTTTATACAAGGTCTGCAAAGCATTTTTCACTTGCGCTGCTCTGCGGAGTGACTCCAGAGCAACGGAAATGCAACCACGAGCAGAAACGAGGGGTAGAGGTGAACTACCTTGCCTCATTCTGACAATAAAGGGTTCTAATGAGTACGCGAGATATCAACTCTAGTACGAAGTTAAGAAAAACAGAAGCAGAAACATGACGAACTTATGTATGAGGGGCTTATTGTTTTGATTTTTATGTAAACATTCGTTCATATTCGATCTGGGTGTAGTCGTTCACAACAGGTAATAGCAGCCCGCACGGTTTCCTAGGCAACTATTATATGCGCAAATTTTCTTGAGCCCCGGAATCCCTATTACCAGTCCTTTACCAACTTTAGTCAAATTAATAATAAAAAATGGCCGCAAGAATTGTTGACAAAATCTGACAAAGAGAAATCTTCGCCCCCGTGTTATTGAAACGTTTTTTATCGATACTCGTGCTAAAGATTTAATATAATAGTTTTGGCCCACTTCTCTTGCATCTAACTAAATGACGGCTCAAGAAAACGTGCGCCAATAATACCTACCCTTCAGCACTCGCACTTCGCAGGGGCATCTGAGTGCGAAATACCTGCGAGTGAAGGCGTTGTGCACGAATAACACACAGGACGTTTTAAAATTTGTCAATAAAGAATCAAAGGCATTTTGTTCTTCTCACATGTATCTGGGCGATCTCTACGCAGAACGTTGCTGAAACGGTTTATCTACAGATGGCTCAGTCACTCAAACCGGTCTGCATACATACACGAGTATGCATAGTACCTCAGTGGAACGTAAGCAGATGATTTGTTAGTCGTTTACCAATTTCAATTTTGATAAAATCTCATTATATTACTAATAAACGAGTATAGTATCTGAAATCGCATACTGATGCCATTTTACATCTTTGACATCATTGTTATTTCAATTTTTGCAATCTACTGCTGTTTCTAGGTAATGATTTGTTCGCCTGTTCTACAGTACACGTTACGCAAGGGAGTCCGTGAAATAACTCTTAGAACAATGGCGCGATTATTCAATTGTAACGGACCTTCAAAGCAATTATAAAATGAAAAATTGTGTAAAAATATATTTCATGGTCGACACTCAGGAAGTATGATATAGAAAGTCGGCATTGAATAACCACGAGTCATAATATTTAAGTCCTCATTTTTTGCGGAACCGACGCCAGCGAATTATAATTTTTTCTTGTGACCTCTAATAAGGCTACCCCAAGAAACTGCTGTAATCTGCTTCCTGCAGTCCCTGAGAGCATCAAATAACTAGAACAAAGAAAATATTCTTATTCACAGTGGTATTCTACCACTAGACGACATAAAAATACAAAAAAAGTTAGTATTCAGGGTACATTCAATGTTCTCGTTGTGCAAGATATACAGACACGTCAGTCATAGCTCATTCGTCATCCATGCTGCAATGGCTCAGAATCCCTCCATTTGATTATTTGCATCACCATATGTAAACGGAGAATTCTCGAATATAAATATTAATTCCACGTGTCCAAATATGTCATATTTAACATTTGTATTATTATTATTTAGCAGAATTGCAGAATAAGAAGTAATTGAAATTCATTTATAAATATTTTATAAGTAGATTTAAGCAAATTTGACTTATCACATAACTTTTGAATGTCGATTATTTTAACAAAGGAAGTTTTTTGTAATTATTTTCAGAGGGTATTTCAATTAGAAAAATTATCATAGTATCTCTGATGAAAACTTCAATAAAATCAAGTTAAACACCAAATTTGATATTTCAAACGGAAAAGTATTTCCAGAAAATTACATGACAATTCGTTTTAGATAAATGCGCAAAATACTTGGATGGAGTGTTGAGCTTAAAGATCAATGCATGTACGAAGTGGTTCCGATGTTTTCAATTGTTTCCATCGCTGCAGGCAGATGTAGGTCGCTCGATTGCTTTCATTCGCTCGTTTCCACGGAAGATCGCCATCAGGCACCTCACGAGGTCTACATTCTCTGGCCTACAAATCGTCATCTCTCTTGTTCCCATCGATCTCGTCTCACATTTCCATCTTGACATGTAATTCTTCTTCCTGTAGATAGGATCATTAATCCAGTAATTCTCAACATTGTTATTACACTTAACATTACTTTTCCAGATTTTCAACAAATACACAATGGCCTGATTCTGATTATTGAAGCATTTTCGAAAGTTGACAGAAAATACACAAGTGTTACTTTACGTGCAATACTGGGAGATATTATTAGTAATGAAACAAAAAATATGTCAATTAATGGCTTTGTGAGCCATTTAACATAGTGCTTCTAATGAATTTACGTATTAAAAATTTGTGATAATTATGAGCTTCTCTTTGCATGAAAAAACTGTAATGACGCAAAATGAATATTAAAATGGAAAATTTCTCAGGACCGTGAATTGTTTGCAACTCATCAGGGTCATGTCATGTGGGCTGGGAAGCACTGAACTAGTCTTCCGGTGTAGTGAATAAATGGCAAATAAATTAGCCATTTTAATTGTGAAGTATACCAGTACTATAGTCCTCATAAATAATGTTCAACTCGGCCGATGATATAATAAATACACACGAGCTTTAACGCATTAATGGATCTGAACTCGTGCTTAACAACTGGTACGAATGACGCAGTCTTTTTCGTATAACTTAGATTTCTATTCTCTTTGGTCTTTGCTATCTTTTCGAATTTGCCCCACCCTACACCCAGCAGCCATCTATTGCCGCCTAGGATTCATTTTTTCCACATTTTCTCAATTCTCGGACCACTAAATGTATAACTGAAAATATATGACTTGACAATTATATAAGGGTAAAATATCGTTCTCTATGCAATTTTTGTTTAAACAATTTGGATTCAGTTTTTAGAAAATTGCGTTTGATCTTTTCTGAAAAATCGAAATTTGAAGATTTTTTCAAAGAAAACTTTTGGTATCGAAAACATCATTGGAAATCATTTGAAGCACTTAGACTAAAAAATGCAATAATTTTTACAAATCGCTGATAATGTAAATATAAACTACCTAAGAGACATCTGAATATGGAGGATTTCGATTTCATTTTCACAGAAAAGTAATGATTTTCGAGAAACTTTATACTATGACTTGCGTAGCTAACGTTCCGATGACTCATCTCTAGGCGTTTTCTAAAAACTGTGGAAGACACGCGAAGTAAGCTTGTTTCAGAAATTGTTCAAACTCTTCAAATTGCTAGGTAATATTCACAGGATATTTTTAATGGGCTTACAACCCAATTAGGTCCTGGTCACATTCACGAAGTCCTTGTATTACCGGAGTCTTAACCATATTACGAGCGATGGACCATCAGGAATTCATCCCACCTTCTGTACGACGGGAGTGGGGGCAGAATAATATCCTAACCAATCTAATTTAATACAACCCCCAAAGATCATCCAAACCATTCCTTAGTTGATTGATTAGTGTTTCCGGGCGCGGCAATTACAAAGGCCATTAATCCCGTAAGCTCAGTGCCTGTTTTATCGGTACCACCCTAGAACCTTTCCGTCAGAGGCACTGCAGTGACATCAATTGATACCCTTAGCCACCAAAGCCTGTCCATTCCTTAGCGAATGGGTTGCGTTCTGAAATAAAATTGCGTTATATTGAATAGAATTGTGTTACACGTGTTTATCTAAGCTCTTGGGCTGTGGGTAATATCCACGTACGCTGTATCGGGGGAGGGGGAGACAGGTGATGCAAGTCCAGTGGCTGTGGCACCTTCATTGACTCATTGCAGGCGTTGTGCAAGCGGTCGCCATAGTGACGGCGCGGTGCGGTGACCCCCGCGACCGCCTTAGGCCCGCCCCCAACAGCGCACACGCAGAGAGGGCGCGTGGCTCTGCGGCGGCCCGGCGCTTGGGGCGCTGCCATCGACACGCTCCACGCACGATGACGTGCGACAAAGCGGGATTCCGCAACAAATCACTGCCTTCATGCACGTGCACTAAAGTCATATAATGATTCATAGTTGGATTCAGTGCGGTCATACGAAAGAACAAAGCCTATGTTCTGAGACTCGTTATTTATGGACACATCTTTATTATTATTATTATTATTATTATTATTATTATTATTATTATTATTATTATTATTATTATTATTATTATTATCTATATATTTAAAAAAATAGGGTATTCTGCCATGGCTTCGTTTAGAGCTTCTACTGAACCGATTGTAGTATTTTTTCCTTTAAATGAAAGAATATGATACCTAGATGTGTTATCACATTGTTTGTGTTGATTCACCAACATTTACAGTGCAAATTAATTAATTAAATCATTCTTTAATAGTACGCTTATCAATAGTCAATTGTTTTCTTCCAAAGGTGGCTGTTTCAAAATCGATATACATGAGTCGATAGATGTCCACGCTGCTTCATGGTGGCGCTGCTTTTTTGTTTGTTTTGATTTTGAGATTTGTTTACAATTCGTCAAGGTTTTGTTTCAGTGTAATAATTGCATTGTGGCGTTGACAATTTGCATGTATTTGCTTTTGTGGTGTATTTTGTAAAGAACATTTGGACAGTGGGTTCTGCTCGGTTGTACTGAAGTAGTGAAGTTGTTCACAGGTTTTGTCAAATTCCGAATCGTTGCCCACGCGTCCCAAAAGACGCAAACGTACATTAACTGGACGCAGGGAAAGAGAAAGTCAGCGTAAGTGTCGTGATAGTGAGGACATTTCGTTTTCTGGTGGGTCGTTAACTATGAAATGTCAGTTTTGTTCTGCTTTGTACTTTGCATTTGAGAGAAATTCTGCAAACGAGTTTACTCTGTGTTGCTTAAATGGGAAAATAATTTTATCTTCGAGCAATATATCAGAAGAAATCAAAGTTGTTTATAGGTGATGATGACACATCAAACAACTTTAGAAATAATATCCGTCAGTATAATAGTGCTCTTTCTTTTGTGTCATTTGGCGCCGATATTGCATTACCACCTGGTCATGGGCCATACGTGTTCAAAATTTTGGGAACTCCACATCACATATATCTTCGTTATACACTGAAGATCCAAACAATGCAACATATTGTGAACATTAGTCTGGGCCCAGTATTTTACATTTATCTCAGATCTCACCGTCAAATTTTGACGGGTTTTCACTAGTTATTGTTATTATTATTATTATTATTATTATTATTATTATTATTATTATTATTATTGTTTTTGTAGAAAGATGGTTCTTTTTAAATTTATTGGACCAAATGCAATATTAAAACGGGATCAACAGGAATATATTCAACCATTCTAATATTATTATTATTATTATTATTATTATTATTATTATTATTATTATTATCATTATCATTATTATCATCTTTATTATTGATATTCTTACAGAAATCACTTCCACCGAGTTGTACTCAACTGCAGTTAGAAATATCTTATCACCCTCACCAAACTATTTTTTTATAACTTCCAATGGCGGCTCGAGAACACATATTCAGGGTAGGCAAAACAGATTACTGAACAGCGGCGGATCCCGGTAAGGGGGAATGAGGGCCATCTCCCACTTAAATCCAATTTTTTATATAATTTTGTTTCAATTTATTCAAAACTATTGTCTCACTAACATCGTTACATCCCAAAGCCTATTTCCATGAAGCACGCGCAAACGTGATTTCATGATATTCAGATTCTAAAAAAATGTTGCGAGTTTGTGTTGCGCTGACAATAATTCAAAAATTGGATTCCATCCCCCCAGGTGTTAAAGATTTATCTAATTATATGTGTGATCTTTTGACATTTTATTTTTTTGTATAGCTTTTGATAATTTTTTTATGTCAAAATTTTCATCCCTATTCCAAGTACTCTCTTCTTAATTGACAATCAAAGACATGGCCGACAATAAAGCTTAACATTAATTTCACTATCTATTAGCCATTTGTGTGAATCGAAGTTCTTCGAAATCGGAGATTGGTGGACTGGCAGCAAGCGAATTCGCTGGCCTATCGAATTGGATTTTCGTGATTTTTTTGTCACCAGCACTATGTACAATCCTTGGATCAGGTCGACCATTGTTCAAAATTTGACTCTTTTCTAGATGTTAAGACGAGAAAACGATGTACGTTGTGGTTTAGTTACTGTACCTGCCATAACATTGACGTCAAATCAAATTTATTAAATATAAAACATCAAGTAACACTAATAATCCTCTGCATACGAATTTAAAATAAAAAATAAAATTTCCTAAATAATAATCATATTCTTCCCTAGTTAACTCCTCAACAAAACAGTAAAACACACGCTACCCGGCTTGCACGAGTGGAAATCGGAGTCTTCCGTGTGGGTAGGCAGCAAGAGAATTCGCTGGCCTACGCGCAAGCGTATGTACAACGCGCATGCGTCGAGCATGCACACACACTACGGCACAGCATTCTACTGCTCTATGCTCACTGCAGGGCCTGTTCTCAAAATACGGTGCGAGGCGAGACGAGACAGCGCCCGGGCGTGCCTACCCTGGGAGGGCAAGTGGGCACCTGTCTCTGCGGGAAGAGACGAGACAGGTCGCATGGCGCACGGGCTGTTAGGAAACGCTTGCAATGGAAATAGAGCTCGGGCCACGATAATGAAATATTAATGTTACATTATTAGATGAATAAAACTTGCATCACATTAAAATTGTAAGAGTCATTTTCATTATGAAATGACTTAAACTGGTACATATTCATCAGCAGAGTCCGGATTTTTATGTAATTACATATTGTTTGTCTTTCTACTTCCCGTTCTCAAAATTATAATCTTGACAATTCTTCGCTCTCCTAACACAATATCCTACTTTTTCGTTACATATTTTTATATACATACTAGATTACATATTTTACATATTTTGCTATTTTCACAGAATATTTTTATTCTATCAATTTTATTATATATTTTTTATGAAAAGAATTATTTTTTAAAAAATCAGCACTTTCTCCTACATTATTGGTGAAATCTAGGTGTGAAAAGTATCATTGACGCCTTTTCGTGACCTTAAATCTTAATTTTCAAGAAATGTTGGCGATCGCCAACGTATAACACTTCCATGAGAATGTTGCACGCTGCAGTGATTGTTTGCTGATCGTAGATATCGCCAGTTTGTACAATGGCCCGTATTGCTCAAGGTACTGTGACGGTCCAATCAGACGCGTCTAAAATAAATTCAAAACATTGGATTAGGACTAAAAAAACACTTAAATTTCGTATGTTAATAAGAACGAAAACATATGAAGGTGCATGAGTGGAAGATGTTTTCTTTAATTGATTGATATCCTCAAGAACTATGCCCAAAATAGACTGTGAGAATATAAATAAATAAAAACAGGACATATTTATAAATAACGACACGTCACAACCATGTAATATTTCATAAATAAAAGAATTTCCATGATAAATTAATTTTCCATATTAGGAATGAGCCAGTCGAATGTTCTCACAAATATGACGAACGATTACTGATAAATGTTAAAATAAGAAAACAAATTATTGGAACGGGGGTTACGAAAATTATAAATATTTTGGAATACATTTAGGAATTCATGGTAACGTTCAAAGGCTATTAAAGAAAATATAATATAAAAGGAAAAGATGGGAAGAGTTGGCTTTTGTTTTAAACTTCGCGATATGGTAGAATCAAAAAACTGAGTATGTGACAGATGCCGTGGTGAACGCATCGTGTGGCTATGGATCGAACGGACGATTTCTTATGAGACGATCTCGAGTTGCTGTAGTGGACGCATCGCGTGTTGGTTTCGAAGTTTCTAAATTTTATGAAGTTAATTTTGAAGATGTTAAGTTTTTTTTTAAATCTTGGGATATGGACAGCAGTGGCAGCCAATCGTCGTGCAGCAAAAAGGGAAGTTAAAAAACATTTTTTTTTCTATCATCAAAATTTACAGGAAGGCCAAGATTGTTATTTTTAAGACCTTGGAGAAAAGACATGGCCATTCTTTTGTTTTAAATTATTCAAGTCGGTAAAGTGCACTCGTGTGAATGTTGGAAGAAAATATGTATCGTAAATATTTGATTGTAGATCATTTTTCCAAAGGGTATTTTATGTAATTTTTTTGTCTATGACTATTTTTCAATGAATACAGAATAAACCAAGCCGGTAATTTTATGCGGTTTTATAACAGACATTTCATGGAGCTATTTTTATTACATTGCAACAACCTGAATGATAGGGAATAATTAAAATATATACATCTTCCTGAAATAATAGTAATATTATTCTCGATTTCCTGTATAGGATCGATTTCTCGAACTCACGATATATAATTCGTTGGAATGGTGTATCACAACCTAGCTTGTATGCACCTTCGTCTGTATACAAAACTACAGTCCTGGATACTAGTTTAAGTTTTTACTACTGACGGGAAAATTGTATGGTGCAAATTGTGCATCAACTGGGCAACAATTGTGGTATCCAAATGATTTTTAAAGCGTTTGCATTATTTTTAAAAATTGTTTAGGAAATTTTTTACAAATCACATTTCGTAATATGTAAGTGCGTTTTATAATTATAGAATTTTAATACTACATGTTATATCCAATCTTACATATTTATTGCATAATCTGTTTTCATTATATGTTTATGTAGAACATATTTTGACATTTCATACTGCATATTTTTCCTGTCTCTATTTATCACGGTAAGTTGTGCCTGCCTTGCCGGCTCAAGAAGCCGCCACTGATAACTTCACCAACAGTTTATGACATTGGCAAGAAACATTCTTCAGAATCATAAATTGATACACTGTGCTTTCTTTCCATTAAAGCTTTACCAACCTGAACAAATGATGTCTTGAGGGGCTGTATGAGTCCAAAACGAAAACAAGTTAGCTTAGTATTTTTTAATTAAATAAAAAAGTATGTAAAGTTGATCAATCTGACCTATGTGTACTTCATCAAGGAACTAGAGATGCTGCAGAATAATACAGACTTTCTCCTACTGGTGAGGTTCCGAATCTCTTTTAGTTTGAACTATCTCTTCAATATTTTCCCATTCACTTCGCATCTGCTATGCCTATCGGCGCGGAAAAGACTTTTTTTTTTCAATTTTTCGGTCCGCTAATAGTAGACTTAACAGATGAATAAGAATATTATAGAAGGGCAAAACCTGGACCTATATGCTCATTTTCATTTTTAAAAAATTGACATTTTTTTCTTTAACTTTTAATGGGGTTTGGACGCTTCTGAAAATGCGCAATTTTGAGCTCAGTTTCATAAAAGACTTTCCAGTTTCCGAGTAACTTGATTAAAAACCATTTAAATCTTTTGTACTCACAAATGCAATAATGTATTAAAACGCCTATAATATTAATATTGAAGTAAGAGATTTAAAAAATAAATGTGTGTACTTTTTGACAAATTAGAATGATACATCAAAGTAGGGTCTGTCTCATGTTAATCAGTGCATTTAGCACTCTATACAAAAGTTTAAAGAAAAGTAGAGGAGCTAATCAGTACATATTCTCTCGCATTATTGGTAATAGTAACGTAACATTATAAGATTCCAATTTCTGCAGTCACTTCAGATATCACTTAAAAAGGACTAAACAAATTCAAACGAACCGTCTGCAATGCACCTCTGCGATTATTTCGATACTTAGGAAAATTTAAATCTGAACATCTACAAAAGTAACACGCATGTATAAATCTCAACTGTTACAATATTTGCAGCACATTATACAGACAATCAAGGATAATTTCAATTATAACTTAAACATCCAGAATTGAAAGCCATCAAATATATTGAAACATGCCCGACGTTGACTGGTGCCAATTTGAAACAAGCCCCGTCTTTCTATTTAAAAACAAGCCCCACTTGGAAGGACATTTTGAAACATAATTATTACTGGTAAATGTAATTTGGGCGTCAGGAAAAGGTTACACTTGAAACCTAATGATTCCTACGTAATTTAAATATCTCTCCTTCCAAAATTACGTTGTTCTAGCTCAGTTAATTGGATCTCAGTTAATCGAAGTTCATATTTGTTGCTACTTACTCTGCAACCAATTGTTCAATCTGCCATCCATACGGAGTGACGAGGAATCTGAAAATCTTATTAAATGCTGGATTGCACGTAACGAACAATGATAATCAGCTTTCTTTCAACTTAACACATTGGAATTCATTATAACCATAATCAAAAATGAATCGATCTTTGGTCATGACCAGTTTTCTCTATATTACAATAGTTATAAAACCTTGTTATTCATTCGTGGGTCTTCGCGCGCTCTCCACTTCTTCGTTCGATGGCGCCCCGTAGAACCTTCTCCGTCGACGCAGCAGAATCTTGCTTCTGGATAAAGTCCTCGCCTAACTACATTAATAATTGACTAATTAAAATACCCAATTAAATTAAAAATTAGCTAATTAAATAACTCCTCCTAAATAACGTCTTATGATTGAAGATCTGATAGATTCTAGCAAAAGAAGTGCGAGAAATTCGAATTTGTCATTTCAAAAATTTGTAAAATTACATTCAATTGTTCGTATTAAAAAACATTCAATTGTCCAATAACTGTTTTTAGAATAGATTTCAATTAATAAAAAATATATTTTGTCAATACTCTACTGTTTCAATGTTAATTTTTTGTTGTTTAAATATTTCGAAAATACGGAGAGTGCACCGGAAACGAAACCAGCACCACTTTCTTTACCGTTCTTTCTTACATTTTTTTAAACTTTGAGAACTTTTTAAAACATTGGAGCCGTTTTTTAGATAATTGTTTTAAAATGTTTAAAAATTGCCTGTTTTACGCAAAATTGCGAAGAAACTACTCATATTTTCGAAAAACTGAGCATGACCTTATTTAAAGATTTATTTTGATCCAGAAATTTCAGTATACAAAAAAATTGTATCTTCATGATTCAAATTGCATGAAGTGGCCAAATAAATTTTTAACCTTTGCAATTTTCAAAAATTCAGGGAGTGCAAGGAAAATGCAATCTACGCCATTTGTATGCATGTTTTGCTCTCACAGAGAAAAAATTAAAGAAAATATTTAAGCTATTTTTGCGAAAATTTTTAAAATGTTTAGGATTCGTCTAAAGTGTATTCCAAATCTCAAAATATCGATTTGAAATGAGATTATTTTTTTAAGCAAAGAAGCCAATTGAATTGAAGCATTTAAAAGCTGAAAATTAAAAAAAGCGTATTGAATACCATGCCCCAAACTATAACATCTGGCATGTTATGACTTAATTTATAATTAAATGTAGCTTACTTTTCACATTAACTTAATTTGTTTGTGCTTTCAACACTGTTTTTTGCAATACAAAAACATAGCAAATTACAAAAACACAAATACAATATTTCCCGACAGAAAATACGTTATTTCTGATGAAAATTAACAACACTAAAAATCTATCATCAATGACTAAACACTGACCACCAAAAACAACTGACTGGGAGGCAAGAAGAAAAACTCTTTTACGTAGTCAATCGATATCTGAAAATTTCGCGAGCGTTCTGGCGCAACTGGGCGTTGATCGCGTTCTCTGGTGCAATTCGATCTGCCCTCGTTGCTCTGATGTAAATGAAGCGCAGGACTATCTGCGAATGCAATCGTGCAGATGCTCTGGTTTCGCCACTCCGAGCGCGCTACTCCCGATCGCCAGCGCCGACACGAACCGCCAACTGATCTTCGCCAACCGAGAGAGAACATGCACGCTCAAGACATACATCCCTACCACAGACATACATCCCTACCACAGACATACATCCCTACCACTTTTCCACAGGTATTTATTATCTGTTATGGAAATTATCAACACTAAACATATTATTTGTAAACAATTCGATTTTAATTATTGCTTAAATTTGTTCGCGATCGTCCAATAAACATATTGAATACAAAACTTTAATGTTGATGATTTACTTCATTCAAGCACCCAACAAGAAAAAATTATAAAATTTTGTAAATCAATGAATGTCTCTAACGAACTGTAATACTGTTTCTTGTTTGAAGTGTATGTAATGTGTATATTACCATAACATGTGAAATATTTCCAACCACTGGTGCAATGTAAACTGTAATGTAATGCAATGAACTGAAATGTAAAAATGTAAAGAAGTATGTAACCATGCTATGAAAACCCCTTATTGTAAACTTACTGAATAGTCGCTAATAACCTCGCAGTTGATGGGACTATAAATAAATTTAATAAAAAGATATTTAAAAAAACATATTGAAGCGGTCCCAACTTGCTCTGATTTAGAATTTCTTTCAAAAAATTAATAAATAAAAAATACTACCTATACACAACTGTGCCCCATGCTGAGTAGGCAACTAAAACCGCTCGGAATTAGCTCTGTAATATAAATATGATAATACTGATAATAATGATAATACCATTTATATTTCGCCTCACGTAGAGCATGCCAACTCATACATTATTAATTTAAGAAAAATTAGCCTTACGCCTATGAACTAACTCGTTTTCAATAAAATGTTTGATGGTGCGAATTCGCATTGCCGCCCCATACGAGAAACGGGATGCTATCGTCGATTTGGAAAGAGGATGCCTAGTTTGCGCATCTCTTGCTCACAACTGAAATAAAACAACAATTTTTTTGAAATTGATCGCTGCCACCGCAAGTACCGGTGCAAATCTGTTTATTTCTGTTTCAAAATAGCTACCTAGCTTCACTATCACTTCCATTGGCTAACACACCTCAAAAAAGGCATCAAAACTACCGAAATATTACACCTTTTCCTTGAAATATTACACCTTTCCTTGAAATATTACAACTTTCCTTGAAATATTACACCTTTTCCTTCCATACAACGTATTCATACGTAAAATACAAAGAAAAACCATTCACATATGTGCACATTTCTTTTCCCCTTTTAATGTGGCTATTTGCTTTTAAAATTTAACATTCTGTCAAGAGCGAAATATTCTTGGCCTTCTCATAATATTAAGACGAAATGAAAATTTAAATGTCCACTTCCCTTGACGTGAATCGCCACCGGTGCCACTAGAAAATCAGCACGCGTCTCGCCAAGCTCCGAAATCATCATCCTTCCATTTTTAAATCCATTTCATGTTCACACTGGTACTTCCATTTATCATAAGGAAAGACATAACATTTATCAAATCAACATGGCTTCCATCTGATATCCGGCACACACTAAGTCTAACATCCGTCCGACTTTCCGTTGCTGTGTCTTTCCTAAAGTTCAAGAAACAATTGCTATCTCCCTCGTTCGTCATTTACTTTCGGAATGTAGTTGCATTTTTCTTTTAAATTTTGTTCAAATTTGATCCCGCTCCCTTCCATAATTACATTAAACATTATTTTGGTTAGTTTTTGTCTATATTTTATTATCTTTTTGTCCGTCGGTCTGTCTGTTGTTCCACAGTTACTCAGCTCCGGCGAAATAAATAAACACTACACTTCCGAATTCTCTCATTTGTTTCTGTAAACATGTCGTTTTGGGGTCTATTAAGACATATTGAAATTATTGTTTTTGACGAGTTCATCTGGATCATCACAATACGATTACGAAAAGAGTACTCCTCACCATTCTAAATTCATCAATTTTAGTAAACATTGTAACTCCGAATTTTTTTCCCCTTTCATATTCTTTTATTATTGGCAATTACTACATATTTCCTGCCTTATAACAAAGAAGAAATAAAAATCATCATATTCACGTGACAGAAAATACAAATTATTATAGGATAACATGTGTTGTCTCTTGGAAACGTCGCAAACGTGTGTTTTCAAAGAGAACGCTACGCGAAGGAATTATCCAAGTTATATACTTATTGCAATTGAGCACTAGGAGGTGGAATATTTATTTAAAAAAATCACACTCAATAAAGATACTAGTTACATACACACAATTATCTAATTTTTAATTATAATACATAGCAAGCTCATTATAAATTACAGAGCTGACCAGAAGTATCAAGGATCGGGAAGTACTGAAGGACGAGTCATTTAGCAACTATCTTATAGATAGGGTTTTCGTATCAACAAATCAGGGGTATCATCATGGCTAGATATAACAAAAGCAGATCACCCTGGAATGAAAAGAGCTTAAACCTAGACTAGGCTGAAGAAATCCTGGACGAATCTAGGCTGATGAAGAGCATTAGATGGACGAGAAGCACGCAATCCCTCGAGGAGAAGGTTCGAGAAACTAAAGATATAGCGGTAACTGCGTGCGATGCTTCGCTGACCAGACGCAGAAGCTCTAGGAGGAAGCTTCATGTCTATTGGTGAAAGCCTGAAATTGCGGAGTTCCGCAAGAACTTCATCAGAGCGAGAAGACAAACGATGAGAGCCGGGACAAATCTTTCCCCCAGAGATAGAAGTTCTCGTAAACTGCTCAAGCGAGAGATTAAAAGACATAGCCAGGTGTTGTAACAGTCTCATAGACGATATTGAAAACGATCCCTGGAGCGTGGTCTAAAATATCGTGGCCAAGAAATTCAGGGGGATTGTATTACATCTGGACTAAGCTACCCATGCTGGGTGGAAAAATTAATATGCAATCTCATCCCTCGTAGAGATTGTTGGGTAAAACAATGGCCGCGTGTCTTTTCTTTTGATGAGAAAGATCGGTTTAAAATAAAAAAGTGTGGAGTGTCTTGACAAGCATGAAATGTGGGAAAGTGCCGGGTTGCAACGGTATCCCGAACGAAATGCTCAAATTCATTACAGATCAATAACCCGAATGCTTGTTATCTGTGATATTAGGTTGCATTAAAAAAGGAACATTCCCGGGGCGGTGGTAGAAACAGAAACTGATTCTGCTCCGGAAGGGTAACCGACTGATAGTTCAGAATTCATATTTTAGAGAGCTTTGCATCTTGGACACTAGGCCCAAGCTACTTAAGGGTCAAATTCTAGGAAGACTTGAGAAACTCATATCGGGACAAATTTATTTCCCAGACAATACGGCTTTCGAAAGTGACATTCGACATCGGACGCCATCCTGGAGGTGTTCAGTATTACAGAGTCCGCCAAACGCCAAACATAACAAGAAGAATGAATTGTGTGTGCTAGAGGCCAAACATATCAGAAACGATTACAACTCTGAGAGAAGGAAAGATATCATAAAGGCATTTGTTGACGAAATAGTCTCGGAATGATGAATAGTCCCGGCTGTTGAAGATTATCGAAGATGTCCCTCACGAGAGTAGTATAGTGTACACGGACAACATCCACACATGATGAAGTCGTAGGCTTCCGCGGCCGGAGTCATGTGAATGATCTTGGCTGTTCGGGTGACGCCGCGTCGAAGGCCGTGTTGCCGACGTTTCGACCATCTTTTTTGTGGTCTTCCTCAGGACTGGTCTGCCTGGGCAGACCTTCCTGAGGGCAGACCAACCCTGAGGAAGTCCAGGAAAAATGGTCGAAACGTCGGCAACACGGCCTTCGGCGCGGCGTCACCCGAACAGCCAAGATCATTCACATCCACACATGATACTCTCATAATCTGCCGTATCAATGATATCTATTAGCTGGAAATTAAAGACAGGGAAAACCCTGTTCTCCAAACATTCGACTGGGGAACGTGAAAATCAAATGGATACCACAAACAACTTACTTTACTTAAATCATAGCTTTGGACCTCACAATTACAAGTCAGTCAAAGTCACGAAGAGAGGCTCCAATATTTCCAGGATAATGTCCAAAGTGCGAGATATAGAATGATCTATTATGCAGTTCATTCACAAATGCCGTATGCGGCCCCAAAGTACGTTGCCAAACTCAGAAAATCTTGCGTACGTTTGAAGTACGCCCAAGTACAAAAGCAAGTTGGCACATATAATAGTGTCAGCTTACCGCTCTATCTCTGAGAGCGCCTTGGAGGTACTGGCTAGAGTACTCCCTGTAGATCTGTTGGCGTGAGAAAGGAAAGCGGTCTACGACGAAGGGAAGCACACAGACCCTGTTTTTGATGGTCCACTGCGCGGGACGAAAGATATCAAGAAGAGTACCTGGACGTCTCTCTTGCAGAAAGGCAAGGAAGTGGGACAGAGACACCAAAGCAAGGTGAACTCACCAGATAAAACCGAGAATTGAACCGTGGTTCAACAGAAGTCATGGTAAGGTATTACTAGCATTTTGAAGGGCTCCCCAGACACGGCTAGTTTAAATGTTATCTGTTTGTATTTAAAAGAGCAACTGACCCAAAATGTGAATTGTGTTGGTAAGAAGATGATGTCATGCATACAATATGTATAAGCGTAGCATGGATCACTCGGAGAAGGAAACTGAGCAAAGCTTTGGAATTTAACATTTTTCCTTTAAATATAGTACAGCGTATGATCAAATCATATAAAAAGTGAAGCACAATACAGGAGTTCATCACCTTCATCATGAAAAGAAAAGAAAAGAAGGAAGTCTCCGTTCTTGATTTGAAGGGATAGCCCAAATACCTTCTTGTTTCTCCATGAAGTAATGTCTCGCGAGTTTCCGTGGAGAGATACATGCATGGGCACAAGAAGAGACGGGTTTTTAGTGGGTGGGAGTTCAACACACCAGGGATGATCCATCTTTATCACTGACGGTGAGAAGGCATTTTCCCCTCAAAAATAAAAATAACCATTGCCAATAAAAATTTTAATAATAATAATAATAATAATAATAATAATAATAATAATAATAATAATAATAACTGTAATTATAATTATAATCATAAAGGGCCACGGAGTGCAGGACCTTTTGGTCTGTGCTGGAGCTTGAAGCACTGGTAGCTTAGCCATCGGAGAATCTCGATTCTCGAATAGGTCGAAATGGACGAGTCAATATGATTAGGCAGAAGCCTTTGTTCAATAAAAGAGCTACAATCGCCCGTTGACACTTATGTGAAAGAAGCATTGGCAAACGAAGTGGGCGAGTATCCAGTGCCCGCTACTGTATCAACCAGAAGAAGCCATCAATAGAACTCAGCTTCTTCTGAAGAAGGTGCTTTGCCGATCAGACAGACGACCATCATTAAATCAGGAATCATTCAGGATAGAATAGATTAATCTACAACCTAACAAAGATGTGATTTTCAGTTTCACGAGAGTTGCAAAATTAAAAACTATTACGGTAGGTTACAGAAAGTAAATGCACCCACAATTTCGTTTGCTTTGTCCATAATTTGCTGAGAAATTGCTTCTCCTCATATCTGAGGGTAACCTTGTAGATATAAAAATGTCAAAAACACATCGAATAATTCCAGAAGATAAATGACATCAAACGAGAAATATCACACGAACAAGAATGGGAGAACGTAACAAAAGTAATACAACAGTAGAAGAGGCAGCTGAAAATACTATTGCTTCAGACTCGGATTGCTCAGAGATAACTTGGGAACGGAATTTATTGTAATAAAAACCAACAGATGTACACATATGTAATATTATGTATTTTTTCTAAAATACGTAAAAATATAAATTATGTAAAATAAAAATTCATTATAAGGTATAGGGTTAATTGCTCTAAACAAGCATTTTTCGAGCAAAGAACTTCGTCAATTAGATCTTGACATGAATTCGGAGCGGCAGAAAGACATTTTTACCTCTACAGAAGTAATTGTGCATTAGTTTTCACCAGACATAAGAGTAACATCAGACATAATGGAAATCTAAAAATACGTTCTTTGTATATAAAATGTTGTTTACGAGGATTCAGTGCTAAAATGAATAGTAGTACCGTGTAGCCGGTGATGAACCCTAATCTAACAAAGCAACAAGACAATGATCTGCAAAATACATTTGTTATATTTCGATCGAGTTACGCATGGACTCTGTGAAACATGAGCAACCACGTGGTTGAAATTACTTCTGCTTCTTCACAAACTTTGATTTCAAGAATACAGTTTCCAATAAGTAGGGGAGAATTTGACAATTCATGGCGAAGGTCTTGTGGTCGCAGAGACGCGGTAGTATTACATTGTAAACTGTATGTTGCAAACTAGCATCTGAAATGTTCTGTTTCGAAGTATAAATACACTAAAATTCAATAAAACTGGTAGTTTTAAATAAAGTATGTAAAAATAATAATTCCAAAATATGTCGCAATGTATAAAATAAAAACGGTTCTAACTCATTCAGAATGTCATGTAAGCTCATAAAAATACTATTGAATGCAGATGTCTTTTCGTGTAAAAATATTGAAACGCGCCGCGTTTCCAGACGAAACGCAAAGCGGCTGCTACGATTCGGATGGCGCGTCAGTTGGCGGCTCCCGCCTAGCGCGAGAGAAGTTCCCGCGACGCGCGAGAGTTAACGGACGGGGAGGAGCAAGCAGAGCAGTGAGCATAGACAAATAATACATAGATGGATCACTTGTATAGGCAGGAGTGGCAGAGCAAACGATGCATACATCTGCCGGGCGCGGTGCAATCGCGTTCATCGTACACTCCTTGAAAGATACGAAGTCTGTGGAAATATTTTCAAACGAATTCCACGCGGACAGTTGCTTTCTGTACCATAGTCTTTCCGGCGAACACGTATGTAGTGGTTTGTCGTGTTCAACGGTTATAAAGGTGTTTGTTTCTCGTGCTACGATCGTGTATTATATCTAAAACATGGATGAAATGGTACGAAAGGGAAATAAATGTTCCGTATTGAATTGCGGTGATTATTTTAGCAAGAGACATCGCTTTCCTCGAAGTGACGAAGAATTGCTAGCGAAATGGGTTAATGCTTGCGGTAATCCATTGATTTCTGAGATAACACCGCAAGGGAGTTTCAGGAACACATTTATTTGTAATCGGCATTTCTCCAAGGAAAGTAAATGCCCAGAATGAAAGCGAGGACTAAAAAGAAATGCTGTTCCTAAGCTTTTTCTGCCTGGTAAGAAAGGTTGAATATTGGGCGATTTCATATATTTCATATATGTTCCATGTGTAATTCAATAATTTCTCCGTTCGGTAATTTGATGCATATCTCGTCTTAGTATTATGTTAATTTGAAAAATTGTCTATTGTAACAAATGTATAGATTTCATTTAATTAATGTTCTGTGATAAGTACTTTAATAATTGGTCTCAGTTCAGTAGTGTTTCCATGGAAGTAATTTTCTTTCATGTTAATTTTTCTAAAATTGCTGATTGTAACTAATGTGTAGATTTCATTTAATGCTTGATGGGAACGGATTTATATGGACTAAAAATATATGAATTATGTAAAAATATATGTAGTTATTTTTATCAAAATGTGGAGTTAAAAATGGAATGTGATAAAAATGACTAAGGTAAAATAATATTTTATTGTCAGTTGATAAACCTAATTTTTTTTATTCTGAAATGTAACTTCAGTTTTCACACTGGCTGATTGTGCTACTTTTGACATTTCACAGTGTGTTCATAGAGAGATTCTTAGAACTGGACCAACACAGTATTCTGATAGATTGTAACTGGCAGTGAGGAGCTGTATAAGTTGAATTCTGATATCCAGGTCTGGGATGTCTTGCGATATTCGGGTGGCAGCCTCAGAGGGAAGGAGAAGGGGATGTGTAGATACTGAAATGAGGAGCGTTTCCCAAAAGCCGTCGAAGTCTCAAGGTCATTTGTCAAACAAATCCAAAAGTTCATTCATCGCCTCCTTGTGCCCCCTTCACCTCGCGGCTCATTTAAGACACCTCAGTCAAGGCCTCAAAGTTGGAGAGTGGATCTATTCTTTACATAAATTAAAACATTAACAGTTTCTGAACTTACTTTTCCATTGCCAATTCTCCGTAATTTTCAAACAAACTCTTATGATTAAGGAAATACTAAAAATGTTGACGCTCTTTTTGTTGAGATGCATTTCTAGTAATATTTAATGAAATTTCACTGTTAAGCTTAATATGCTATATTGCCTAATTTTCTAAGAAATATGGAAAAATGTGGACTTTCATTCAAATATGTACTAAAACCTCAAATATGGAAAATAAATGTAGCATTTTTCTACTCTACACATAGAGAAATATAAAGGTAATGAAAATTAATATCGATATTAGCTTATTTAGTAAATATGTATTTACATACAAATCCGTTCCCTGTTGATAACTAATTCAACCATTTTTCTATTCAGTGATTAGATGCAATTCAATTGAGTATTAATTCCTAAAACCAAACTATTATTATTTGTATTAATTTGGTAAAATACTTGGCCACATTAATTCTCAATTGTTTGGTTTGTCCTTGTTCTCGCTTGAGTTTTCAAAAGAGTAATCATTTGTAACTTTAGATTTACTTATTATTTTATATATGGCTTCTAAAATTCTGCTTGTAACTTCCTAGTCATTGCTACTGTGATTAAAGTTTCTGTATTGATGTTGCTAACCTCATATCTGATAAGAATATTGTAAAAATTGAACCAGTAATTCGTATAACCGTGTGGGAAAATTAAAGTTTATTCTGATTGTGGATTGATTGTTCATGTGATATTCAATTAATTATTACTTCAATAATATTCAATATCATTTGTTGGATTGTTGTGTGATGGATATTTGTATTGTAAAGAGAAGTAATTCAGTTTTATATTTGTATTGTAAAGAGAAGTAATTCAGTTTTACATTATGGCTTGTGGTAATCAACTTTTTAAACTTAGATGTCACCATTAATATTTGAAAATTCTTGTATATGACAAAGTGCCAAAATTTTGCTTTGGTTAATTTCTTCATAGTAATTAATGAAATGACTTAATGTGTAAAGCAAATATATTATTGCAAATACTTTTAATCAATGCACACAATGCTATTTCTGTAATTAAATATTATCTAATTCCTTTCATTGGGTTGTTTTGCTGTTGACCTATTTACACTTGTTTTTAAGAGGTAAATAAATATTTTACTAATAATTGGGTCATCTGTTTGTTGGTCCCACATTCCTAGCTCATTTATGACCAATAGCCCTCTAGGTACCTATTCCTACAAATTCAATGCATTTTGGGTTTAAGTAAAAAAAGGCTCGAATAAGGAGGTAGACCTTATAAAGCAGTTAATTACGCATTTAGAGTTAAATAAATGGAGTTAATTTGTAATATGGCTGCCAGGAAGGCCGCGAAAAGTAATTTAATTTTGAACTCCCGCTTACGAGTTGACAGTACTCGTAATTGGCACACACACAAGTGGAAGGGAGACGTCTTGGATTGGTGGAACTTAGGTTAAGGGTGGGGGTAAGAGTGGGGAGACTCCTTTCTAGTCGACGGTGCTGCGCCCGGTGAATGTATGCATCGTTTGCTCGGCCATCCCCTTAACATGGGAGTGATCGCTCTATGTATGAGTGCTCTGTGGTGAGAACTAGGCAGTGTAGGGGAGCGCACGTATCGCGCGGGACGTGGCCGAATATTTAATGCTGGATGCGTAAGATGTGATATCAAAGACTCGTGAGTGAACAATATAATAGTAAAGATATTAGTAAAGTGTAGGCGTCGCATTCGTGAGAGGTTCGACGAGAGTAATTGGGGCAAGGACTGGATATATAACGTGATCAGTGTGTGGAAGCCCACGACAGTGAATGGCGAGGTGAAAGCCGGTAGGAGAATCGTGTGGCGTAATAGTAATATGAAGTGAGAAGTAACATCGTAATTTTGGGCATGGTGAGTGAAATCCATATTTGAGGTGACTAGACGAGGCAGCGGGTGTAATCCGGAGACGAGCAACACCGAACCGAGGGCGGTGGGACACGCGGGGGAATGGAGGCAGCGACGCACCGGTCGCTCCACGGACACGCCGAAGCGGCAGCCGACCAACGCCGAGGGGTGCCGAACGTCTGGTGGGCATGAACTGGACATGAAGAACAACGCCGCCAGACGACCAACAGGCTGCATTTGGTATCATATTCGAATATTTTAGCTACTATGTAAATGAGTAAGGCAGTGATTCGAGACACAAGGGCCTAAGCTAAGAGAGTTACAAGGTTATTGTATAATTATTGAAATAAAGTTGTGTATGTTAATTATATTGGGAAGTCATTGTACCAATGTTTACCCCTCCCCGGAGCCCATTCGCAAAAAAAGAAAACGTGACCACTTTAATAAATTTGCTGATGCACTGGATCGGAACCCCGGTCCGTCACAATATGTATCTTCACGAAAACCCATTCCCTAGTGATAACTCAAGACATCCTCGACATGAAAAGTAAAGGAATCACGAGCGTGCAGAAACGCAGAGCGCGGTCCTTGCAGCTGGTGATGAAGATGGTGATGGTGCTCTCCGTGGAGAGCAGGGGCTGAACAGTTTCATTCGCCGCCGCCTCAGCTTCCTTTGTCTCCTTTCCTCGCATCTGCACAATGTCTTCTCCGTTACAAAAGCTCTTTTGTTGGTTTGTGTCTGGGCGATGGAGGAAAGATTTGCGTCTTTTGTCTCTTAGATTCATTTCAAAACAATTGATCTTCTGAATGAATTGTGTACTATGTGTAAATGTATATTACGAAGAGAAAGTTTCAATTTTTTCAGATAATTTTGAATATGAAATAAAAAATAAAAATGACTTTTAAGTGAAATTAAAATGAAGTTGTATATGAAAGATCTTTTTGGCAATTATATATGTGAATGACAAGACATACACCAAGAAATGGACTGATATTCCTGACGTAGATTCCTCCTTCGGGTTAATCATCTTACTAATTCTGAATTAAAGAGCTTGTCTCGGATTTTATTGATATAGTTCATGGAGTAATGAACGATAAAAGTGTTGGCATTCCTTTTCGAGTATGAAAGACTTGAAGAGTAAGTTCATAGTATAGTAAACTATTTTCTAGAATAGAAAAGTTAGTTGTTCGTGTCGAGTGAGTCCATTTTAGATTTTATCATTTTTCTAATCTTATTACCATCATGCTGAACGATTATTGCAATAAATATCATTGAAATCACTAACTCATTTTATTTTTTACTTTAGAACTTGAGCAAAGCTCTTCTTAAAAATGTACATAAAATTATGAACAATTTTTCAACTTCTTAAATATTCTCATGAAAATTAGCATCCAAATCAAAAACTAGTTTTAAGACGCGCTGTTCCAACGAATACCATGTATTTAACGCAAAGGACTTCCTATTGTTTCAACATTCAATTGAAACGAGAAGAGGTTCGCTCAATGCAACTGAAATCAATGGTGCATATTTCCTAAATGCCATTATCTCGCTCTCCGATGTATTCTCCAGATGTTTCTTCTCCTTCACAAACTCCATTTGTGACTTTCATCTTTGCGTAACCAGGATTACGCACTGCATTTTCAAGAGCTTTGACGAGATCACAAAACCTACTACTCTTGGTACATCCTTCTATGAAACAGTTTAAATGTTGTTCATTACTTCATTTAGTAGAAGACATTCGCCTTCTATTTTTCAGGAAATTAATATTAATATAGTTAATAGTAATAAACTCAGCAACAGCGTAGTCCAGACCACCGTAAAATTCCGGTCAACCGAAAGGAGTTTTCTTAAACTAACTTTGCACATGTCTTTAAGAAATCCTAAATTAGCCTTTTTTAGAATTGAGACTAATTTTAAGTTGTTTTAGATTCTATAGGCTTCACATATTTGGCACAGAAATGATTGAAACGAATATTTGTATTAAAATTATGATATTAAGAAGTGAGATAAAAAAGTAGGTTAAAAGCTAAGAATCTAGTTCCTATGTATTACTCAACAGTTACTCTGATTTTTGTTAAGTGGATGGCTTCTTTTAAGGATCTACCATTGACTGAATGTAGGCAAAAAAAAAGTCGAAGCCAATATGATGACCAATCAATATGATCTACACCTTCTGGAACAATACAATCACATTTTACTGTGGACACAAGAATGCATCGTGTTTCTGTAAATGTAACTGAAATATTTTATATTCCCCAATACTGCTAAGATCATTAGTCCCGTAAGTGTAATGCACGTTTTTATCGCGTGAGGTGGCGGTGATCAACTCCCGGTGGATGGCGAGATCCGGCATCAACCTACCCTAGGTATCTCTCACAAGAGGGGCTCCGATCCAGCAGAAAAAAATTCTAAGTTCCTGACTGGACTTCTGGCCTGTTTGGTAGTGTAGTGCATGTATGTGTAAGAGGGTGAGGATAGGACAAGAAGTGAAGATAGGGGGAGGACGAGAAAGGAAAGATCGCGCGCGGTCCATGGCCCATTTGTTAGGATACTGCTCCGTCATTCGCTTGGTGTTGATCGGAGTAACCACGGAGAACCACCAATCAGAACAGCCGGCTGCAAGAATTCTCCTCCAGGCGAAGTTGAATTCGACTCAGCTACGTAGCTAGTGTTGACAATTTTGGCACCGTCGAGGCTCGAGCCCTAGAACCTCCCATTCGGAGACACTGCAGTGACATCAATCGATGCCATGTGCTATCTAAGCCGGTGGTCCGAGGGAGGTACGACGACTTTCGCTGGGCCACCCCTTGCAAAGAGAAATACGGAATGGGGCGGGGTGGGGCGGGGAGGGGCGAGGCGGGAAGGGGCGGGACGGGGAGGAGCGGCGTGATTCCTGCCCGGGATGACTGAAGGGTTTCCTGCACGTAATGGACGCCTGTCGTTGCACTTTCCCCGTGGGCTCTGAATCGGCTTTCTACTACTGCTCACCGCCCCCTCCCCCGCAACCGCCTCCGTTGCCCGCCCCCCCTCGCTGCCGATGCCCCCCCCCCTCCGCCCCCGATGCAAGTCGTATATCCGCCGAGCGGTTCGCAGTTTGATCCCTAGTTCCGGACACCCATCAAACCAACCCAAAGGGAACGCTTCTCACTTCTCCATTCTCAAGCGAATGAGTGATTCTCTTCACCTTTACCTCTCTTCACCTTCCTCTCGAAATCTGCCTTGATGAATTGTAGTGTTTTTTTGGACTCATATTGCATTTATATATATACAGTTTTAGCTGCCGAAACCAACGAGAGGTTATTAAAAGAAAAATGAAATATACAACTCTCCACGTCGGCTTGGCGCTTGTCTGAACTGCCATTCTCAGCCGCCACATAGGCACAGTTGGAAAAGTGAGCTCGGGAGCCCTTCTTCTGAGGGCACTACTACTCTTTCCGTTACGCACTACTTGTAAGAACATCGATGATATAACTTTTTTGTATAGAAATTTCCAGTTTGTTTTGACATAGAATTTTGCATACTAACTACAGGTGATCAAAAACAACCACTTAACAAAATCAAGGTTGGCTTAGAGGTGGTACAACAGATTTTTTTTCTTGACATGGTATTTTTTTCTCGACAGAGAATTAAATTTCTTTGAATCTCAATAACAACATGAATCATGGACTATACTTGAGTCTCCCTACTCTTTCAAACAGGAATGTTTTGAAACCTTCCATAATAAATGAAATGCATTGTATTTGGTTGACAAAGAAATAACTCTGCTGCCATGAAACAATTTTAAAGTAATGGTTTATTTTAAATGTAAGATAATAGTATTTTAATAAATCGACTAAATAATATTAGTAAATCAAGGTAGAGTAACCCACTGTGTACACCTCTCATTCCGTGGATGGTTAATGGGACAATATGATTGTTTGTCCTTCTCCGATCATAATTTACGAGAGATGTATCGTAGTAGTTTTGTATCTTTGTAAGTGTGTATGATTAGTTTACATTCAGTATTTGATCGACACAGTGAATTCTGTTGAGTTACGAATAGTTATACGAAATATAGCTGTCGGCCGCAATAGTACGAGACGCGCCAAAAATGCGAGTACATGAGACGTGTACACAAGTCACATTCTGATAGTATTTAAAGAGCAAATGTGTCAGCAAAGTAAGTTTATAGATTTCTGAATGTACATTGTTAGTTTATGCTTAGTATTTAATAATAAAAATGATTGGCATTTTAGAAATTACAAGATTTAACAGCATCTTATTGTTCAATAGACCTATTAATGTAAACAAACCTACCAATGGAACAAATAAAGCAAATTCTTACCAAATGGAACAAATTCTAAATTTCGGAGTCAGATGATCGATGCATGGTATGTAGGAAGACAAATGCGATCCGCGAAACTTAATTCCCACCGTCAAAAGCGATGGTGGATCGGTATTCATGTGAAAACGTACGAGTACAATTGGTGTGGAGCAATTACAGTTTATTCACGGAATAATGAATCGATTCATGTATCTTGGAATTCTAAAGTCAAATTTGCGACCTAGTGGTATTAAAATGACTTCGGAAAAGGCTACATTTTCATCACTATAATGACACTAAGCATTCCGCTTTGAATGTTAAACTTTGTATCCTGAACAATGTTCTAAAACTATTGCCTATTCCATTGCCCATCACCAAGGCAATTGGCCTTGGTGCCGTTAGATCCCGGGGATCATAGTCGTCAACCAAAGATGTCTCGAATTCGCTTCACCTTCGTTGATTGATTGATTGATTGATTTTTTCGTGTTTCTGGGCGCGTCAACTGCTTCGGTCATTAGTGCGGTTAGTGTAGTGCATGTTTTTTCTCGGGAGATGGCGGTGATTTTCCCTCGCTGGATGGCGAGATTCGGCGCCGACCTACCGTCGGCTAGTGGGGTTTCCCCCTAACCAGGACTCTCCCACCAGCGTGGCACCGCCCCAGCCGGGACAAGCTCTAAACTCCCGACCGGCCTCCCGGAATATGTAGTAGTGTCGTGCATGGTAGTGTAAGTGAGTGTGTAAGGGGAGAGGATAGGACAAGGAAGAGGAAGGACAGATCGCGCGCGGTCCGTGGCCCGTTTGGTAGGGTACTGCTCCGGCATTCGCCTGGTGTTGATCGGAGAAACCACGGAAAACTATCGATCAGAGCAGCCGGCCGCTAGAATTCTCCTCCAGACAGCGACTGAATTCGACCTAGCTGAAAAGCTAGTGTCGAAAATCCTGCCGCCGTCTTAACCTTCGTGACTTCACGCAGTTAACGAATTCGGGTAGTGGCCTTTTAGTAGAACTATTCGCCTGAATGACCAAGAGAAAACAGGTAAACTCCAGTCAGGATGGCAGGTACGGAGATTGAACAAATGCGAAGTAAGCGCTGTACGCCCTGAATCACTTCGCTCGGTCTAATTGCAATTTTGGACCTCAACATAGATGTGCGAAGCCCAACTGAATTTTCTTGCGAATGATTATTAAATTTTTGTATATTTATACCGCTGAAGCACGGCGACAAAATGAACGAAACGTTGGCACTGTAAAAAACTGATTTTTATTGGTGTACCCTCATGATTCTCCACGTATGTATTATGACAGAATTTGCGCACAAAAAGTTGTCGTTCTTGGACGTTTTGGGGACAAGATTTTTCGAAAGGGAGGGGATACAAGAAATCAGAATATATATTTTTTTATTTTCCAAAGAAGAGAGAGCGCGTCGTTGGTTACAATGTTATCTGAACTTCGAAGAACCCTAAAAGGGGTCTTATCTTCATAGAACTCTCTACGTTTGGCCGAGTTGAAGAAGCCATTAAATGACCAGTCTAAAAAGCTCTCTCAACGCGATCGTAAATAATGAGGTCGGAGAAAGGAACGAAAACAAGATATCTGTACTTTGTCTCGTAGTTTTACAAAAAAAGTAGCGACTGCCTGAAATGAAAGTTCACATTCGTATTAAATTGTCGAATGGATGTTTCATGAAATTCTTGCGCTCTATAAAAGCATCGAATCAGCTATAGACTTTCCAATCAAACGGAATATCTACACAGAACGTAAACTAGCGTAAATCAGGTGACATCAGCTTTAAAATTACTTTCTTGTAAGTTTTTGATAAAATTGAGTACAACACGACAATTCTTCATATTTGGTGCCAGGGGGCCGAATCGGTCATTAACACTCTCAAACTCTGTATGATAATACAGTAAACCCTCATTAACACGAATTCCAAGGGACTGAAATAATGGGAGTTCGTGTTTTAAATATTTTTATTATCCGAGTATCATATATGTCCGTAATACCGTAATCCCTTGCCGGGACATAAGTTTTGTTCGTTTCGGCGAAATGTGTGTTAAGCGAGTTCGTGTTAACGAGGTTTTACGGTAAAATGCGGACCTACACCATGTTTCCTTACTTTGATATTTAAGTTATAATTTAACCAGTGGTGCTACAATTGCACATGTGTTACAATATTATTGGTAATGGATACTGCGTAATATTGCAACTTCTAAGCCGCTAACACATCAGCCATCGTTTTAAAAACTCCCATCCAACCAGAGCACCAGATT
The DNA here is from genome assembly GCA_011170035.1 of Teleogryllus occipitalis. Classification (NCBI taxonomy): domain Eukaryota; kingdom Metazoa; phylum Arthropoda; class Insecta; order Orthoptera; family Gryllidae; genus Teleogryllus; species Teleogryllus occipitalis. The sequence continues at coordinate 342,348 of BLKR01000944.1, forward strand.
TTTAAAAAAACACATTTTTCTATTTTCTAAAATTTCAAATGTCTAAATGAAAACAGGTTTCTGTGATTTAATTCAAAGTATTGTGTTCTACTATTTCGAAACGTTTAAATAAAAAAGTGTTTAGCCTGACAAAGTCCGTCAGTTTGACGTTTTGGAAAAAAAAACTTTCGAATCTAAATCGACACTCCTCAAACTAACATAACTTTCTCTGCACTACGTATGTATAAGAGAAGTATATACGTATTGTTAAGTATGTACGTAAAGCAGTAACAATCTAGAAGAAAGGATTGAAAAAATCATCATCTTTCTTGTTGCTCGTTTGCTCTTCCCTTGAATCGATACGTCACTTGTTTTCGACATCTGCAAGTCAACGTTGAGGCCCAGCAAGTCGAACAAATGAGTTTCCGGCATGTCCACCAACACTGTCAGATTAATGGAGAAAGAAGATTCACTCCGTCTTGAAGGGTCAGATGCACCATATCTGAAGAATATAACACGTCATCGTAGGTCCAAATTAATACTAAAAGAAGCCGTAAGCATGATCAAACTGTGGACCTTTCTCATAGTTGTGAAACATTATCAAAAGTAATCAAAATTAATAAAAAAATAAACTGCAACCTTTGCATTTTAAAATTAAATATTAAAAAAATGTGTAAATATTTATGAAATAATATAAACTTTGGTTTAAAAAAATACTGAGGTACCCTATTCAGCGGGGCCCTGAGCATGTGATTATTCTGCTTACCCAGCAATGAATCCTTGTGTGAACAATTTAAATAATTTAGTACAGATACGATCCAAATGTTGGCAGAGATTGTTAGGATAAATTGTACTTACAAGAAAATATGACCATCTCCAAATTAAGAAGTTAAATTAACCAAGAGAAGTTAACAAAAGTTCTGTGTACAGAAGATATTGTGTGATGTCAAAAATTCGTCAATTTTTTAGCTTTTTCTCAATTAGCCTGCCTCTTAATAGTTATACTAATAGGAGTATTGACGAAGCCATCTCCGCAATCAAAAGGTCCCCGACAAGATGCCTACTTGCTTTCTCAAGTACTTTCGTAGATCCTCCAACCCTTAGACTTAGAAACCAGTACCTCCTCTCGCACTTCAATGAATGCCTATGACACCACTAAATCACACGGAAAAGCTTGATTGAGTTTGCCCCATCGATACTAAACTGTTCTATTGTCTTGTCGTGTCTCTAAATGTTGAGTAATGTTCTACTTCTACACATGAAAGAAGTGAAAGGGCCGAAAGCTGAACGATTTAAATTAATAAAGTTGTGTATTTTTAAAAGAATGTCGGTATGCAAGAGATATTCAATCGAGTAATGGTTTTTTGATCTATAAAATTACATCAAAAGAACTCGGCAGTGGCACAACTGAAAATACATAAGCGATAATTGTGCGAAGCCTGTTTTCGTTACATGCGTTTCACCAACAGCCACACCTCTAAACCAATTTTAAAGACGTTTTACATCAACAGACGAACATTGTAATTTGCGACGTCTGACTATGTTTTCAAGAACTCAGAATATTCTATTCACATTCGTTATAACGGGTTTACGTAGAATTTCATACACTGAAACATCTCAGTTATCCAAATCAAACCAATTTTTAATCATCAGCGAAATTCAAAATAATTGCTATCAGATGCAACAAATAGACCAAATAAAAAAAACTTAGCCCACAATGTTAATGGTGCACCCTCTTCCGCAATGTTCTTTTTTTTTAACAAATCATCTCGTGGAGATCCGCAACGGATAAGCACGATCAGGCCGAGCGGGAGTAACGGAGTCCCGCTGAAGGCCGCGCCGGGGCGGCCCTGGAGCCGAACGGGTCCGCCCTCCGCCCGAGACTCCCCGCGCCACCCACGCGCAGGCGCCGGCGCGTGCGCCTACGAGGAACCGCCCCCGCGCGCCTCTGGACCACTTTGCCCGCTCCCCCTCCCGCCAGGGCTAGCAGCAGCGCCTTCGCTCGCGAGTCCCTCCAGACAACTGTAGCAAAGGCGATCGTTCGCTGACTGACTTACTACTGACTGACTGACTTACTACTGACTGACTGACTTACTACTGACTGACTGACTGACTTACTACTGACTGACTCACTGACTTACTACTGACTGACTCACTGACTCACTGACTGACTCACTGACTGACTCACTGACTCACTGACTGACTCACTGACTGACTCACTGACTCACTGACTGACTCACTGACTCTGCTGACTCACTGACTCTGCTGACTCACTGACTCTGCTGACTCACTGACTCTGCTGACTCACTGACTCTGCTGACTCACTGACTCTGCTGACTCACTGACTGCTGACTCACTGACTCTGCTGACTCACTCACTGACTCACTCACTGACTCTGCTGACTCACTCACTGACTCACTCACTCACTGACTCACTCACTCACTGACTCACTCACTGACTGACTCACTCACTGACTCACTCACTCACTGACTCACTGACTCACTGACTGAATGACCCACTGACTGAATGACTCACTGACTGAATGACCCACTGACTGAATGACCCACTGACTCACTGATTTTTTGACTGACTGACTGACTGACTGACTGACTGACCTATTCCGGTCGCGTAAACAGCCACGGTCGTTATTCCCGTACGTGTGGTGCATATTTGTCCTCAGGAGGAGGCGGTGATCTTTCCTCTCTGGATGGTAGGATCCGGCGCCGACCTACCGTCGGCTAACGGGGCTTTCCCCAACCAGGAATCTCCCAACAGCTTGGCACCGCCCTAGCCGAGACAAGCTCTAAGCTCCCGACCGGTCTCCCGGCATGTGTGGAAGTGTAGTGAATGCGAGTGACTAAGTGTGTGTGTATGTGTGTGTGTGTGTGTGTGTAAGGGGTGAGGATAGGACAAGAAAGAGGAAGTAAAGATTTCTTGCGGTCCATAGCTGGTTTTTTAAGATACTGCTTCAGTATTCGCCTGGTGTTGATCGGAGAAATCACGAAAAAATACTGATCAGAGCAGCCGGCCACTCGAATTCTCCTTCAGGCAGCGGTTGAACTCGACCCAGTTGCCTAGCTAGTGTCGAAAATCCTGCCACCGTTGGGACTCGAACCTCGGACATTTCGGTCAGAGGCACTGCAATGACATAAATTGATGCCCTGAGGCACCTCTTCCGGTGCAATCGTTTGCCTTTCATTTTCTTACCGTTACGTGTTCGTGGTTCGCAGATCCTAAAGGGACCTAACCCTCTTCCGACTTCGGAAATTGACGTCACTACAGTAGCTCTGACCCGTAGATCTTCGGTTCGAGTTCCGACGGTAGAAGGATTTTGGACATTAGCCAGATAGCTAGGTCTATTTCAGCCGCTGATCTGAGCGGTATTTTTCCGTGGAGAATGATAGAACAGTACTCTAACAAAAGAGCAGCGGACCGCGTGCGATCTTTCCTTCCTCTTTTTTGTCCTATCCTCACACCTTACGTATACACACCTACATCCACATGCACTACTTTACCACACATATGAAAAATTTAGAGTTTGTCCCGGCTGCGGCGGTGCTCCGCTGGTAGAAAATTCCGTTGTTGGGAAAAATCCCCGCAAGCCGATGGGTAGGTCGGCGCCGGTCCGTCCTTCGCGGGAAGATCACCGCCACCTTCCGCGATAAAAACATGACCTTTACTTACGGGAATAATGACCTTAGCAGTTGACGTGCCAGGAAACATCAATCAATCAATCTTCCAACCTCTACGAGACGAGTTACGGACGCGGTCTCGCCCAGGCCGATTTGCCTCTCGCTCGAACACAGGCGAGCATTGGGCGACACAGGCAGACAGCCGCTGAACGTTAAGCACGAAACTCACAGTAACCGGACAGGTATATTTGGGCGTCTACGTGCTCATTCATGATGCGGTGAAATATGACACGCGCAAACGACGGGTGGTGTCAGATATCTCAAGCTTTTGTCCGCCTCTTGCAACTGACGATCAGGTAGCGGCTCGAGTATTATGTTGCTGCACGGAAAGCGGGGCATCGTTGTCCGAGCTCGGAAATTCCGATTCTTCTGCAGTTCTCTGGGCAACGGTAAAACCAAAAAGTAACTCAAAGATTTTTATTATGCAATTCCTTACATAAGAAACTTTCTTTTTAATCAGGAGTGATAAAAAATAATTAAATTGTTTATTCCATTTTAATTTCGCGCGTTCATAACTTTCATGCGTAAAAATTTGTGTGGTGTACGAAGTAGCAAAAATCCTCAGTTTTACTCGTAGAACATACTCACAATATAAACATTCTATAACCTTGATAGCAGTCGCTGAACGCGTTTAAGAAAGATGATTTTAAAAACAATTATTTTTATTAACTGGTCTGCCATAAGGCTTTCCGTCTGTTAGTTTTAGAAAATAACATAACACATACACAACATTGGTCGAGCCTTGGCCGAAGGGATAAAAGGCACTGACTGACTGCGACGTGACGAGACTTGACAAATATTAAAAAAAGTAAAAAGCACATTAATGGAGGATTACTCCCCAGTGCAAAGCGCTCAACGCCCCTTAAGGGACTTGGAGACGCGTCGCGTCAAGGTGGAGACGAAACAAATTTTAAAAAATAAAAAAAAAAAATTAAAAAAAAAGTGGAGATTAACCCAATTGAACTCCTGTACTTATTTATTTGTTCACTTTATGTTGTTTGTTTGGTTGTCAATGTGAATTTGCCTACAGGGGAATGGAATTTTTATTTTATGACATCATGGGGGCATGGTTTCTTAATCCTTGGAAAGCGTGAGGATGTTTTTCCTAGCGGAATGGCAATTACATTTGATGCTGCAGAGAGGCGTTGGAAATAGTTGTGGTTGAATTGATTTATGAATGATATCAGGGATTAATCGCGGTGATGTTGATTATTTCGGACAAATCAGCGAGTGTTTGTAATTTTACGGAGAAATTTATTTTGAAATGTATGAAAGCGATTGAGATTTGTAACCATATGCTGTAAACCATATCGGGGAGGCGTAAGCTAAAGTAGGACGAATGATAGTTTTCTTTAATAGAACGGCATTTGTGAGTTTAAGTGACGATCTATTGAGTAACGGATGTTGGATTGATTTTCCATATGCCTTATTTATAAGCGAGTTGATGTGTTACTTCCAAGTTAGGCGGCGGCCGAGATACACTCCTAGATACTTGACTCGCTCTGTGGTCGGCTGCCAAGGAATGGGAGTTTGAGAGAGTGAGAAATGAGGTGTTCGGGATTTTTACAGTGTGAATATTGTTGCTGAACTTTTGACTAGGTTTAGTGATAATCCGAATGTGATGCTCCTTGTGTGTTCCCAAGAAATATTTTAGCATATAGTTGCTCTGAAAATTATGAGATGGAAAGACTCATGGTTGTTTTATGATAATTGCAAAGACTGAAGACTGAAACCTATTCATGATCTCGGAAATAGATGGGATTATATTAGGTTTCCTGGTATCGTGTAAATAGAAATGTACGACTGACACATACCTTGCCTCTCACTAGACACCCGAACTTCTTACCAGCAGTCTGATCTTTCATTATCACATATTATGTGTCATTCCTCCTAAGCAAATTTCAATATTTTTTTCCCTAGGGCTTGTATCCAGCCGACAGCCAGTTGCCCTTTACGTCCCGAAGGGACGCATATTCGACCATACACTAGACAGACACTTGCGGGCTCCTCTGATCTGGGGTCAGCAGAACGCGAGGCCCTCCGCGACAACACACACACACAAAGTCAAGGGACAAACAGCCATGCCCAAGGCGGGACTCGAACCCGCGACCCTTCGGACCGAAGCGCTGAGTCGGTACTCGCTCTTAGCCACCTCGGCCATCCAGGTCGGCAAATTTCAATATTACTTTTGAATATTACAATCTTTTATGTAGTTTTCATTTGTTAAATAATACAAACGATAATTGGCTACATGGCAAAAAGCAATTCAGTGAAGGCAACCAGCGAACTGAAAAAGGAAAACTAAGATATCGTAATTACTGGAAGAAAACATTAGCAAATTATATTTTAAATATTTATTTTAAATATATCTTTTTGATGAGTAACTTAGATGCAGTCACAGACTGTATCTACAGTTCTTTATTCTCAATCCATCTCAGCCGTATTTACATGTCCGACCTTGGTTGCCTTACGCCAGGGAACGTACTGGTGAACAGTTAGATAGTACCGGTAATCTGGAACGTGCAATAACTAAGAAGCCTTAGGTGCACCGCCTAGAAAGCGACCTTGCGAGCGTCTCTGAAGGCGAAGGAGAGTGTCCGTCCCTCTTCCACAGGCTGCTCGAGCTGCTCCTTCCGAATAGGAATGTCTTCACGCTTGGCTTCTTGGGTCTAGTCAACGAATGCCAAGCGATTGACGCCCTAAGCCTTTGGTTCAATCGTACTCGAAGAGCATCAACTGTCACCGATACCTATCGCCTAGCGACACCAAATTGAACGACGGAGGGAAAGTTACCTAGCGGAATGCGATCGTTATAAAAGTGTCACAACTGTCAAAATTTTAGCGCATGCGCAATGAACGTTGTTTTCTGCGCAGATCACTTGCCACTCCATTTCGCGCTGCCTTGTGTCGGGGCCATGGTGGGAAGATATGGGTGGGCAACTCCGGCGCATCGATCGTCTGGGCAGCACCATTTTGCGTCGCAAGCCATGTCACCACAACACGGGTACTTTAAAAAGCCAGACCAGTCGCAGGCCGCCATATTACATGGACAGCGAGAAGTGTTGAGAAACATTTTGAAAGTGTCATAAAGTGACAAATTTTAACGAAAAGTAACACAACGGTGTAATTGCAGGCCCGGTGGCCGAGATCGCTAAGGCAGTAGTGTCGTAGTGATCTCGGACCGAAGGGTCGCGGGATCGAATCCCGCCTCGGGCATGGATGTTTGTGTGTGTCTGTGTTATCCATACGTGTTCTTCCTACAGTTTCCCCTACACTTCTATCTAATAGTGGTCGCTAATGACCTAGCTGTTGATGCGACCTTAAATAACAAAAAACGGTGTAATTCAAACAAAAGTTGCAATATTAAAGAAAATACTTCATATGTGTTTCAATGACAAGGTGATTATTTTTGGTAACTGGCTGCATTTAAAATTCTCGCTAATATTGTGAGGCCAACTGGTGTCTGAAGCTCATTGGGTGAAGCCTGATTCGATGCGCAAGAGACCCCCTTGGACGGGGCTCCGCCGGGGAAGGTTTGGCTGCGCCGTCGCCATCCCCACGCGAGGGCCTTCGTCCTTGCGTCTCCACGGCGCCCACGCCCGCCGCTCGCTTTCCAAGCAGGAGAGGAAACTATGGGCAAATGTATCGATGTGTGGTGCTAAACCACACGCAAAGCTAGAGACCATCTTAGCATTTTAGTTGCGGGCGCGGGGGCGGGCGCGCAAGCCGGCGCGGGGGCGAGCGCGGGGGCCGGCGCGGGGGCGGGGGCGGGTGCGGGGGCGGGGGCGGGCCCGGGGGCGGGCGCGGGGGCGGGCGCGGGGGCGGGCGCGGGGGCGGGCGCGGGGGCGGGCGCGGGGGCGGGCGCGGGGGCGGGCGCGGGGGCGGGCGCGGGGCGGGCGCTGGTGTTTGGGCGGGGGCGGGGGCGAGGCGGGCGCGGGGGCGGGTGAGCGGAGGTGGGAGCGTGAGGGCGGGGATGGGCGGTGTCGGGCTGACCACCGTTTACGGCGCGGCGCCTCATTGCATCCAGGGCGCTCGCTCGCCGCAACCTCTAACGAAGTCAATTACGGCGCAAGTGGCGCACGCAGCCGAGCGGTGACCGCTGCAGCGGCGCGTCGCCTTCGGAGTTTTTCTAGGCCCCGCGATGCACCGCGGCCCCTGGCGGCAGCGCTCCGCAGCTTCAGTGCTTGCGCACGGCCGTACACACTTGCACGTAAAGCAACGCAGCGCTATGTCATTTTAACTTTCCGTCCCTCGTGCGGCCATTCGTAACACGGGTGCTCGCGCATTGGACTCCGTCCAACACACGGAATGGAAAGTTTTCTTTTTTTATTAAAATCATTAATACACTTTTATAATATATCTGTGCCTGTATTATAATTGAATACACTACGAAAAGAAACAATAAATAAATATAAACCATATTTGAAGCTTCTATTATATTTCCGTCAGTCGCACGGCCATTTGTAGAACGAGTACTCGCGCGTTGGACTACGCCCAATCCTCGTATTAATTAGTTTTAATTAATTAGTTTTCTACATGTTCCAGTATTTACGTTTTTGCACAGTAACGAGAGAAACGCATGAACACAACATTTGAAACATGAAACTCTCTCATATTAAAGAAAAAAAATATTATTTTTATCAATAATTCAAGAACACCGCTTCATACGCCAGTTGAAACAGTATGAACACAATTTCATACGCATGTTGGATTCTGGCAAACAGTCGCAACGATTTTACATTAGAGTATGGCGACACAGTGCATAACAGATATAAAAATTTTATTGATACCCTTCTCAGACACCGTTAGAGCGATAGAAGCTTTGTTTTTATTCGTGGAAGGCTTACATTCCTTTTTTATTAGAAAGGAACTTTCTGTTTGACTATCCAACAGCGCGAGTGACGGAGTGTTAAACTTAATCTAGCAGCAGTGCACACTTTTTCGAATTATTGGAAAAAGCTGTAGTCATTACAATATTGCAAATTCTATCCAACTAATACTTTAGCTATCTGTTGGAAATGTCCGAATCAAACGAAACGTGCGAGTTTAAAAAAAATGCATATCTTTAATATCATGAAAATTCACAAGTAACTGTAACAAGTTCACTGTAATGGATTTTTACTGCTGCGGTGACAAACAAATTCGTTATAATTCAAAATTGGGAGAAAACTACTAATATGTACAAAAGTGTTCGTAAAATGATTCAGAGATTATTTGTGAAATAGATGGCATTGTGAAATAAATATTTTGCTTCAATAATGCAGGAGAAAAACAAATTCAAAACACTGAATTTCTAATTTTAGAAATTCGAAAGGTGTTAATGAAAATCGAACCTATTTCACGTTATTATGAAAATTTTGATTTAATCCTGTAAAAATAAAGAACAAAATTGTAACTTTTTTTGAGAAAAATTTTAAGGGGATTTATTTGCGTTTCGTGAAATGGAGACACAGTCGCGATTCAGTGAGACAGCGGGCTCACCAAGGAAGGGGTTCGACGATTGTGGTTGCAGCCTTCCCTTTCTCCTGCGAGCAGCCTTCAACCGCGTTGGCTAATTTTTATTAAAGACGGCGATAAACTGTTCAATGACTCATTTTTCTCCGAATGAAAGGATCTCTTGGCCTCAAGTCACTTATCACGAAAACATGTAAACTCTATACAATATGCATTGACCTTTTCAGAAAGATATAATGCCATATTCCCCCGTATAGTATTGAATCAATGTTGTAGTAACTTCATAGGAAATGAGAGTTGCGAAAGAAACCCCTGTAATATAGAAGTAACAGATTTGAAACAATGGGCGTTTCAGGGCGGGTCGTGACCTCAATGCGAAGTTCACTTTAATCCAGAGTGGTTCTTAAAAAATATGGCAGGCCCTGATGTCTTCGTCATTAAACCCTACAGTTGATGTCATGTTATTTAGTGCATTTAGCACTATCCGAAAAGTGCAACTAAAAATTTTGGACCATTTTTTGAGAAAATCTGGTTTTTAAAATTCCACGCGAAATTATGCCAAAACTACTAGTATTTTGAAAAAATATACATGTCATTTATTAAAAAACTAGGAAGAACAAATTTCATTTGAAGAAAAAATCTACCTTCAATACTGTTGCTATACGAAAATGCGACATTAGACAGTATGAATCAGGAAAAACAATTTTGATGAAAATTCTCCATAGAGTTTAGCCACTAGCGTTGTTCACAGGCAAACAGGCAGACGGAGGGACGGACGGAGTGAGGGACGGACAGAGGGATGGAGGGACGGAGGGACGGAGGGACGGAGGGACGGAGGGACGGAGAGACGGACGATTTGAAAAAAATAATTTTTCGATATCAGGGGACCCTAAAACGTGTATTTCCATTGAAATCTCGAAATCGACTTCCCGCAGCTTTACATAACTTTCCCTATACTATGTATTTTACTCCGTATATACATAGTGTTACTCCGTATATACGAGAAAGTAAAAATGGAATAGGTTCTGCTGTAAACGAATTTTCGATTTCAACGACCAACAAAACGTGGATTAGAAAAGCGTATTAGAGGTAATACTTTACTACGATTAGGAACAAGAATTATCCACTTCTCAGAATTAGAACCTACTATACGAATTTTTGTGCCCGATAAATCGCAATTCTTCGCTGCAGCATTACCTTTTCAATACTACATTTGTACTATGCGAGAAATTAAAAGAAGCTTCGTGGGCGATAGTTTGCTTGCTTTTAATTTTTATCTTCTTCTTAGCCGTTTGGTTGACCCTCAGGTGGACCTTACGGCGCCTAACTTCTTCCACTCTTCTCTATTTTTCCTACCACCCAGCCATTGTCTTCTCTACGTTGTCTCTCCAACCAGGTCGCGGCCGGCCTCTTTTCCTTCTTTCTTGCGGTTTCCAATCCAAAAGCTTTTTTTGGAAGTCTATTGCTCTGCATCCTCTGCTCGTGTCCAAACCATAACAGTTGTTTCCTTTCAATTTCGTGCAGTACGAGTATATCATGCTTCAGGCCCATCAATTCTTTAATTCTTTCATTTCGTATTTTCTCTCTTCTTGAGATGTCAGCGGATCTTCTAAGAAAGTCCATTTCCATGACCCTCAACTTTGTTCTCATTTGTTCTGAGAGTTGCCCTATCTCTGCACCATACAGTGCAACACTTCGGATTATTACTCATTATCATTAGTTTTGTTCTATTACTTATATTCGTGTCCCATAGGATAGAATTCAGGGAACCGATCTGCCTTGTGTAATCCGTTCCAAAATCTCTGCCTCATTAAGCCCCTGCTTCACAATTTTTACCCCTAAATATTTTAATTCTTCAGTTTTCTTAATTTTGTATCCTGTGTCCATAGTTATGTAATCGTTAGTACTATTTAATGCCCAGTACATTGTTTTATCTAAGTTGAGTGTCAGGCCCCACTTTGCGTATTCATCTCTTATTCTTATCAGCATAAATTCTATATCATCTTAGTTGTGCGCCACGATTACCTGGTCATCAGCGAACTGTAAAGTGCAGAGAGTGGAGTACATATCCAGCGGTATTACCATTCTCGCACAACTCCTTTTCCATTTTTGCAGGACCTCATTCACATATATTTTGAAGAGTCGGTAAAATGCAGTATCCTTGTCTTAGTTATTGGAAATGATTCTGTCAAGTGCTTTCCCACTTTCACTATTCCAGCTTGCTCAGAATATAATTCTTTCACTGCAGCAATGAGTGTACTATTCATATTTAGACTCACAGGACCTCCCATAATTTCTCTACTGGCACATTGCCATTCGCTTGTGCGATATCGAGGAAGACGATGAGTAATTCTCTCCCCGTTTGCCACTTCATTTGCATTACCTGTGATAAACAGAATAAATTATCAATGCAGGAGCGCCCTGCGCGAAAGCCACTTTGTTCTTCTTCATTCATCACACACTCCTTTTCTAGACGATTTCTCAATATCCTCCCATATATCTTACTAAATGTATTAACTACCATTGCTATTCCCCTGTAATTCCTGCAGATCCTTCATTCCTTTCTAATGGACAGGTGAGATGTGTATTACTTTCCACTCATTTGGTACATCTCCGATATTTATGCACTTGTCCATTAAGAATTGTATCATTCGCATTAGTTTTGGTGTTCCATATTTTAGCAGCTCGTCTGGGAAATTTCCAGGTCCTAGGACTTTTTAGTTATTTTACGCTCTTCTCTACTTCTTCAATTATGATTTTATGAAACAATCCCCCAATTTATTTCCAAACTTTACTTGTTTTCTTCCTACCTATATACATTTCTATTACCTTGCATATCCCTTCCCAAGACTGTTATTTTTCCTTTCCTATCAGATTTCTTACTCTTCTCCGCTGGATTATGTAATCGTATGTCTTTGTCTTCATAGGTACTTAATCACTTTTCAAATATATGTTTCTTTACTTTAATCTCATTTATCAACTCTTTAGTCTTTTTGTTTCTTCAATTTGTCCGCTTCTCCTAACGCTTCTTTGACAGCCTGATGGAGGCATTTTTTTAAGTGTTCATATATGTCAGTATTTGTTTGTTCCGTACTTTCATTTAATGAGTTATCTAACCTATTTTGATAGAAATAATGGGTACTACTTTGTGCCAGTCCTTCCAAGTTGTATTTTATTTCTTGTTCGCTTTCTCTCTTTCCTAAATCCTTAGGATTCTCTTCACGATGCTTCCTAGGAGAGAATATTTTTTTATTTAATATATTTTCTTATTGATTAGTCCATGGTTAAGTAACACGTTATACAATTCACATGTTTTGCTTCCTTATTACTAACTTACAAACTAAGCTTAATCTATTACATGGGCGAGGAAGCCAATTAATCACCTCTGTTAATGGTCAATGTCTGCGAAGTTTTTCAGGAATACGTGGAAGGGAATTTGTTGGTTGTGTGAAATTTCGGCCGAAGTTAAGTGCATTGAATGTGGGAATTTGTGGTACGGAGAAATACAAGTTGGAGGCGAGGTACTTGGTATGATTGGCAATGATTTCGATGGATAGTTCTTTGTGGAGTCGGTGGTTGGTGACAAAGCAAGGGGCGTTGGTGATTATCCTTGGGAATTGGTTTTGGAAGATTTTTATTCTGTTAATGTTAGTTTTTGCGGCATTAATGCAGATGGGTGCGGGTTTGCTCGCTGTGCGGATGGAGAGAGAGAGCGGTGCGCCAAGGCAGGGGAGGGCCCCGGGCAGCGTCCGGACGAGAGAGTGCTGAGGCGGCGCCGAAGGAAATTGGCTCCTAGTTGCCATTCGCCCACTAACGCGGCGTCCGGCCGTTCAAACTGCTAAGCGAAATTCAACCAGCCCAGGCGGGCTTTTTAGCGTGCCAATAGCCTTGCAGCTGAATTATTGTATGACCTACCTACATGATAAATGAAGAGCAGTGAAGGGAACCGCGAGCAGAAAAAGTCATTTCAATGTCAGGGTGAAGGGAATTATCGAGATCGCTGTGTAGGAATACATTCAGAAAGGATTTAGTCTTGAAGAGCTTCTTTTTCAGAAATACCTTATTTTGTTCATTGGTATAAGCACCGCTTAGTTTTCAGGATGAACATTTCGGAAAACGTATGCACTTGGTATTTTATTCGTTGCAATGATGTTGTATATAAACTGCTAATACCCTGTAACGTTAACTGACAGTAGATCCTAAGAAAATTGAAGGCGGCGTGTCGGAAATAAAAATATCTATTCATTTGTAATATTGTTTGGAAAATTGTGGATCAGTTCTGAAAAATTATTTGGAACTTGTAACTGGGACGAAAGGTATAAAAAATATCTCAGGTAGTCAATTTGATTAAAAAATCTCCACTTCAACGTAAAGGCCTATCGTTGGTTTGAATACGTTTTTTTACAGAAGCCCTTCCCTCATTATTTCCCATCAATAGTAAGTGAAGCATTTCAGAGGCATTTGTCTCATTCCTTTTCATCGCTTACAAAGAACACTCCATCTGTAATATTAACAAATCTGCAAGAAACACATTTGAGTCAGTAATTTCGGGAAAGGCATGCATCACTGAAACGAACTTTTTCATGAAAGACAAAAAACATTTTACGTGATAGAGAAGGCCTTTGAAAATTTGGAAAAATTATTTGTAAAGCCCTAATTCTCATAGGTGTGCGCGCAGGGGAGCAGTGACCCATTGAAAATTTTGAAAGGGTCACATGGCCTTAAGACATAAAATATTTTATTTCTTTAAATATGTTCAATTATTTATTTTCTCTTTTTAACTTGACAATTCGGGAAATTGTTAAACATTCAGAGAAAATGTCCAAAGCCATCTGGCAACGATGTAAATGGTTCAATGTAAAATTATAAATTGTAACATTAAAGTAAAAATTTCATTCTCTTGATAGTATGTTTTATTTATTTATTTACTAGAAAAATGTTCCATATATGTTTAAAAAATAATGGGAAAGGGAATCCAGAAATTTAGTTGCCGCTCCCTCTCGTTTAAGTCTGTGCAGGCCTTTAATACATATTTAGAATATAATGATACATAATAATTTATTACAAATTATTATTTTTATTTATTCTAAATTATTTTAAAGCAATCACACAATAACTAATTTTGAGACATGATTACTCAAAAAATAATTAGTATAGTTGTGTAATTTGAGACTTTTATGCAATCAACGGACTTATTAAATTATTGTATGTGGAAATATATAGTAAATGTCAAAATATGGGTACTTTCTTCTCGAAAATATCAAATTCCACACATTTTAATACGTAAGCTAATTGGTAAATCACTTTTATCCTTGGTATTTGCAGAAAAACTGATGACTTCTTCCACACGGTTTGGCCATACTAACATACTATAAATTGAGAGCAAAAGGAAATGTGTTCTGTAATGTCCTCAAGGATTTTATTGATGTTAACTATCTGCTTATTAAGATAAATATCTCCTTGAAATTCTCTTGCAGAACCTGGTAAAAATGAAGTAAGTCAATGATCACTTGCAAGTGAGAAAGCATGTTCAAATCGCCCATCAATATATTAGCTGGCTTTTACTTTATTACAATGTTAATTGAAGTACTTAATGATCATAAACAACAATGGTTGAGAGCTATCATTTTGATCTCGTAGACTCTTTTTACCAAACTTTTCACTGGAAGAACTGTTTTTTTAAACATGTAGGATACCACACTCTGAAATTTAAAATTTCATCTGTTTCCACATGATTTATATTAACCATCTGCTTGCTCTATACACGAAATTTCATGAGGTACACAGTCTGTCATATCTTCTTAATTTTTTTCGAGTACCTGGAAATAACGATTGCAGAGAAATAATCAGTGGACCCATAATGGAAAAAATTGAATATTTTCTAAAGTCCTTATTCAATAACATTCAAACAACCACGCGGTTGGTTGAATATTTAACCCTGGGTCGCCGTCACTGAATAAGTACATTTCTTTAAAGTTGTCTGAATTTTTTAAAATTCATCAAGAATTAATGAAATCTTTGGGGGACTATCCAGAAGTGTTCTATGATTCTGATACAAGTTTTCTATGTAGTAACCAAATGGTGAATATTAATTGTCTGTTGTAAAAAATCCTGCACGGGGATGGAGGGTAAAAAGTACCTGCATGTAATCAAAAGCAATTCTTAACATCGTCTTACCCTACGTACAATAAACCAAATATAATAAAAAAACAAATAAACCAAATAAAAAATAAAACAAATATAAATAAGAGGTTCCAACAGTTGGCAGGCAAATAGGCAAGGCAATGGCTCTTCAGAGGAAGATAGGCAAATACCATTACTAAAATCAATCAGTAGTATCATTTTGATATCTTTTGTCTAAATCGTTTTACAAACCTCACATTTTCCCCTTTCAAGGGATTGTCGACTGGATTGCCTTTTCGCATTCAATGCTATTTTTTCTTTCCTTTTAGGTCTATGTAAGAAATTGTACTGAAGAGTGACATTGCAGTACTTGAAAGAACTGCCGGAACTAAGTATCTCGGTAGCCCTGACAAAGGGAGGCTGAACTTGTGTGGTCTGGTCACGAATATACAAGTAATGGACGGGTTTCCCGACCTCAGAGGTACCCTTCGCGGATAAAAGCTGTCTGTCCTGCGGTTTCTTGCTGTCACCTTTTAGGTTGAATGCCCAGCATTAACTACCAAGTTGTTAGCGAGGTGGCATGCAAAAAAATTGCTTAGCCTAATACAGAAAACCTTCATTAACACGAATTCCAAAGGACCGAAATAATCGGAGTTCGTGTTATAAAAAAATTGTGTTATCCGAGTATTATGAATGTTTGTAGTACTGTAATCCCTTGCCGGGACCGAAGGTTTTTTCGTGTTACTGCGAAATTCATGTTAAGCGAGTTCGTGTAAACGAGGGTTTACTGTAGTAAAATATTGAATAATGACAATAAAATAAATAGCAATTATTTCTATTTAATAATATTTATTATATTAAATTAAATCATTACTAACTTCTAAGAGGTGAGGTGGTTTCTGGAAACCTGTCATGTAGTGGAATCACATTACTGCAGCTGATTGTAGATTGTAAGAATAAGGTATGTTCTTCAAATTAGATGTTACTTATTTCCGCAGAATTTGAAAGGGTACCATGCATTTTTCGACCTATCGAGAGGTGTTTGTGGTTTCGTTAGATACCCAGAAAGATCGAAAAAATAAACAATATAAACAATGAATCTGTTTAGATTTTCACTGAAAAATCGAAATTTTTGATAACGTGATATACTATTTTCGTATGACTACGATATGTCTTTTCTCATGCTTCACATTCCGATTGGCTTTTCATACTCATACTTATGACACAGTGACGTCATGCGCCAGCTTCAAGGAAGAGGCTGACCGCCATTAAACATTTCTATGCACATGCTACTTTTTTATTCTTGATATGAAAAAAAACTTTTGTTTATACACAGTTGATTTAGAATATATATAAGAATTGGAATAAGAGTTGCTGATTAACTACTATGTTACTCAGGACTATGTTTTTCTCACGATAACTTTTGTAAATTTATTTCATTTATTGTAATGTAATATGAGAGTATTTTGTTTGTTGCTCTTGACCAGTGCGACTGCTGCTTTTTGGAAAATCATTTTATGTGTTTTAGCACCATATTTGCTCTGCTGCATGCCACTAATTAGAGTTACTTAAAATAATATTTTTTTAAAAATATTTTTCTATTTCAAATGTGTTTTTGAATATTTTATTTTAATCAGGGTAGCAATATAAATTTTGTTCGTAATCTACAGGCCTGATGAGAGAACAATAAAGTTCAGAAATGTCGGCAAGCTAAAGAAATTTAGTTACTGATCACACCTATTTATACAATTTAAAAGAATTAATAATTTGGTGGCCGTGAATTTAAAAAAAAAAGTATTTCATTATTGTGGTAATATCTTTAATCGAACATTTATTTATTTATTAATAAATACCATGTTCTAGAAATTATTCAATTTTAACCATGGAATGCAAATACATTGTTACTCTTTTTGTCCTTTTAAAATAACCGGATTTCAAAAAAACTAAATTAAAAATACCCCTAGTTTTCTCTAAAAATTATGTCCGAAAGTGCACGTTTTCGCAAGCGATTTTCTTTTTTACAGCCTGGTACTAAATCGAAAGTCGGATTACACGATTACGTAAGAGTCTTAAGGCCAGCGGCATAAATGTCAGCCCTCTGCCGATTGATCCTTCAGGGAAAAGTTGCTGCAGTGCGAGTCAGCGGCGAGGGCGGGGAGGAGTTGAAAGTCATCGTTCGCACCAACTGCCCAAAACACCATCAGTTCAGTTCGTAAGGAGAATGCATATTTCATATGGTTTTAGAATTTAATTGCTTCTTTCAGAAAAATTCACCTTGGAAAGTCAGCTTTCCTATTTTAATAGTGTATTATCGTCTTTTTTGGCAAAATAGTAATTTAATTACTCATTCGAATATTTTCTGTGTAGAAGAGTTACGTTGTTACATTCGATCAAATTAAATAGTTGATAGTTATACATTTATAACACGTGAATGCAATGACAGCTGTTCTGAATTTCTAATATTTAATTTCTGCGACTAGAACATTAGTTAAATTATGCGTTTCAGTATTAAGGAACAGTAACTTCGGATCGAAGATTACTTAAAACTGATATTCACCAACAGTATAAATACATATTATTACAGCTACGGCTTGTGGGAGGAAACTTGTAAAAAGATGTCCGTTTACTACATTAAAATCCCGAGAGCCTTTGGCCCAACGGCTTTTTGTCGCCACTCGATTATTAGAACCGTTATAACGCCGTTGGTGTCTAAAAAAATATTGTTATATAGTTCATATTACACTATAAATTTAGGTTTAATTTACTTAGCAAACAATATTTAACTCGTGAAGGAGTTCGAAATGGAACGTTCACCTGACGGTGAGATATGGGTATTAATCAAACTTTTTTGAAAGTATTTTTTGGAATGGACCCAAGGTTATATTTTAGTGTTCTTCGGAAAATCCAAGCGAAATAACACCCATTTTTATTTCAGCAATTTAAGGTTCATTTGCATTCCTAACAAAGGCTCTTCCTTTGAGATAAATGAATAGGTACGCATCGGAGGAGTGAAAGCTTTTCTCTAGAAATGTGTTGCACACATTTCACTGTTGTTGAATTATTCATGGAATTCACTTTTTCATGACGTGTATTGAATGCCTATGAATCATTCAGAATATTCAAAGATAAGAGGCGTTACTGAATGATTACGAAATACAAGGAAGTGTAAGGACGTGCCAATAAAAGCACGAGTGAGGAGGATGTGTACCGGGAGAATATATCCCCCTCTCGTAGGCCTGCAGAAAAAAATGCCCTTTTCATAGGCCTTCCACCGCAATCTGTACTACTAATTTCGAATATACGCATAAATTAAACTCAGCAGCATCTTACCTTGTGTTACTTGACAATGTTTTTTATAGGTACCCAGAAAAACTGAAAAAATACAATATCAACGAAATAATTTCGACTTTTACTGAGAAATACGAATATTTTATTATCTTAATCTGCAATTTCTCATACCCGCGACGAAGAAGAAAGAATCTTTAGTATTCACGTCTACAGTTTCAAAGCAGCCAATGCTCCCGAACCAGATTTTCTCCTCTTGTTTTCGTAACTGCGTGCTTGCTGCTAAAGACCACTAGTTTTATGCTAATACCAATCTTATTAGTTAGTGTAGACAAAAGTGCAACGCATTAAATAGGTTTTCAAAAATGCATCTACCGTGTGTGGTGTGAAGCATAAGCATTAGGTGCATATCATAATTTTAACCCACTTCTTTTAAGTTATGTTGACCATTATTGAATCAAAACGTGCAATCAAACATCAGCCCTTTTAATTCACTTTGGAAAGTGGTTTCAGACATACTTGCGAAAACACAAGATACTTAAGAGATGGTGGTTTGCTTTAAATTAAGTATTTTTAACAAAAAAAAGTTAGGCTTAAAATGTGTTTCTAACTGACAAGCTTAATCAAGAATCATGACAACGTTTCTCTTGGAGTCACCGACTCAAATCAATGAAAGCCAGTAAAGACCTTCACCTAATGTACGTTCATTCACATGGTATCTCAATCTAACTGCAAGAGTTAAGGATTAGTACCGCACAATTTGCTTTCCGCGATATGCAATCGTGGGCTCACTGAAACGCAATGGACGGTGTCTCCGGCAGCGCAGCGCGGCGCGGCGGCGGAAGGCCAAACAATGGAGCGCCGGCGGCGCCAGCGACGCGAGACCGCGGCCACCTGCGCCAACACGCAGCGCTGGAGCCCGCACACCTGCCAGCGCGCACTCCCCGCACGCACGCGGACGCCGGCATTTTTTTAAACAGATGAAAGCATATGGACAAACGGGACGTGCCGAATGGACACATGTCAAATACTCTATGTGCAGGACTACAATTCCACGCGTTCTCATACCGGTCGGGAGCTTAGAGCTTGTCCTGGCTGGGGCGGTGCCCCGCTGGTGGGAGATACCTGGTTGAGGAAAACCCTGCTAGCCGACGGTAGGTCGGCGCCGGATCTGGCCATCCAGCGGGGGAAGACCACAGTCACTTCCCGAGCAAAAACACGCACTACACTTACGAGAATAATGACGCGCCCGGAATCACTAACAATCAATCAATCACACGTTCTCATGCGTATATAAGTTAGGTGTGTCAGTAGATTGTCCGTAAAATGTTGTAGTATCCAACTTTAAATGTAAGAATAAAATATTTATTCACCAAGGGCGTTTAAGGTTTCTAATGATCGAGCGGGGAGAAAAAGCCCGAAGGCCGTTGGCCCGAGGGCTTTTTGTCGCCGCTCGAACATTAGAAACAGTTCAAGTACGCGCCACATACAAGATTTTGTTTTTTATCTAATTCCAATGATCCAGATTTCCTTTCTTCTAATTAACTATATGTTAACTTGAATCGGTTTGTCTTTTCATGTTTTCCTCCCCTAATTCACTCCATAAGAGATCACGAAATATCATTCAACTATATTCATATTTCTCACCTAACCACGATTTTCTCGATCCGGGTAAGATACTCGTGT
Organism: Teleogryllus occipitalis; assembly: GCA_011170035.1. Taxonomy (NCBI): domain Eukaryota; kingdom Metazoa; phylum Arthropoda; class Insecta; order Orthoptera; family Gryllidae; genus Teleogryllus; species Teleogryllus occipitalis. The sequence goes on from BLKR01000944.1 coordinate 362,567, forward strand.
ACATCGAGCTCCATATGGATGACAAAAACAAACAATAACGTGTCATTCAAATACAAAAGCTTTTTATAATCCAACAGCTGTTGTATCATAAAATACAACTGCTGTTAGATTTTATAATCTAACAGCTGTTGGATTATAAACAGCAGCAGGCTACAATTCATTTGAGGGGTTAAGATTCGTATGTGCCTGCACGTTCCATTTTACATAGGTTAACAGAAAAGCGCTTTTTGCATTTGGCCAAAAAAAAACAGAACACTAATGTTTGAAGTACATGGTGACCATAGCATTTGTGAAGAGTACCTTATAAAGCGTGATGATCATTCCACACGCGTTTATAAATAGAAAACACACATGTAATTCCTACCACTATGAACCTCTTCTCTCGATTTATTTAAGAATAAATCAAATAGTAACGTTGTAAATCAATTGCACACAAAATTATTTTATGTTAATAGTGGCGACCGAAGGTCGAATCGTCGCCATTGACCTGGAAATACAGTGTTGAAGCGCATCAAGTTGGCGGTATGTTTGGGAAACAGGTATTTTACAAGGCCCAGCTACTTTAAAAAGTACAAGTGTTCGAATCACCGCCATCTGTACAGCGCAATCCGTAAATGTTTCATGAATGCACGTGTTAGAGCATCTGACCAATATGAAAACATCCCGGCTGCAGGTCAAACAAGATAAAACACTGCGGCAGCGGGAACCGTTTTTATTTTTTTATTTATTTACTTAACGTCAGCAACAGTTAAAAACTGTATGATTGTGTGGGGAGAAGTGTATACTGTGCACTAAATGCTGGGATCCCTAGCCTAACCCATACACAATGTTAATTCTGAATACCGAAGAAAATGGGCATTCTTTTGTCAAGAATTAAGAAGAAAATATTTGCTCTCGTGAAATAAAAACTGCAAAGGAAAATCAGTTATAGATTTTGACTGTTATCCCTCATTGTGCCCTTCGTGAAGGAGTCGACTTCCTGCCGCGACAACATGGAGATCGATAATTTGAATAACTATATTTCCCGCTGAATTCTAGAAAACGTGCAAAATGAAGTTACATTTATGTCCAGAAGGAAAACAAGGGGACATCTCAGCATTCGCTCAAAGGATCAAAGAAACTGGAAGAAAAACCTAATCAAGGTGGGGGTCATTGACCCAGAAGACGAGTACAATACTAGTTAGAGGTTGTTTAGGATTATACTGTACAAATGGTAATTCAAGGCTTCATTTCTAGCGGAATGCGACGTAACGGAGTACCGGTACCTCAGAAATAATTATTAAATTATAGTATAACAATATAACTAATTCTGTTAAATAAATAGAGAGTTTTTGTAAGTCGTGGATTTGAAAGACTTAACACGACAATACTGGGGAGAATTGTACTGCGCATGCACCGGCATCAAATAACCGGATTTCGATTGTCGGGTCCCATTCTCCCTGTTTTGTCGTCTACGACAAACTTACACTTTATGTAGTTTTCGCCGCCACCATTAAATACGAATTCAATACTAACACAATGAGCATGGAAGTAATGAAAAATACAATATCCATACTACCAATATAATATGGCAGGAACTTAATGGTTAATTTTTTCTCAAGTTAATTCAAACATGTCAGGAATAAACTAACGTAACTGTTTAGGATTTGGAGGTTATGTACATAGCGAGGCTACATTGATTGTCACGAAAAAATTAATATTTATTCATAGGACGTTATAATTGCCAAACATTTCCCATTCCTAATATAAACAATATAAATATGTTGTAGTAAAATAGCGGGGTTATCTAGGAAGCTATAGTTTTCTTTGGAGATAGACAAGTATTATATATGTGTATGATACAATGAGATTTCATGTATTGTATTAACTATCTTGTAATTCTAATAAAAGAAAAAATAAGAGTCAGAGATACACAGATATTCCATGAAAGCTTTTAGATTCTGATAGAGGTATTCAGTTCCAATTAGTTCTTAGTTTTAACATACGTTTTCGATTTTACGACATGCAAAAACTCAGAAAACTGCATTTTTCTGAAGATACGTTGTTTCCTTTTGACGATATTGTTTACGTACTACGACAATTGATTTCCCGTCTTGCAAAAACTCTCTAATACTTTGGATCGTGTTTTGTAACCTAAAATTTTATGAAGCAAGTACTGAATACATTTAAAAAATTTTAAAATGTTGAAATCAATATTACTTTCCTTTTTCATTCTCGGAATAGTCTAATTTACAATGCAGATATACAGTTATATACCGTTCTAGTGAGGGAGAGCGCATCTTGTCAACCTTGTTTTTTTACTCAGAATAGCGACACACTGACTGATGCTTAAATGTTTCCAGTTTTACAAATTCAATATTTATTTTTGTCTCCCTTTTCGAGAATTTGCTGCAACATCCAAGCTACTAATCACATGATGATAAAAGTAAATTGTTACTTGAAATAGGTGTCATCATCTAAACTCTGGAACAAATCAAAGTAGCATAGGACGCCTTCGGAGTTAATAGACTTGCATGCAAAATCGACAGTTAGGAAATATAAGCGTTGTCAAACTAGGCGACATTGTCTCTAGTTCACACTAAAATGGCAGTTTATTTCAGCCTTCCTCATAAGACGTTAGTTAAGGTACTAACCGAACCCCAATCTCGGCGATGCAAAAATTACCGGTTGCATGTTATTATTTAATTCTTCTTGCTATATATTCAATATTTTACTTGCGTTTATTTCTTGCCATTAGAGCGGAGATCGGTTTCTAAGTTACGTAAGAATTGTTGTATAAGTAGTAAGAACTAATGACGGGTAATTTAAAACCGATAGACAAGAAATATCACAGGTTTATATATTATAGCGATATGCCTAAACTAGCTGGACCTGTGCGAATATTCCACTTTCTAAATCAGCGTTTTATTACTTTCATACTGGATCCCAACTTCGGACGATCCAGCACCTGAACTGTACTATAAAGCATTACAGGTCGATCGTGACGGGTTTATTGACACGTCAATTTAATTTTATTCAAATTTCAAGGTTACACTTGATTTTGACTACCCATCGGACTGTGGGACTCATTGAAGAGCTAAATCTCCAAAAATGTTTTTAGAAAAAGGTTCAATAAAGTACATTTTGGTACATTTCTGCTTAAAAAGCATGACTCGGGGGTTCATTTGCCTCCCGCATGTTTCTTTACGATTTTTTGCCACATTCTCAGCAAGTTGCCTCTCGTGTTGACCGCGAGGTCCTCACATGTTGCCTGCAAGTTCTTCAGTTCATCATATGATCCCTCACATTCTTAAAGCTTATTTTCCATACTTTTTCATTCATGTTTTCCCACATGTTCTCCCGTCAGAACCTTCTTATGTTTTCTGCATGTCCGCCAAGGGTAACACCCAATTATCTACATAAGATCAATACATATTAATCTGTATCGTAACTGTGAATCGTAATATCTAATTTACTTGTTTTTTCTTACGAAATGTTTTAATTAACATTACGGCAGCGTATATGAAAACATTAATGAACATTACGGCAGCCGAATGAAAAGGAAAGTTTGGAATAGCTAAAATACCCAGAAAAGCGGAGGCTCCCAATAGTTTAATAGAAGGGCACCAACGATTTTTCGCAGAAATTGCAATCTCCAACAACACATCACTTTTTAAATCAAAGTTTTCAAAATAAATGTTTTAAAAGTGAAAATAGCTTCCTTCTGGAATTCAATTTCCGCCTTTCTGGTAACCAGTGTTACGAAGTGAGGTTACCTTCCAATATGCAATAAAACTTTCAAAAAGGATGTAGATTATGGCATAAAATCTTAATTTGGGATCAAGACACGCAAATCAGAATTTAAGGTCCTAGAATGTTGGAGTGTAATGTGTGTTGTGAAGTCGTAAGCTGTGATGTAATGTGTGTTGTGGTTTGCATGTGCGCCTGATTTCCCAAATAAGCTTTAATCTACAGCTTTTTTGTTGTTCGTCTTAAATTCCTTTGATGCAGGATCGCATGGCACTTTATCTAGCAATAACACATTTATGGGGTTTTGTGACCAGTGTTTTTCTACAAACCGTCCAAAACCATATTTTCTTAGCATATTACATAAAGAGGACATATGTTTTTTTAACCATTATCAATGATAGTACCCTTGAGGGCAGACTTGTCTGGTGAGGCATAGGGCAAGCTTCCTTTCCCTCACTCTGCCCTGTCTTTTTGTCATCTAACCGCCCACGGAGCTGGCGAGTTGGTGTGGTAAAATGCGGCTACCCGATTTAATTGGTGCCTTTTGCGCGCGGCGCAATCCTGCACCAAGAGTATCAACAGTCACAGATACCATAGCGGAGGGTGACACCACTTTGAGGGACGAAGAGGAAATTTCTCGGCACCAGCCCACAGACCGACTTGGGTGTCTCGGGGCATCACCTGATGTCACCACAGTGCCTTTCACCAGGAGGTCCTATGGTTCGAGTCCCGATGGTGGCAGGATTTTCGTCAATAGATAGGTTCAAAATGTGGTCAAATTTTGCCTGGAGGAGAATGTGGCCAAATTCACAGTCTGGAGGAGAGTTCTAGTGGCCGGCTGCTCTGATCGGTAGTTTTCCGTAGATTCTCCGAACAACACCACGCGAATTCCGGAATAGTACCCTAACAAACGGGCCACGGACCGCACGCGATATTTCCTTCCTCTTCTTTGTCCTATCCTCGCCCCTTACTGACGCTCCCTTACACTTATATGCAATACACTGTCGTCCATGTCAGGAGATCAGTCGACAGCTTAGAGAATGTCTTCGGGGGGGGGGGGTTCTCGCTGGGGGGGATGCCTGGGTGGGGGAAAATCCTGCGGCCGACGCTGGATCGTGCCATCCAATGCGCAAACTTCATCGCCAACACGCGCGATAAAACATACGCTGAACTTACGGAATGATCACCATAGCAGTTGGCGCGCCCTGAATCACCAATCGATAAGAAATCCAGCCCAAGGGTGTAAAGGGGACCCATATGTCAACCATGTTTTTCACGAGTCCAAACTGAGGGTTTTTCAGTGCGGCTCAGCTGCAGCTGAGCGTTTCCGAAGCCTTGTGAGCGCGAGGGGCGGGCGACACAAAGGCTCGCTGGGACCCTGGCACCGCGCGCGACCTTTGCCTTATCGCCCTCCCGCGCCGCCTCCGGCGCTGGGGCGAAAGCGCGATCTCAATCGCAGCGCTGCCGCATTGTTGCGCAGCAGCGCGCAGCGCCGTCGAGTGGAGACGAGTGGAGTGGCTCTGGCGTGGATCGCTGCAGCCTCCGCTGTCCCTTTCCGTCCACACGAATCCAATCCGCCCCTCGTGGCTTCTAAGGTGCAATGGTCGCGGTCGTATGTATTACATTCGACTCAAGTCCGAATACGACTCATGTCCGAATACGACTAAAGTCCAAATACGACTAAAGTCCAAATACGACTAAAGTCCGAATACGACTAAAGTCCGAATACGACTAAAGTCCGAATACGACTAAAGTCCGAATACGACTAAAGTCCGAATACGACTAAAGTCCGAATACGACTAAAGTCCGAATACGACTAAAGTCCGACTAATTCCCGAATAACCTAGTTACAATAACTACTTGGCTTTCTGGGAGACGCCGCGTCCGAGGCACAGGTGCCAAGTGCCTTTGGCACCTTCGCCTAGGACGCGGAATCTCCCGCACAGTCAAGTAGCTACTGACCCCGGCCGCGGAAGCCTACGCTCTAACCTAGTTACTGTTCACATTATCAGCAATGGGTGAATTATGTCCGAAGAAGAAACGGCTTCGACGCATATTTCGGATTTAATCCGGATGATATTGACATTAGTTACAACAAGGTCGGGTAGGTAGTATGTTACGGTAACGAGGAGTAGTAGATTTGCAATAAACACCGACCAGACTGCTGGTGAGAACGCTATGAGAGACAAGGTGTGTCATTTCGAGTTCCGTACCACCTGACCTAATCTCTCTAAAGAACGTCTCAAAATAAATTTACACATTTCTGGGGAAAGTAGACGGGTCAAAATGATCACGTTTTTGCCACAGAAATGTAGAGAGAAATTTCATGTATGTCCCTGATTGTCAGACAATTTCTTGTGCAGATATGTTCGGCTGACCTCGTTCTGATCCAGTCACGGAGATTTGAAGCATCTTCCGATCATCTTTCCATACGGGGGAGCTTTATAGTGACGGCCGAATGGCACGTGTGTAACTCTATTAGAGGCAAAAATGTGATTATTTTCGACCTCTCCACAAATCATTGGGGTTTGAAGCATTTATTCTGAAAGATCCTGTGTATGCCAATTGACTCTTTGCTGCGTATTTCAAACTTTCCACCAAGGTTCTGGCCTTCGCCAATTGCAACTTACATAAAACAAACTTGAGTCTGTGCAACACACAATTTCCAATGCATTTTTAAGCCAAAACATTTCTTGCGTACACTCCTCGCGTAGACCTCCTCCTTCTTGCGTAGACTCCTCGCAATCCTCCTCACACTGTTCTTTAGCCAGCACTCTGCGGCAAATACCAACATTAGTCGGATGAAGTACAAAATTATGCTTTTATTGGCCCTTAAACACGTGAATCGATATATCTGGCTAATGTGCAAAATACTCCTGATATCTGTCGTTCTTCAGACTTAAGCCGTGACCGCTCTCCCTCGCCGACTTTTAGCCGTGTGCGAAAATTATTGTATTTTCAAATGGGAAATTGCGCAACCTTAAAGTGTCAGGAATCGTGCAGTTTGAACTCCGGGAAAGCGTTTTATTGTGAGATGGAATGGTTTTGTGGTGAGCGGGAGCCGTCGCCACCCCAGCCAACAAAGGGCAGTGGCCTCCACAGGCGCGCGTCACATATTACATGACTCAATGTGGCCGAGACTCCACCCCCACCTGGAAACAACCAAAACTTAAATTTTACCCAGACGGATCCTGATTGTTGGGTTGCTGACCACGCCAGTGACCCTCGATCTACCAGAAACGAAACAGGTTCACGCATTACATGACGTCAAGATTCTATGAGATTTCGCCGAGCCGACGAAAGCTGTTTGTGAACTTGAGAGCAAACGGTCGCGAAGTTCAGCGGCTCCGCCGAGAGGCTGCATGCTAAACAGCCAACCCGCTCCGCCGCAAGTCCTGGGACTTGGGCGCTGCCGCCGCTACCACCGCGCGTCTTGCTCAATGCCGCGCGAGAGTAGAGAGATTCGCAGCGAGTCTACATCATATCAATTAAGATCGAGAAAGCGCCACAAGTGTGTGCACCTGTTATCCCGCTCTGGACTCGCTATAGGAGCGATAGATTCGCGCGTCTAGCTCGCGAATCGATCGCGCAATGACCGAGCTTTGTCGTCGCTATTTCCGCCAGCGCCTCTCTGCTGCAGTCGTTATTCGGGACGTCCCGAGGTTCCCGACGTCATGTAAAGGCGGCTCCACACATTCGTTATTCGGCGAACAGCGAGCAACCGCTCGCGGAATACCGAGTAGTGTGGATGATTTGCTCGCTATTTGCCGAGGTTCGAGTATTCGGGGTTTGCCCTACCCACCGTGTCGGTCCTTTGGACACATCAAAGAGAGCAAAGATTCGCCGAACACGTCAGCTGCTCGGGATTGGGCGAGCAGTAGCTCGCTGCTCGGCGAATGCCGAATGTGTGGAGCTGTCTTAACGGATGAATGCCGAATGTGTGGAGCCGCCTTAACGGGTGAAAGCCGAATGTGTGGAGCCGTCTTAACCCCTACAGGGTGGGCAGCGCGGCGGGGCGGCGCACTGTGCCGCTGAAGGAGCCGGCGCTGACGCCCACGGTGCACGCCAGGGGCCAGCGCTCGGCCCAAAAACCCTCTCGACCTCCAGAAGCCTTGCCTCGGAACCGAGGATGGTGAGGGGGCCAATGATCCAAAAGAGCTGTAACCATTTGGTGTAAGTTAGTTTTTAATTGCGCAACCGATCGCCTGTAAATTCATCATCTATGTATCATGTGACCATCCCATCTCTAATTTTTTACTCTAAATTATTAAATTCATGTAAACGAATTGCGAATCTTTCCATCATGCGCCATGGTATGCCTTTCCACCACAGATACTTCCATAACAGGGCAACTGCATCATAATCGTGGAGGGAATTGTTGTTGGGATGTTGGATCGCCCACGCAGATCGTTTGCTCACTAGCGGATAAATGACAATAAATACTATGTAGATATGGTGAAGAACGTACTTTGATTATTTTATATTTTGCAAACGCAGTATAGAGGGCAAGCGACAGTACATTCTAATATAAGAGAAACAACGGTATGCAAAGGGTCTTTGTTTGTGGTGTTTGAAACAACGTGCTTAAGGGCAGAAAATTCGAACCCAACAAATGTGTACACGATGTTTTTTAAAGGATATTGGCACTAGTGACGAAAGCTAGACCCACTACTTCAATAACGTAAACATAGACCTTGCCTGAAGTTCCGTCGCAAAGAATAACCTGCATCATACGTTCCTTCAGAAGGTAGGAATATGGAAGTATTGTCTGTAGTCACTTCCATAAATTCTTGAGCGATGTGAAACCCTAAAGAATATGAAATCGCGAATTCGCAGAATTCGGGTCACATGTGAAGCAGTGCATCTGCCGGCCGGTTGCATATCAGTGAAATGCGACAGGACGACGCATTCAATGTCGATTTCATTGTCCATCCTCACCCACATAAGTCTAGGTCTGGCGACTAAAGCTGAATGAACACATGACAGGAAATGACTTTGATTTAGGTGCAGAGAAAGACAAAAGAGAAACTATAGTTTCATTGTCAATATAAAACAATCTTCAGTGACGTATCAAGAAGCTTGTCACCCGTTGGGAGAAGTGTATTCAATGCCAAGGTACTTATGTGGGACAATGATAACGTAAAGAAGACCAATGAAATTCAAGAAAATTATTCTCTCTTTCTCTATTCAAATACCGATAACCGTAAACAAATAAAAATGTTTGAGGCATTTGTGCTAACCCTGCTGTGTGGATTTGCAACAGGCAGAGGCAAATGGAAATCAAAATGCAGAGAATATGGGGAGCAAGAGAAATGCACGAGATCCAATGCGAAGAAGGTGTTTTAAGTTCAAAACAATCTACATTATTATTTAAAAACGAAATCATTTTCAATGAACTTACCTACCACTTCCGAACAAGTTCCATAGTCTTTGGTCACCATCGTGAATGGTACTGCCGCGGAGCGATTTTATTCCTAATTAAACTTTTTTGAAGCGTCAACGCAGTAGAAAGTTTTTTCACTTTTATTAATACAGACGACTCAGAAGTGAAGTAACAGTAAGAGTTTAATAAAAACAAGACTGAATCATGATATCAAATAATATGAAAAGATGAAAAACAGTTTGCTGAGCACATATTATATCCCAAGAATTCCATTTCGTCAAGATACTTCAAATTCCTAGAAGTCTGTAAGTGAAAGTATTCCGATTCTAATTATTTACCGTCACAAACATGTCAAATGGTCCAGAGGTGGCCATTACAGAGATTTGTTGAAATTCGAGCCATTTTTCCCTTTCAGTAGGGTGTTAATGCGTTTCTGGAAGCCGATTACAACACAGGCGAGGTCTAGAGGTACGCGAACAAGCGTTTGGCCCAGCTAATATTCGTCGAAGAGCGAAAAGTTCTCCGAAAGGAGGCGGGCGGCGCGCGTAAGCTCCA